>CM061142.1:601496242-601897239 GCA_030789695.1 Scilla litardierei | reverse complement strand
TAATCGCAGTAGGCTAGATCCTTCTTGGGATGGTCAGACCCATCCCAAGTCGGCATAGATCTTGGATTAGGGTCTTGGACCTTAGGGTTAAAAGTTAATTAGATTAACAACTAAATTTTTCCGCTGCTTTTCTGTCTATGTTCCGTCCGACTTAGGATGGGCATAGAATTTTTGTGCCCTAAGGGTCCCGTAAAACCCTACAGTGGTATCAGAGCTTGTTGAGCTTGAGTACGGGTTCTCGGGTTATGAGCCGACCCGAAGAAATCGCTCTTACCATACCAAGTCCCGATAAGATGGGGATCTTATAATGGGTTGGGCGTTGTCGAGAGGCATGCCGTAAAACAAGTTTCTGAGGTATCTTGTGACGGGTCTAGGGTGCCATGAATGATGGGCCTTAACAGCGTCGCAATGATATCAGAGTGATACCCCTACAGTGGTATCAGAGCGTAGGTCTGCGTAACGATCTAGCCTGCGATTATTATTAAACCTTAAAATGCTTTTAAATTCTTTTAAAAATGTTTTTAAAGTTATGAGATAATTTTCAAAAATGTTTTAGATGTTCAAATATTCTATTTGATAAATTTTGAACATGGAAATGTTTAAATGACGTTTTAAAATTTATGTGATAATTTTAAACTAAATTTAAATCTTTTAAAATTTATGTGATAAGTTTAAAGTGCCTAAAATTTTAAATGATAAATTTTTAAGCATGAAAGTTTTTTAAAATGATGTTTTAATTTTATGAGATATTTTAAAACTGATTTTAAAGGTTAAAATTTTTATGCGATAAATTTTTTAAAGTAGCATGCAAATTTGTGATTTTAAAAACAAGTTTTTATGAGATAAAAATAAAAGATTTTAAAATCATATTTTAAATTTAAATGTTAAATTTATGTATGCATGCTAAAATTGTTTATGCGATAAACTTAATCTATTTAATTGTTAAATAGTTGTGCACTATCTTTATGCAATAAATTAGTGTAGCTTTATATTAATGGCTAGTTTTTCTTGTCCCATATTTGATAACACAAGACAACCCTTTAGGTTAGCCATTAAAAATGATTAAAATTTATTACTTGAATTTTAATGACATGCTATGTTTTAATAAAACTTTTAACAACCCTTTAAGACCTAATTCATGATTAGGGTAGTCCTTTTAATGAATCTTAATTCTAATTGTTATAATTAATTCTCATTAAAGGACTTCGCTTTTGGCATTGTTAATAACGTTTATTAAAATCCTAATAACGATTAGGATAGCACGTGAACCTTATAATTGATAAGGTCTTAATAAAAGTTATTAAACAAATCCTAAAATTTTGACTTTAAGGATGCAACTAGTTGATAGGATTAATTAATTGTTAATAAAAACTGTTTAGTCTATGGCACACATACAAAAATGACAAGCTTCATTCAATGGACCATGATCCAGTCAATGTGCTTGGCTAAGAGTTCTGGATCAACCCTTACTAGTCTAAGGGGTAGTGATCCTGGCTTAGTCAATTCCCTGGCTGTGTTTCGCTTGACCGCAATGTCGTGAATCATGATTGTATGACACCCTGGACTATATCTAGTCAATGCGTTATAAATCTTATTAAAGATTAATCCGTATCCCTCCTTGATTTTGGAGCTTGGTAACTCAAAGAAGACAATTATAGTTGTTGAGTCTCCTCAAGCCATGACATGTTTATCTTTAAGGAACAAACTCCAACATACATGTGATGTAGTCTAGACTTGACCCAAATCGATACGTCGGGTCTCCTCGAGCATCGATCTAAGTCAAATCTGGACACGAAATCAAGGGTCTGACTAGACCAGTCATTATGATTTGTTCAGTCTCCTCAAGATCATAAGTGACTGTGGGTAAAAAAACGATAGGGAGTCACATGTGATGTGATTGACTAAGAGTTAGTCTACCAATCATGGAACCAATCAACTTGTTGAGTCTCCTCAAGGTTGTGAGGTTCAGGATGATGGGATCCCTCTTTCACTAAATTTTAAATATTTTAATTCGATTAAATCGTTCGTTATTAAGCTTTGAAACGATCGTAAAAATAGTGGGAGGATATAGATAGATGAATGCCAATCTACCTATATTTAATATTGAACATATGCTAAACTAGGGCAAGACTATGTTTACCAAAGGAATCGAAATATAATATTTTAATGGAATAAGTTAACTGGTCAAATAGGTTGATTAATTGAATATCAAGCTAAATTCTAATTGATAGAATCAACACTATATTCTCGTTGACATTAAAATGACCTTCTAAAGAACAGACTTAAGAAATATGATTTCATTAAGTTCTGGGTCCAACAAATAAATTCACGCAACATCTCACTCGTCTCTATATGAGGCAGCTTGAACATATAGGATATTCGAAGTATGTTTCTTCCTACAACTTGTCGAGCTACCCTTAAGGTTGTATGGACAAACAATTCTGCTCCGCAAAGTTCGAAAATTCGATCAAACCGTTTGAGTCGAATACGAGTGCATGAGCGGTGCAAGACTATGTATCCCAACCGGATCTTTAGACAAGCAACTTCTTGAGCTACACTCAAGATTGCAACTCTTAGGCGTTTGGATACATGAGATGCTTGCATAGCTATTTATTTATGTTGGGCTATTTAATATCTAAATGTGATTTAGAAAAGGAAGAAGGCACTCCGGAAAGTCAATTGAGAAAGTTAGTTTAATTTGTCATTAGTAAAGGCATAAGTAGGAGGAAACGAAAATGTGACATATTTTGATGTCACGATTTCGTAATTATTGTTATACAAAAGGTTAACACATTTTGATGAATGTCGTCACATTGCTTCTGAAGCAATGAGTAATATGTATAACGATAATATATATATATATATATTAAATGTTAATATATATAAATACACAAGATAGTAGCAAACTTATATGGCAAAATAGACTAGGCCGTATCGAGAGACTAAGCTTCACAAGTCACATAAAGAGGGGTCTGACCTCTCGTATTATGAAGTCTACGGACACTTGTGAGTCTTATCCTCTTAGATAAAATGGCCGAAACCCATATGTAAGACAGTGGAAGAATGAGTTGTCGAACTCAGTCTCGTATATACTGATGTACCCGAGTCTAGATTAACCGAAATAAGTTATTCGTATATTTTATTAAGACACGTGTTCTTGATGAAACACAAGTCTGATAAAATAAAGAACGAAATGACTAAAGTATTTAAACTGATTCGATTAGATCGAATGGTCAAATACTTAGCTACATAAAATCTTGCGTAATTAAAAGAAAATGTGATTTTCTCTCAGGTCAAGTTTGTTAACACATCGGTGTGTTAAAAGGTATGAATCACACTTAGTTAGACTTGGTGTGATCCATTGTTAGTGACTCTGAGTTAAGTCCTCCTTCTGGGTCAAGTCCCAGATAGTAATGCCTAGGTTTTGATAAATGTTCTATAAGGACATATCAATAAGATATTCATTAAATCGATCATTAGAAAGTTGTATAATTACTCGAATCTCGTGAGACGAATTGTCGAGTTAGACATCATAACTGATGATGACTTAATCAACTTCCAGGATGAAATTCGGAGTAGTAACTCCGATTTAAAACTTGATGCAATCAGAATAGGTCCGTGTGCATAAATAAATTTTGGAATTTAGTTTACGTGCCCAAGGAAAATGTTTTCTCTCATTTTCTGCAAGTAAATCTTTAAGTTGAAAGATTAGGAGCAGAAAGGAAATAGTGAAGTACAATCATATTGGTCGAGAACGGTTTTCATCTTAATTCCTATAAAACGGATTATAATGAAACCGTTTTTTCGCCAGCAGATGTGTACAGAACTACTCGGACCAAACTCGATGTAAACGCTTAAGTTGACCATGAAAATTGGAGCATTCACTTATAAGTTCGTTTTTCTAAATATGATTTAGACGGACCAACTTATATGAATTAGCCAGATAGTTTTCAAGGTCAGTGGGATCGTATAAATTACATGCGAGACATCAAAGGGATGGAACACATATTTTTGACAAAGTGATCAAAAGAGTTTGATACTTTATCAGAAATAAATATGAGCCATTTGAAATGACCATTAACTAATTTAAATGATTATCGTAAGGTACGATGAATTGGATAAGATCCAAGTAAATTAAAATATTATGGATTCCGAAAGGCCAAATGAATTATTTGAATGAGATTCAAATGATTGGTCTAAACATAGAAACCCTTAAGTCTATAGTGTAGACGGTTTTAGCAGATCCGCTCATGAAGGCTCTACCACATGAAGTCGGGAAAACTTATGTGTAAAACGGTATAAGATACCAAGATAAATGGGCCTGAGTGCAAGTGGGAGATGTTGAGAGATGATACCCTCGAGGCTGTCTATCTTCATGTGTGAATAACACAAACATCTTGTTCGAAATAACAGTAAGCTGTTTGGTAATAATTTATCTAAAGTTATGTTATAATGTAGTTAACATTAGATATTAACTTAGGTAAAGTCCTGAGACTTTATGCAAGGTCAAACATGTATCGAGATGAGTATCTCGATCATGGAGAAATGTTTGACCGTCTATAGCATAAGTCTAAAAGGGTTCGTGGTCGTAGATGTTTCGAGACAAGGATATCGAAACATCGGATAGACCATTGTGTCTTAGTCTTCACCGTTTAGCGGTGGTGATGATCTCATGATCGCTTGACTTGGCAAAGTCGTAGACGAGACACAGGTGCTCATCAGAGAATGAGTTCACTGAACGATCCACAAGAGTTATCATATGGTTATATTGACCAATCTGTCAATGATGACTCTGAGTGATGATAGGCTAGTTGGTCTTTTGACTTGAGGTCATTTTGACCAACCTGTGCGTGAACGGTGCCACTTAGATCAAATGACCTAGCTTTGAGGCAAGGCATGTCGAAAGGTCTTTGATTGGGTGACACTTGAAGCGTATGAGGAGAGTAATGACCAAGAGAGGATTCGTCTCTCCCAGTCAATGGGAGTTAGTGTCGTAGGGTTAGTTCGGTCTTTAGTAAAAACTCTGGCCAGAGTATGTTGGAAGAAGTCCAACATTTTTGACTAAAAGATCGATAGAAACTAACCGGAGTCAAGTTATTGGGGTTGACAGTTTGACCGTACCCTAGACTTGATCTACACGACATAGTTTAGATGAATAGACTATAACTACGGAATTCATCACGGAAACAGTTAGGGTGGTCCCGACAAGACTCATGTCAATGAGTCAACCACATAATGATGATTCCTGAAGCAGGGACGGTAACCACTGCTCGTGGTCACTGTCGTATAGAGCTTCGAGCCCAACCAGTTGTAAGGGTCAGGCTGTAGGGTCTCACATAGAGTGCGATCTTCGTCTAGTAAAAGGTAGAAATTAGTTAGGGAGAATAATTTACATTTGATGCAAGGGTTAAAATATTGCAAAAGATGTTTCCAATAATCTCCAGCATTCGGGATAAATGATCCTGAGTGTAAGTGGGAGATGTATAGGAATATGCCCTCAGATCATTTGTATTTGATGCAAATGAAAATTTAAGCCTAGATAGGGACTAATTTGCATATGATGCAAAAGAGATTAAATGTGTCTTAAATTGTTTAAGACTATATTTAATTAAATAAACGCGTTGAAAAGGTTCCTAGATGACGGGATCGTCCCGCTCTAAACGCAGGTTCAAACCGCGTCAAAAACGGAGTCCAAATGCACAAGTTATAGCCAAAACAAGTCAGCCCAAACTGTTGGGCTGAAACCAGCAAAAATGGAGGCCCACCAAGCCCGAATTTTCTGGTTAGGGTTTTTTGAAACCTGGGATTTTCTTGACGGCTACGTTTCTAAGAGAAGCATGACTTTTGGCTAACTTTGGACAATTGTTTGAAGGGTCAAACGGACTCGGATTGACGAGCCATTTTTTCCTACGCGTTCACCGTTGAACCCTCTTCGATTTGGTAGGTTGTACCAACATTGAAGCTCAACGTTGAGGGAGTTAAAATTCGAGGAATTTTGCCCTTTGTGAAAGGCAAACTAACTTGATTTAATTAACACTCAATTATTAGTCCCACATCGGATTTTGAGAAAAGGGGAGAGTCCGCCGCCTATATAAATAGGGGCATCCCCCCTTCCTCCAAACTCGTCCCAAGCTCTAGATCTGAGCGGCTCTCGTAAATGTTGGAGCACGCTAGGATCTAAGCTAAATTAATATTTCTCCTCTCCCTATAAATTTCTGCCTTGCTCCTGAGGGCTCTGGAAAAGCCGCAAAGGAGTTCGGATTCAGATCCGAAATCTAGGCGGAGGTTTCACTCACGTGAAACTTTCTTCGGCGTGTGGTTGGCTCGGTGACATGGGATTGATCGCCTCGGGATGCGGAGCGGTTCGAGGAGCGGTTCGGAGAGCGGTTCAAGGAGCGGCTCGGCGTGGGACGGGGAGCGGCTCGGAAGACGGTGCGGAACATCTCGCCTGCTCCAGGGTTGAGATTCCGGGTATGTGTTTATTAGCATTAGTTTAATTTAATCGCAGTAGGCTAGATCCTTCTTGGGATGGTCAAACCCATCCCAAGTCGGCATAGATCTTGGATTAGGGTCTTGGACCTTAGGGTTAAAAGTTAATTAGATTAACATGTAAATTTTTCCGCTGCTTTTCTGTCTATGTTCCGTCTGACTTAGGATGGGCATAGAATTTTTGTGCCCTAAGGGTCCCGTAAAACCCTACACTCTTTACGTCTCGCCTTCCATACTTGGGAAGCGGGTCGTGACAGGTCTTAGTGGTGGCCCATGCAGGTTGTTGCACGTGCAAAATATCGAAAAAATGATAATAATAAAAACATCCATTGAAACATTCGAAACATTCGAGTCATAAAAATTTGAGTCTAATAGGAAGGTTTTCCTTGTCTTAGATAGTAGGAAGACTTAGATAGATGTCCAAGTTTGATAGTTTGCACCTTTGTAAGATTTAGTCATGCTTATCTTAGGATGCCATGGTAGCCTCTCACCCAGCTCTGACCATATTAGACCCCTACACTACTACAAAATGGACCTTTAACAGCGCTTAAATAAGGTCTTTGATAGCGCTTTACAAGCGCTGTCTATCTCGCCGCTGCTAAAGGGGGGGCTGGTTTTAATAGCGCTTTACAAGCGCTGTTAAACGGGACCTTTAACAGCACTTGTTTGTGCAAGCGCTGTTAAAGGCCCCCCTTTAACAGCGCTTGTTTGTGCAAGCGCTGTTAAAGGTCCCCCCTTTAACAGCGCTTGTTAGTGCAAGCGCTGTTAAAGGGGGGGCCTTTAACAACGCTTGTTAGTGCAAGCGCTGTTAAAGGGTGGCCTTTAACAGCGCTTGTACTAAAGAAGCGCTGTTAAAGGTGGACCTTTCACAGCGCTTGTACTAAAGAAGCGCTGTCTATTGGGACCTTAGATAACACTTCTTTAATACAAGCGCTGTTAAAGGTCCACCATAGACAGCGCTTGTAATAAACAAGCGCTGTTAAAGGTCCCAGATAGACAGCGCTTATTTCAATTCATTTTATTGTTTCTCGCTACGTTTTATATTTAAATAGATCCATTTAATGTTCAAAATGCTTAAATAAACCACCAATAATATTAAATTACAAGAAACAATCATTACAAGAAACAATCAAATTAAATTGCTTTTATTCAACGACATAAATTAGACAATGTACATTGATATTGGAAGATGATCCGTAATACAAATAAGAAACATTATCGCATATAAAACTTATCAGTCATTATCCATTAAATCACTCATTGAACAATACATTTTCCGACAGCAGTAATATACATCCCAGAGCAGGTTCCATCTCAAAAATCTTTTCTGCTGCCTCTTCTACTTTGTTGTTCTTGTGTATTCTGCTCGCACCTAATAAAGCAACACATATGATGGCATCTACTTCCATCGGCATCTCCCTCATAAGAGCTCGTGCATCCGCCAATCGTCTTGCTCTCCCCAGAAGATCAATCATGCAAATATAATGCTATGCCTTTGCAGACACGCCAACAATGTTTCAAGTTAACCACGATTCGTATGATGAAACTGCATAGATTTGTATGGATGAAAACCAAGTAAATAATAATAATAAATAGACATAAATTTAGAATATTGATGGGATATATAATTGAGAAACTAGAATAAAGATGTTGGAACTAACCGTGTAATTCTTCACATTGTAATTAAGCGCGGAGTACTAGAACGTTAGCGTTCCCCTTTACTAATGCCTAACAATAAGAAATAATTCAAGAAATTATCAAATTAGACACATTGCATTTAAGCATCCAGATGATGATCCATCAGACTACCATGTGGCATAATCAATTAACAAAATACTAAAAACCATGCCACGTGAAAATATTTATTTGATCTTCAAATAGAAACCTGAACCTAAGTACCCAAAACCCGGCAAGTGGAATTATAGTGCTTGTTGAATGGCTATTTAGGAATATTTGCACAGCCTTCAAGGTTTTAATGCACCGAAAGCATTATAATTAATTAGGTATATTATGAGGTAACATGTACTGGTTACATATTCATCTTGCATAGAAATATAGCTGAAGAGCCAAGCCCATTAACAAAACCTGGCATATCTAATAAATGGATACAGAGCACAATCAAATATTGATAATATGCTGTTTAGCCCAAGGCCAAAAAAAAAAACCTAATTTCATGAATTTCTGGTCCGTTTGCAGGTTAGGTTTGAGATTTTGAATTGCCACCTCCGTTTACAGCACGTGAATTCCCAAGGTCGTTACAGCAGGGCTTGCTCCATCTGTTAAGAAGATATCATCTACATTGGACGGATAACCATCACGAGCAGCAATTCCAGCAGCAATTGCATCACGCAATCCTCTGATGCCCTGAAGCAAAAGAGTAATCAGAAAAATGCTTCTACTACATGAGATTGGAAAGAGAAGTTGATTCTGATCTTAAACACCCTTAATGAATGCCAAACAGAAAACAATGTAGAAATTAATCAAGACTAATCCAATTCATACACACCCTTAACGAAGCATCAGTGGAATCGTCCAGTACTTGAATTATCAGCTTGTCCGATGGCCACTCCAGCATACATGCTGCCCTTATTGATAATTTGTACACCTACAAAAATACAATTAACAGCACAGTTGATAATACTGTATAGAGATTAAGAGGAATGAAGTAAGGGAGATAATGATTGCTGACCTCCTTCTCATTGAACATGGGTATCTGTATGAGGACCTTGGGATAAGCCGGAGTGCTGCCCGTCTCCAAATCTGGCCTTATGGGCTCCCCCCTGTATCGCTTCTCCGGCCTCAGCCGGAACATCTTATTTTTATGAATCAATATGATGAACTAAAAGGGCCAATCTAGCTTACTTTGCCAAACAATTGCAAGTGCATTAGCACACATGACATAATTCAGTCAATTTGTGATGCAATTCACTAATGCAGATAGCTCCCCCCCATTGGTATGCTTTGTTTATTGATAGTAGCAGCAGCAGTAGAGGATTCTACAAGTGTGCTTTGTTTAGCTCATCAAAATAGGTATGCTCCATAGCTTTCTTTACCGATATTCTCTTCCCAGGCTCGTACTGCAGCATCTTCTGCATTGATCAAAGCAAAAAAAAACCAATTTCAGATAAGTTCAGTATATATCAGAATCAGGGGATACACCCCACAAATCACAAACTCACCAATAGAAAATAAATGCCATTCAAGAATATGATGAAAAGAAACAAATTAATATACATCATTAGGATAGCAATTACTACTGTTCACATAACTGATTCACCAACTCTATCAAATGTACAATGCCATAAAGTGGAAGTACTCACAAATCATTTGAAAAATGCTAAGCAAAAATGTAAACATATACAGATCAGAGCATAGAACCTAGTCTTTGAGTTACTAGAATATATGATAAGAAATTTGGTTAACCTTTCATATTCTCAGGCATACAAATGGGAGGTCAGCAATCTCTAATAACATATGAAAGAATGTTGTAAAAATCAACCGTAATGCAAGTAACATATCCATCAGAGCAAGACTTCAGAAAAAGGAGTTACTAGAATAATAAGTATCCTCATGATGTGCAAAATAGGCATAAACAAACATGTCAGATGTTCTACAATGTTAACATATCAATCTAATCTTTCTTTGTGAAAAATCCAACTGATGCAAAACAGATTTATGAACTAAAGATGATATGCTGGAACCGAACTGCAAAAAAAAATATTCAATATGCAAAACAAGATTTTAAATATCACTTCAGCTCTTTAATAATTCATGCTCATCACCACCAAAAGATTGCCTAAGTTTTTCATTAACAAAACAATGTTAAAAAACCAAAAGCACCTCCAAAAGAATGAACTTATGTGCATGCACAAGGAAAGATTGATATAAGTATTTAAACAAGTTCACTCACTCAAACCCCAAAAAGACACAACAGAAAACTATGATGAAAAGATACAAGGCATAACATAGAAACTCATTAGCAATGAAGTAAGAAAGCCCACATCAGATTAGTTATTACCTCCCTCTTCGGGAATGTCAGAAGTCCACAATGTTGGCACCCGCTCAGCTTGAAGAGAGACTTGGCCCCCTCGTTCTTCAGAATCTGCTGGAATGCTTCCAGAGAGCTCTTGTACTTGACGGCCTCTCCGGATGTCATCATCATTCTTCTACAGATCGTGTCAATTGGATAGGATGCAAGGCCAGCACCGTTGGTGATGACCCAACCCAAAGCAAAGCTCACGAAGAAGCTATCCTGTATCACCAAAACACAACACATGCTACAATTTCGGTACAAATATCAAAAACATGTTTTTAAAAATTAGCTAGGTTCGACCTTGCACGAGGTTCCTTAACAAGTAGCTTTTTAACAAAATCTTTGGCGCTTTCACTGATGTTTGGCCAAGGCTTCCGACGAAAATCTGGCTTGTTTCTTAGAACCTGGCAATGAACACCATAAAAATGTTATAGTAACTCTGCTAGGACATTAAAAATGTCACAAAATTCACAGGCAAATAAATGATGATACATCGAACTTGATGAATGAAACTATGAAAAGAAAAATATATATGCTTATATACAGATAGCTATTGCCAGGATTTTCTTACATACACAACTATTTTCCAAGACCTTTTTGTAATTTAAACGAGTTTGATGTGGTAACATACTGTTACTTATTTGTAAATGATCTAGTGATGGTTAATCAGGCGGTGAAGGCTTGGACGTGAAATTTGAAGTATAATGAAAACATATGATAGAGGACTAATAGTTTTTTTATGTAATTAATAGATGAATAATGGTTTACCCTCAAAAGTTCTGGCGTTATAGGAACTCTGGTGAATTATATTACATGTAACAAAACCACTGAATGAGGGGAATTGTTGAATAATGTATATCTAATGCAGTGTGCATGAATGTTACCTACACCCCAACTACCGCATTCCAAAAGCTCTTGCCCACAATATGCTTTAAGAATAACAGAACGTAGTGACAACTGTTAAGAAAGACCTCAACCAACATCTCTTGGCAATATTTGAGATTCTTCCATTATTTTCATAAAACTGTCACAGCTACCTTTCTTAAGTCAATTGCTTCAGCAAGGCTTAAATATATGACTTCCTTGGACGCGCGCGCGTGCGTGTGTGTGTTAAATATATGCTCAAGAATAACAGAACATAGTGACAACTGTTAAGAAAGAGCTCAACCAACATCTCTTGGCAAGGTTTCAAAAAACCAGCATATCAATAAACAGAACTGAAACAATCTCCTTGAGCATCTGGCAACCAGGAGATGGGAAAGGACAACTGTGATGTGGCTGTCTACTGTTTTAACAAAACAGCTGATTTTATCCCGTCAATATGGAAGGGTGATCAAAAGTTAGGTACTCTATCTCATGGATTCCATGATCTCTATATAATATCTTTCACTACCTAACAAATTATTGCTATATTCTTTTAGACAGAAATATCAGCATGTACCCCTAAATGTCTCCAACAATTTTTATTTAGGACAAATATGTAACACTGCATTTTCCCCCAAGACCTTCCAGTACGAACTAAATTAAAAAAAAAATCAATGAACAGACATTTAAACTAAATAGTTTCCTCTAAAGGGGGCTTATATGCTCAAAAGTTACAAGTTGAGCAGCCAACAACCAGACTTTGCCTTTTAAATATTTCATTTATATTTTCCATTTATTTACTCAAATTTTACTCTCACAAACTTCAAATATTCCCAAAAAAATTTGTTTTCACTTTTTGAGTTCAAGATAGGAAACTACTCCAAGTAAAACAAGGATGAATAAAAGTGTCAAACACACTAAAATCCAAGGAGCTTTTCTATTTTTGAACTGTTTACAACTCATTTATTTATTTCAAAGAATGTATGCCACCATGAATTATCATTAAGAATTTTATGCAGAGAGATAGCAACAAAATAACATACCCAGTGGTACAGTTACTCTTGTAGATTCTATGTCAAGTGGACACTAATAATTGATGGTGTGAAAGTGACATCAAGCAATTTTTTTCTGATGAATTTATTCCCACATAAGAAAAGTATACTAGAACTAGTTGTCATTGTGAATTTGAGAAAGAGAGATTGCAACAAATTTAAATGAGCATAGGACAGAAGTAAGCGATAATGAGCATCATATGCAAATATAGTCACTTCACAAGAAGATACACCTGGCAGAGAGTGGTGAAAAGAACCCAGGCGATCTCTCATTTGAAGCAATGAACAAAGTACGTCATGATGGAATCCATTTTGCGATTCTCAGTCGAATAAATTCAGGACATGTATATCTGCCCAGATGGGGATGAAGAGATCTGTCAACACCATGTCTATCTTTCCTCGAAGCTCTGATGGCGGCCCAATCGAAGATGATCCATAGTTCAGTTTGCTCGGTTGGAAGCGATCGAGGCTCGGATGATGATCTCGGTCAAAGCACGGAGGTCGGAGTCGAAGCTTAGAGCTAACTGACAATTTGGACCTCTGAGTTCCTCAAGAATGTTGTAACGAGGATGATGACAAGAGGGCTGTCGATATGCCTCATTGTCCAAATTAAACTCCTCAGCCTTCCGATTGATGGTCTCGATGCTTTGTAAGAGTCTGAGAGATGTCGATCATTTGGATTTCACTTGAAGAAATCTCTACATGTCAAATTCTAGTCAAGAACAGGAAAATTAAATATTTTAAAAATCGAGAAGAGATAAATCCCTCGAAAGTCCGAAGCTTGGTCGGATCTGGGAGGTCACCAAAGCTTGATGGAGTGCATCAGGCTCACCAAAGCTTGGTCGGAACTATGGAGGTTCTTCACCGTTGGCGTCCTGGGAGGAGAGCCGCTGCGGGAGTGGGAAGGCACCGACGTCAGAGGTCGAAGGGTTATCGTGAGCGAGGAGGGACTGCCGGCGATGCTACTGACCGCTCAGTCCGCAGCGACGCCAAGGCAGTGGTGAGGCGGGGTAGCGGGGAGATCGTCGGAAGTAGGAGGAGGGGCTTGGCGAGATGGTGGTCAGAGCGTTGAGTTCGATGGGAGGACGGCGTGTGATGGTGCAGGAGGGCACGATGGCTTGGATGCGTGGCGAGTGGCATCTAGGGGGAGTCTCCGGCGGTTTGTGGGGTGGCTGGAGAGGGATCAAGGAGAGGCGAGACTGTCGGTGTCTAGAGGAAGGAAGGAGGGTCGTTCGAGAGGCAGTCGGAGATGTGGGCGGTGTTGCTGTTCGTAGGGGTGTGGGCGGTGCAAGGCGTGTGATCGGGGGAAGAAGATGAAGGGAAGTGGCGGGCTTCGGGAGGAAGGGAAGGTGGGTTCGGTGATGACGAGTTTGCCCGGGGGCGGAAGAGAGAACGGGGAGGAGGTGGAGGAGGCTAGAGTCACTAGGGTTTAGATGGGGGTGCGGGAGAAAAAAATCTTTGGGTGGGGGGACGAAAACTTTGGGGGGGAAAATTGACGATGGGCGGAAATTTTTTACGATGTTTTAACAGCGCTTCATTTGTGGAAGCGCTGTCTTTTAGTTGATATTTAACAGCGTTTGTACAAAGAAGCGCTGTCTATTATCCGACTTTTAACAGCGCTTGTAGAAAGAAGCGCTGTCTATTATCTGTGCCTCTAATAAACAGCGCTTGTAAAAAGAAGCGCTGTCTATTATCTGGCCTTTAATAGCGCTTGTAGAAAGAAGCGTTGTCTATTATCCGACTTTTAACAGCGCTTGCAAAAAGAAGCGCTGTCTATTATATGTGTCTCTAATTAGCAGCGCTTATAATTGACAAGCGTTGTTAAAGATGTGCTATTAAAGGTCCTTTTTGTAGTAGTGCTAGAGTTCTTCCTTTAGTCGTTTGCTTGAGTCCATCAAATTTTGTCACGACCCGCTTCCTAAATACGGAAGGCAAGGCGTAAAAAGTCCGCTCAAACTTGAAGATGTGAGGCTACAGTCTAATAAGCGTCTGGTATAACCAAGTAAAGGTCCTTGCAATTATGAAACATAATAAAAATAATAATAAAAGAAGGAGTGATAAATAATGTTATTCCAATCTCAAAATGTCCACAAATAATGTTCAAACATCGCAGAAAAGCCACCAGGCATAAAAGAGTCTAAAAAGGCCCCAAGTATGGCCAACAAAAATAAATATACAGAAAAGGGGAAAGGCGCTACGCACCGACAACCTAACAAGAACTAAGCAGAAAGCAACACAGAAAGAAGTCTCTACGACTGGTCGCCTGTGTCCTCGAACTCCACGTCAACAGTGGACTCAGGCTCAGCGTCAGCAAACACCTCGTGCTCAGCAACGGGCTCTGGCTCAGCAACTAACATGCGACACCCAAAAGAGACGAGGGCGCATGTCAGCAAAGTCTACAAGAGACTTTGTGCAAGGAAACTAAAAGAAAGGGAAAACAGCCTAGCAGTTCTAAAATATGTGATGACATGGCAGTTTAAGGCATGGATGCAACAAGTAAGAAAGTGCAACAAGTATGAAAAGGCAATGGTAGCAAAGCTACTAAAACATTCACATGGGTTTACAAGACAATTAAGCACGTCGTGCACAGAGTTTACGCCCTTTGGCTGGAGCGGCTGTACGGGCCAACTCCTATGCTCAAGTGATCGCTTAACCGTACCCCTCCACGTGTAATCAGGCATTGTCTTTCGACCAACACACGTAGCCCGCTTCTGGTTCACGAGCCAGGAAGTGCACTTGGCATAGGATTGTGCCTGCAACGCAGGTGCCTAGCCTCAAGAAGGAAGTACAAGTAGCGTGTGCTACGAACGCAAACATTCAAGCATGGAATGACATGTTAGGATGCATGGCATGGCAAGAGTACAAATAAAGTGCGTACAGATATAGAAAGTAAATGTGACGGGCAAAATGTTTGAATGGCATGGCAGGGTGTCGGATCTAGCTTCGTTGTCAAGCTAGATCTTGAAGTTGCGTCTAGGCGACTATCATTTCGTCGCCTAGTCTCTTTTACGATAAAAACGAGGGATGGCCTAAAACATGGCCTAAACAAGTTGGCAAGTTTCACTTGCCTGCAATCAGCCGTTCTGGAAACACCGTTCAATCAGTCTAATCTACCTATGTGCTCGGATTCACCAACCTACAGTCTCAAATTAGATTATCTTCATTAGTGATTTATTAAGCAATTTAAATATTGTTTTTAATCTTGATTAACATGCATTGGTTGGGGGTCCTAAGACATCAGAAATGTACCCTTGCACGATGCAAGAGCTACACTGACGTCGGGTAGCGACGTCAGGGGTTGGAATATAGATATCGCTCCTGATTCAGATCTAAAATATGATCCACGATCGCCAATCCTTGAACAGTGACGAGATCAGTGAGGAGAGTCCAAATCAGCGAGCAAGGTAGACTGTTGAAGATCTACGGCTCACGTAAAGTCGTAACCACGAACGGGGACGAAGGGGTTGACGCACACGAAGACTACGACGATTAGCGTCGTGGAGATTGATCATGATGTCGAGGAACACCTCTAGGCGAGGTAGGGGCTGCCGGAACGATCCAACAGCGATAGAGGGCGACAAGATGCGTAACGACGCGTTGAGACATCGTTAGAATGTGAAACGGCGAGAACTCACTGTTTCGAGGCTTGGACGGTCTGAGGGGGCTGCCGTCGGCGGCAGGGTGTCCTAGGGGGTCGACGGGGGCGACTCACGACGGTTACGGTGCCAGAACAGTGCACGACGGCGGCGAGATCTGCTGCTGCCGCCACTCACGCACCCAGCGCCTTTTCCGACGAACATGGGCGAACTCTGGCGAGGGTCGGTGGCCCACGGTGGCGCAGAGGTCGGAGGAAGGTTGAGGCAGGGTCCTAGGGTTGGTCGGTGGCGGACTGAGGAAGAAGAGCGTGAAGAAGGCCGGCGGCTGTGTACGCTTAGGGTTAGGGAGAAAAATGACTTAGGTTTGCCTTTAGGGTTTATAATATAGAAAGTAGGTGGGGTTTCATACGAGATTAGGGTGTTGTCAGAGCTTCATGTGGGAGCCTAGACCAGGCATTTAGGTTTTCTTTCTTTATTATATATGTTTTTAAAAATCCCCTTCTTTATATGATATGTGGGTACATGCTTAGATGCATGCGTTGTGTACGGTTCGGCCTAGGGGTTTTAATAGGAAAAAGAGATTTGAAATTTATTTGATGGATGCTGTATTTAGTAGGTTTAAACAAGGAAAGTATAGCAAACCAATCATTTAAATGGGCTAATCAATAGATTTTAAAGGGTCCAAAATAGCAAATTCCATTCGAATTTTTAAATGTTGAAAAGATTCAAATTTTTAATTTAAGAGTTTTGAAATGATTTGAATTTTAATTTTGGACTTTTGAAAGTTTATAATAATTAAAGAAGAGATGTTTTTTAAAAAAAATTAATAATAATAATAATAATAATTAAGATTTAATTAAGTGGTTTAAAATAATGATATTAATAGTTAGTGTGAAAGAATATTAGAGGTTGATACGTGTACGGGGACGGATACGCCTACCACGGATACGGAAAAAAATACGAGAGGAAATACTGATAAAAGTAATGATAAAAACCAGTCGTTACATCCTACCCACCTTAAAAAAAATTCCACCCTCAGAAATCCTAACAATCACGGATCAAGGAAATAGATGAGGGTAACACTCTCTCATCTCATCCTCACGCTCCCAGGTAGACTCCCCATGGGAACCATGACGCCACTGCACTCTAACCAAGCCGACGGTCTTATTCCTCAGCTGCTTCTGTCGTCTGTCCAGAATCTCGACTGGTTGCTGCTCATAGGTGAGATCCGGTCGAACCGTGATCTCTGAGAAATCCACAGCATGAGACGGATCACTGACGTATCGACGTAACTGAGATACGTGAAATACATCGTGAACACCCTCCAGTGACGACGACAATGCCAAGTAGTAAGCCACCGCTCCAACTCTCTCCAGGATGGCAAAAGGCCCAATGTACCTTGTGTTGGATATGGAAGACGTTTGTACACCCTTGTGGGGGATGTACGAGGGAATACGGACCTCGAACGTCGCGCACACGAAGTCATGTGCAAAGGGAATCTGTTCCCTTGCGGAGAGGATCTCTGTATGAGTGGGAAAGTCGCATTATATATGCATAAATGCATGCGACATATGGCTAATAAAGGGGGAATATCTTAAGCTTATGTTGTACCATGCATATGGTACAACTTAAGCTTATAATGTGCCATGCATCATGGTACACCTTAATTAAGTTGTTCCAAAGGAACAACTTACCCTAAAATAACTACCTTGGGGGCTATAAATAAGACCCAAGGGTAGCCATTTTCCTTACACCATTTGCATGAAATTCATGCATGCATCTTCTTCATAGCGAAGCTCTGCAGAAATATTTCCTCTCCCTCCATCCAAGTTCTTAATCTAAAATAGAGATTTAGATTGTGGATTAGTAGCCTTACTCCGTTCGTGAGAAGACTCGATCCGTCGTGGCGAATCCGAAGGCAAAGTTCCGAGACTACCGCTCCGCATACGCTAGCGTAAGTCTCCACTTTAATTATCGATCCTAACTCTGTTTTGGCAGGATCCTTCATTGGTATCAGAGCCATATGGGTTCGCCCCGGTCAAACCACCGCCCCGTCGAAACTACGAACGAGTCGTTGTCTTTTTCACGAATGGGTCTCCTACTATTACGGATATAGTAGGAACGCTTCGTGACGGAGAGAACACAGCGGTTGTTCTTTTCACGTTAGGGTCTCCTATCATTATGGATATGGTAGGAACTCTCCGTGACGGGAAGAACCGACCGTTCACGTAGTAAGTTATTCATTTTTGGCACACGGCCATTAGGAAATAACTAAATTCTCGACGAACGGGTGCTTCATCGACGAACGGGTGCTTCATCGAGGAAGATGATGGAAGTTATTTCCATCGGGTAAGAGGAAAATTTGGTGCATGTGCACCATGGCCAAATGGGCTATGAAGGCCATGCACCCCCTCTCCCCATGCGGAGGGGGTTGGCTACGGCCAATAACCACCGGCGACCACCCCATCAAGGGGGAGGAATGAGTGCGGCAACCCCGTTTAAAGGGGGTGGCCGGCCATGGCCAAAGGGGCCATGGCCGGCCAACGCCGAATGGCCTTGGCCATGACCGGCCATGGCCAAGCCATGGCCGGCCATGGCCAGGCCGGCAGTGGCCGGCCAAGGGCCAGGCCGGCAGTGGCCGGCCTTGGCAGAGCCTTGCCGGCCAGGCCGGCCCTGGCAGTGGCCAGGGCCAGCCCTTGGCCGGCCTGCCGGCCCTGGCAGAGGCCAGGGCCGGCGCCCTGGCCACTGCCAGGGCCGGTGCCCTGGCCTCAGGCCAGGGCCTGGCCGAGGCCAGGGCAGGAGCCCTGGCCCCGGCCAGCGGCCTGCCGGCCCTGGCAGAGGCCAGGGCCGGCGCCCTGGCCTCAGGCCAGGGCCTGGCCGAGGCCAGGGCAGGAGCCCTGGCCCCGGCCAGTGGCCTGGCCGGCAGGCCCTGGCAGTGGCCAGGGCCTGGCCGGTCGGCCCTGGCAGAGGCCAGGGCCTGGCCGGCCCTGGCCGAGGGGGCCAGGCCCCCTGGCCGGCCAGGGCAGAGGCCCTGGCCGGCCTTTGGCCAAGCCCGGGTCAGGGCAGAGGCCCTGACCGGGAAGAAGTTGAATTCGAAAATTGGTCGACCAATTTTGTGTTTTTGGTCGACCAATCCGACAAATGGTCTGGGTCGATTGCAAACTTGCCAGATGACCCATACGGGGTAACAAATGGCCTTGGTCAAACTCGAATGTGTCGATTAGTCCATACGGGGCTAACCACAGTGCCGACTAGTTCATACGGAACTAACGTTTTAATGAAGTTTTCATTGGGATCTACTCCTTGAAGATTAGCCATAGTGCTCTACTTCATGCGAGATTAGCCATGTCATTGTGCTCTACTCTACGGAGATTAGCCAATGTACTTGTGACGTTGTGCTCTACTCTACGGAGACTAGCCAACGTGCTTTCAAATTTTTGAAAAAGATGTTTTTCAAATAGGTTATGTCCCGTCCTTAAATCGGGATAGCGCAATTTAGAATTCCAAGTCCTACCACGATCCGGCCATGGTTATCTAACCCATGGGTGTGTAGAACAGGTCTCGTGGCTTGGCAATTGTTGCGTTAAAATTCTTTGCGCTAATTCTCACCTATTCTATTTTGAAAGATAAGTTTTTCAAAGTGATTTTCCGCTGCTAATACCATACGGGTATTATTTCTGATTTCTTTTTACTTGAGATAAGTAAGAGGGATACTTTGAAAGTTACTACTAGATGGTAGTTGGGAACGTAGTGAACTTCTCGATTCTAGAGTAACATTTCAACGCATCCAAGGAACTTATCAAGTGTTTAAAGAATCGAAACTTTATGCATAGAATTTTGATCGTGTTTTTCATTCTCTTTGCAGTTTTTTTGAATCGAAAATGTCTACCGCTTCTAAGAATATTGTTGCAGAGCTTAACAAAGGTGAAAAGCTCAACGGCGACAATTATAAACTTTGGTCAATAAAGATCCAATATGTTTTGGAGGAGCAAGATGTGCTCGAAACACTCCAAAACATGATGGTAGAACCTGAGTTGGGCAATACGGCCCAACACAAGAGGGACCGGGAAGCTTATGACACTTGGACTTGAAAGAACAAAATAGCACGTATTACGTTACTGTCCGCGATGGACAATGACATAATGCGTCTATTTCGGGAATTCGATCTAGCCAAAGACATATGGTCTGAGCTAGAAGTAAAGTTTGGTGGAACTTCGGTTACCAAACTCCGCTCCTTGAATATTCAATTTGATTCGTACAAGATGCGGCGAGATCATTCTATAAAAAAGCATCTCCGCCACATGGCGAATCTTATATCTGAATTAAAGGATGCGGGTGTTACGCTGTCTGACGAACAGCAGATCCAAGCGGTCATTCGTTCACTCCCAGATAGCTGGGATAACATGAAAATGCACCTCACTCATAATGAGTGCATTAAAACTTTAAGCGATGTTTCGAAACACCTCGAACTCGAGGAAGAGCGGATTCAAGCCGCAAAACCAAGTGCAGAAGTGCACGTGGCCGCTAGTTCCTCACATGGAGGAAATAAGCGGAAACGCTTAAGGTTTGTGAACGAATGAAAGCAAGAACCGGAAACCTCAAAGAAGACTAAGAACAAAAAGTGGCAAAAGAATATGCACTCAAAGAAGAAAAACTTGAAGAAGATCAAGTGCTTTAAGTGCAACAAGTACGGTCACTTCGCCCGTAAGTGTACGGATGGAAGTGACAAGGTAACTTGTAGGGCTAGTTACATATGTGTTTCTAGTTCCATGTTTCTTGCTGAATCTAACTATTTTTGGTTGATTGATTCAGGGGCCACAGACCACGTTGCGAAGGACAGAAGGTTCTTCGTAGAGTATCGAAGGATAACTCAAGGAACAAAGTGGATATACGTCGGCAACAACACTCGTGTTGAAGTCAAAGGCGTCGGAACATGCAAGCTAGTTCTCGACAACGGCCGGACTTTATTATTGCACGACGTCCTCTTTGCTCCAGATATTAGAAGGAATATCGTTTCCGTGGTCATGTTAATGTCTTTAGATTATGAGTGGAGGTTCTATAAACAATATGTTGACCTTGTTTGTAATAATTCTTTGATTGGTTCTGGTAATGTTTGTAATGGATTAATTGTTTTAAATACAATGTATGATGATGCTTCTTCCATTAATGAAAGTTTTCATTTGACAAATGCTTCTAACTCTGAGTCTGAAATCATTTGTTGGCATGCAAGACTTGGTCATATTGGACCAACTAGAATGGATAGACTTGCCAAAAGTGGCTTGCTATCTAATGTTTCAAAAGTTGAAATGTCAACTTGCGAACATTGTCTTGTAGGGAAAACTTGTCGCAAGCCGTTTGGAACTGGCACAAGGGCCGAAGTTCCATTACAGCTTATCCATTCGGACATTTGCGGTCCAATGAATGTTAAGACAAGACACGGGAAGTCCTATTTCATCACATTCATTGATGACTTCACCCGTTTCGGAAATATCTATCTGATATCCCACAAAAGTGAAGCTTTGGCTTGCTTTAAAAACTATATGAGTTTGGTGGAGAATCAATTAGATCGCAAGATTAAGGTTTTGCGAACCGATAGGGGCGGTGAATATCAATCAATAAGTTTTAAGGAACTTTGTGATGAAAAAGGCATAGTACATCAGGTAACTATGCCTTACACTCCGCAACAAAACGGTGTTGCGGAAAGAAGGAATAGGACATTGATGGAAATGGTCCGATCAATGATGTCTCAGGCAAATTTGCCTATCACCTTTTGGGGTGACGCATTATTGACGGCAGCATTCATCTTAAACCGTGTACCCTCGAAGTCGGTAAGTTCTACTCCTTATGAGTTGTGGAACAATAGAACTCCAGACTTAAACATTCTAAAACCTTGGGGTTGTGCCTCTTACGCACATTTATCCTCTCACAAATATGGCAAACTTGGGCCACGTGGGAGGAAGTGTATCTTCATCCGATACGCTGAAAACTCCAAAGGATATGTTTTCGTCGGTCAAGAGGACAATGGGGGTCTAATAGAATTCGAATCGAGGGATGTTGTCTTCTTGGAAAAAGAGTTTCCAAGACAGGGTGAGATAAGTCAAGACTTATCCTTGTTTGAGACTTGGGATCAAGAAGGATCGGAACGTTCGAGTGGGAGAATTCTTGGTGAAGAAGAAAATACGTTTCAAACTTCACCAATGGATGATACGAACGATACCAATCCTATTCCGAGTGGGAGTGATGTTATTCCAAGTGGGAGTGATGTCATTCCAAGTGGGAGTGATCAAACTCAAACAAGACGTAGTAATCGAACGAGGCTAACACCTCTGAGATTTGAGGATGAATTTCCTCAAACATTCATGACATTACTACAAGATGATGACGAACCTGCAAATTTCAAACAGGCCGTCACATGCCCTGCTAAAGATAAATGGATAGCGGCAATGGAAGAAGAACTTCAATCCATGAAAACAAACCAAGTCTGGGATTTGGTTAATTTACCTAAGGGACGTAGAGCCATTGGGAACAAGTGGGTTCTCAAAATCAAGCATAAGGCTGATGGCTCCATCGAGAAATATAAAGCTCGCCTTGTTGCGAAAGGTTTCACGCAACAGGAAGGAATAGACTACGAAGAGACTTTCTCTCCTGTCGTGCGTTTTACCTCCATTCGCTTAATTCTGGCAATGGTAGCTTGTTTGGACCTCGAGTTACATCAGATGGATGTAAAGACTGCTTTTCTTAACGGAGAACTAGATGAGGAGATCTACATGGAACAACCAAACGGGTTCGTACAAGAAGAAAACAAACATAAGGTTTGTAAACTTCGTAAATCCATATATGGTCTTATACAATCCTCAAGGCAGTGGTATATGCGCTTTCAAGAAGTCGTTTTGTCGTATGGTTTCTCCATGCTCGACGAAGACAACTGCGTATATATTAAGAGGATTAAAAACAAGTATGTAATTATGTCTCTTTATGTAGATGACATACTTATAGCCGGAAATGATAAGCGTCTTATATTGGATATCAAAGCTTGGCTTTCATCCGTCTTTGAGATGAAAGACATGGGTGAAGCTGCATATATCCTTGGGGTTAAGATCTCAAGGAATCGTTCCAAGAAACTTCTTTCTCTCTCTCAAGAGACATATATAAAGAAAGTTTTAGAACGGTTTAATATGCAGGATTGCAAGCCAATTGATACTCCAATAAGCAAAGGCGAGGGTCTATGTTTGGAGATGTGTCCCAAAGATCCAAAAGAAAAGAAAGCTATGGAAAAAGTTCCATACTCCAGTGCTGTCGGGAGTCTGATGTACGCCATGATGTGTACCAGACCGGACATTTGCTATGCTGTTGGTATGGTAAGCCGTTACCAATCCAACCCAGGACAAGCACACTGGAAAGCGGTGAAGAGGATATTAAGATACCTCAAAGGGACTGCGGACTATGCGTTATGCTATCAAGGCAATACCTTGAGACTCGAAGGCTATACCGATGCTGATTGGGCGGGTGATCTCGACGATCGAAGATCTACCTCAGGCTTTGTTTACTTACTCGGGAATGGTGCAATATCCTGGAGCAGCAAGAAGCAAACCTGCATCGCCTTATCAACCATGGAAGCCGAATTCGTAGCATTCAGCATGGCGGTCCAAGAAGCTGTTTGGCTTAGGAAATTCTTAGACAGGCTGACGAATGCCTCTGACTCGAGCACTGTTCCTATATACAGTGATAGTCAAGCTTCGATTGCCTATGTCAAAGATCCTAAATTTCCTTGTAAGACCAAACACATTGACATTCGATTCAAGTTTGCGAAGGATTATGACAAACGGAAGGAAGTAGACATAGGATACATATCCACGCATGAGATGATAGCGGATCCCCTTACTAAGGCGATCCCCAGAGATGTGTTTTTCAAACACTTATCATCTATGGGAATGCGTAGGTGCTGAGCTGTATCATGTAATATTTCCCATGTCTATAGAAGATCAAAGTTTAATAAAAGAAAGAAGTTCTTTTATATATTGCATACAAGTTTCTTACAAATGATTTTAAACATTTGTGTTTTAGTCTCAGCTATTTTATTGTGTGTATGTCGGACAGATTAAGGTTGGCTCTCTCACATGAGCAACCGCCTTATCTTATCAGATGGATAAGATAGAGATGAGACTAGTTTAAAGTCAAAATCATTAGACAAATGATTTAGAGTCATGACTTAAAACAAGATAGTCGAATAAAAGATCTGCATCATACGGATGCTTACAAAAGATCTGAGATCTGTATCACAAGGATATAAAGATCTCATTGGATTTTTTAAAATCCTATCTGTCTTATGCAGGATGAGAGTCCGTGAATATTTCACGAGTAGCAAGGGGACTCAAAAAGATAGGCACTGTGGTGTCTGATCTTTCATCCGTACAACATCATTAAGACATACTCTCCCTGGGAAAGGAGTGATGTTGTAGTACGTGTTCATACCACGTATGCATTTCGACCACTGTGTTAGTAGCAATAGTGTTTGCTATTATGTGAGACTCAAAGGCCATACGGGTCTTAACTCTTACCCTCAAGGACTCCAATTGGTTCCTTTAGATTTGACGAGATGATCGCTATCTTAGCGTGTTACTAATGGGCTATGGTAATTCGGCTCGGCGGGGCACGTTAGAAAAGCGAATCAAGTCAAGATCAGAAGGTTCACAAGAAGAGGAAGATTGATTTCATATTCGCATTTAGACTTTAATGATTCAAAGCTGGCCAGCCAATTGTAATCCAGATGGGATTCAATTGTTGAATATAAAGTATAAGAAATGCGAAGAAATAATCTAGGGTAAAGCATGCGTTGAACTACTCAACTTTGCACCTTCGAGGTCGTTGTGTATCTCTAACAAGTGCACAACAACAGACTCTACGCGCATGACGGTCGCACGGTCTATTTCTCGGTATGATAGATGAAAGAACTAAGGGAAAGACGTTCTCTTACAATCCCCTCAAGTGTGAGTGGGAGATGTTGGATATGGAAGACGTTTGTACACCCTTGTGGGGGATGTACGAGGGAATACGGACCTCGAACGTCGCGCACACGAAGTCATGTGCAAAGGGAATCTGTTCCCTTGCGGAGAGGATCTCTGTATGAGTGGGAAAGTCGCATTATATATGCATAAATGCATGCGACATATGGCTAATAAAGGGGGAATATCTTAAGCTTATGTTGTACCATGCATATGGTACAACTTAAGCTTATAATGTGCCATGCATCATGGTACACCTTAATTAAGTTGTTCCAAAGGAACAACTTACCCTAAAATAACTACCTTGGGGGCTATAAATAAGACCCAAGGGTAGCCATTTTCCTTACACCATTTGCATGAAATCCATGCATGCATCTTCTTCATAGCGAAGCTCTGCAGAAATATTTCCTCTCCCTCCATCCAAGTTCTTAATCTAAAATAGAGATTTAGATTGTGGATTAGTAGCCTTACTCCGTTCGTGAGAAGACTCGATCCGTCGTGGCGAATCCGAAGGCAAAGTTCCGAGACTACCGCTCCGCATACGCTAGCGTAAGTCTCCACTTTAATTATCGATCCTAACTCTGTTTTGGCAGGATCCTTCACCTTGGACTCAGCTTGCCTCTCTTTCCAAATCGGATAACTCCCCGATTTAGAGAGATCTTGAGAAAGACGTGTCTCCAGGCTGAAACTCCAAAGGCCTCCGTTTAACATCTGCCCAATGCTTGAAACGGTCCTGCACAATCCTCAGCTTCTCCCGGATGTTTCTCACAATATCCACTGCCTCAACAATCATTTCTGGCCATAACAGCTCCCTGTCTCCAATGTCATCCCAGCTCAGTGGCGATCGACATTTCTTCCTGTATAGCATGACAAAAGGCGCCATGCCAATACTCGCCTAGTAGCTGTTATTGTAGGCAAACTCAACAAGATGAAGATGATCCTCCCATGATCCCTTGAAATCCAACATGCACGCCCTCAGCATGTCCTCCAAAATCTGGATCGTCCTCTCGGACTGGCCATTTGTTTGCGGATGTACGCCGTGCTGAAACTCAGACTCGTACACAAGCTCTTCTGTAGACTCTACCAAAACTGAGACGTGAATCTCGTATCTCTGTCAGACACGATACTCACGGGGACTCCATGAAGTCGTACGATCTCCTGCACAATTCACGTTACATTACCATCTAAACTAGAGAAAGAAATAAAACGGAGATTTAAAATTTAAATTTTTACCTTCATATATCTCCTCGCTAGCGCCTCCGTAGACTGTCCCACTCGGAAGGGAATAAAGTGCACGGACTTGGTCAATCGGTCAACAATCACCTAAACCGCGTCATTCTGCTTTGGATTCCGAGGTAGTCCAGTCACGAAATCCATAGTAATGTGTTGCCATTTCCACTCCGGAATCGGAAGTGGCTGTAGCAACCCAGTCGTACGCTGATGCTCCGCCTTTACCTGCTGGCATACGAAACACTTGGTGACACTCCGTGCAACACTCCTCTTCATACCATGCCACCAATAGTTCAGACGAAGATCTTTGTACATCTTAGTACCTCCAGGATGTACAGAGTACGGCGAACTGTGTGCCTCAACCAATAACTCCTCCCTAATATCTCCAGTTGGCACACACACCCTGGCTCCAAATCTCAATGAACCATCTCCATGAATCAAGAAGTCAGTCTGTAGACCGGCTTTTACCTGCTTCTGAATCTTCACCAGCTTCGGATCTCTAGCCTGACCAGCCTTGATCCTATCCACGATCGTTGACTGTACCTGCATGTACATCAACGACGAAGCCACTCCAGGAAAAACAACCTCAATGCCCAGCTCACGGAACTCCTGCTGCAACCTCCACTGCGACGTCAACATCATAACCGCTGGAAGCCTGCTCAGCGCATCTGGAACCACATTCACCTTACCAGGGTGATACTGCAAATCAATCTCATAATCGGCCATGAGCTCCAACCAACGATGCTGTCGCATGTTGAGCTCCTTCTACGTAAAGATGTACTTCAAGCTTTTGTGATCAGTGAAGATCTTCACCTTCTCACTCAACAAGAAGTGCCTCCAAATCTTAAGCGCAAATATGACCGCAACCAACTCCAGATCGTGCGTCAGGTAATTCTTCTCGTGCACTTTAAGCTGACGAGAAGCATACACAACCACGTACCCATGCTGATGCAAAACACAGCCAAGACCTTTGCCAGAAGCATCGCAAAAGATCTCAAAACCTCCACTCTGATCGGGCACAGCAAGAACAGGCGCTGATGTCAATCTTGCCTTCAGAATAGCAAAGGCCTCGTCACAATCATCTGACCAGACAAACGGCACATCCTTCCTCGTCAATCAAGTCATCGACTCAGCAATCCGAGAAAAGTCCTTAATGAAACGCCGATAATAACCTGCAAGCCCAAGGAAACTCCTGATCTCTGATGCTGACCGCGGAACCGGCCACTCTCTGATAGCCTTAATCTTCTCAAGATCCAGTGATATTCCATCTCCAGATACCACATGCCCAAGAAAAACAACCCTATCAATCCAGAACTCGCACTTGGAATACCTAGCATACAAGCGATGCTTCCTCAAAATTTCCAATAATGTCCTCAAGTGCGATGCATGCTCTTCCTCCGACCTTGAATAGATCAAGATGTCGTCAATAAAGATAACGACAAACTTATCTAGAAAGTCGTAGAAGATCAGATTCATCAGGTTCATAAAAACTGCAGGCGTATTGGTTACACCGAAAGGCATAACCACGAACTCGTAGTGACAATACTTCATCCTGAACGCTATCTTCTGGATATCTTCCTTCCTCACGTTCAGCTGGTGATAGCCACTCCTCAGGTCCAACTTAGAGAACACTCTCGATCCTCCAAGCTGATCAAAGATGTCATCTATACGAGGCAATGGATATCTATTCTTGATGGTGACTGCATTCAGCTCCCTGTAGTCCACGCACATACGACACGAACCATCCTTCTTCTTCACCAGCAACACCGGTGCTCCCCATGGAGACACACTAGGATCAATATATCCCTTCTGTAAAAGCTCATCCAGCTGCCTACGCAACTCCTCCAACTCTGCTGGAGACATACGATACGGTGCCTTCGAAATGGGCTGCGCTCCCGGAATAAGATCGATCGAAAACTTAAGAGCTCGATCTGACGGCAGTCCTGACATCTCCTCGGGGAAGACATCGTCGAATTCTCTCAACACAGCTGGTCTGCTCTACTCCATCTGCAAGGCAACGATCTCCACCGGCTTGGCCCGAAATCTGATCGGACCAAGCGAACCGCTACCTCGACTGAACTCAAACACAGGATGACCTGGAATCTCGAACACCACCTTCTTTCGCTAGCAATCGATCGTGGCGTAGAAACTCCCAAGCCAGTCTATCCCAAGGATGGCATCATAGTTGATGATGTCATGGACAATAAAGTCAGCGTAAAGCTCATGCCCACAGACCACCAAAGGACAAGACTTGCAACCATGACTCACCGAGATCACGCCATTCCCTGTAACGATATCCCAACTCTTGGGAAGAGGGGAAGTCGACAAGGAATGCTTGTCCACGAAGCTCCGTGATATAATGCACATCGATGCACTAGAGTCGAAGAGGACTCGTGCAGGGAATGTGCAAACTAAATCACACCTAACAAACAAACTAACAATCAAATCCTATTCTAGCAAACATAATATATTCTAGCAACCAAAAATATTCTAACAAACAAGATTAACTAAGGAAAGAAAAACAAACTAGACTGAGGGTTACCTGCAATAACCTCATCCTCAGCCTCAGCCTCAACTGCAGTCATCAGGAAGGCCTGCCTCCTCGGCTGAAAAGCCTACTGAAAAGCCTACTTCTGTGGAACAAGTGCTGTCCCACATCCAACAGGTACTGGTGCTCTCTGCTGCATCGGCTGAGTTGTAACTGGTCCTCTCCATGGCTGTTTAGACTTCGGGCAATCCTTCATGACATGAGTAGGATCACCACAAACCAGGCACTGTCTCAGCATCTTCCTGCACTGCTCCCTGACATGACCAGTCTTGCCGCAGAAATGGCAAGTCTTCTGAGTAGGCCCACCTGGCCTCTTGAACTACACCGACTGGTTAGGCTTCAACCCTGGCATAACCACTACTCTGACCTGCTCTATAGGCCTCTTCCCAGCTCCAGAAGTCTGCCCTCTCTTCTGGCTCACAATCAGCTCCTGCCTCCTAGTAGCTTCAGTAACTTCTGATAAGACTCCACATCTGACGAAGACATCAGGCTACGCAAATCTAAGGAAAGACCCTGCAGAAACCTCTGAGGTCTCTCCTTGGCATCCTGCACCATCTTCAGCGCAAAGAGACTCAGCCTGGTGAACTCCTGATGATACTGGTCCACCGATAGATTTCCCTGCTTCAGATCAATGAATCGCTGCAACATCTCCCTCCTGGAAACCTTCAGGAAATACTCCTCATCGAACCTAGCCTTGAAAGTAGCCCAAGGTATAGGTTTCACAACAGCTCCTCCTTTGCATCCCACCAGCTGCGGGCATTATCCTTAAGCTGCTTCTTCACCAATTCAATCCATCTAGCCGGGTTGTTCTTCGACATCAGCAGATTGTCCTCCGTATTTCGGATCCACTCCTCTGCAGCCAACGGTCCTTCAGATCCAGCAAAATAGGTCGGGCCCAGCTACTGAAACTGCTTTGCTCCCGGCTCGAAGCAAGGGGCATTCTGAAGCATGTCCTGCTGCACCTGCATCATCTGATGCATCATCCTCATGACTTTAGCATTGGTGTAACGGCCGCTTTCCGACCGTTCGTATTTTCTACGTACACGTACTTTTTCGTGCACGTATTTTATTTGGTTTTTCTGAGCTCCGGCATGAGCGATGCGATATGCCGTTGCGATCGTTTCGGGGTGTTGGATTTTATTGTAATTATTGGGAACGTCTTTTCACTGCTCGTTTTCTCGCGAAACGACTTTGAATGATAGGGGCGTTTTAGTCATTTGACTCAAAACGTCGTTTCCAATTTTACGATAATTTTTGATAGGTGTAACACGCAATCGGACACCGTAGCCCCGTACTTCTCGTCTCCACGATTGTCCCGGTATTTTCGGATTATTTTTCCGATGCCCGTAGTGGAAGATATCCCCTAATCAAAATTCAAGCCCGATTAGCCTTAATCAATTTCGAAAATTCACATTAACCCAAATCCAATTTGATTCATACGTAACATGGGGGATGAAATTTCCTATTCTATTCTAACCCTCCTTTTCCTTTCTTTGCACCCCTCCCCTCTCACATAATCTCTCTCCTAGTCACCTAAACACACCCCTTCTATACTCTATTTAGCAATCTCCCCTTCCTTTTAACATCACCCGTAACCAAACCTAGGGCATACAAAACGCAGCCGTCACCCATTGTTGCATCACGCACCTGAGCATTGGCCGCCAGCGGGAGGCCCTCCGGCGATCCTCCGGCCATCCCCTCTCTCTCCTCTCTCCCTCCTCCCTCTTCTCCTTCCCCATTGAAACACCCAAGAACCTCCACCATGGCCAAACTTGGCATCACCCGGCTCCAACGGCCGGCCACCTCTCTCCGGCGATCTTCGGAAGCCGCCACCGCCTCCCTCGGATCCCCCTCGACCTCCCCTAACACCTGCAACCTCTCTCCTCTCATCTCCCTCCATTGAAACCCCTCAAAACTCCATTGAAACCCATCAAAAACACATCAAAACACAGTTTTTGGCCAGAACTGCGCCCCGCCGGAAAACACCGCCGTCCGGCCACCTCCGGCCACCCCCTCCGGCGACCACCACCTCCGATCAACTCCTCTCTGACCCCCCAAGCATCTCCACCTCCCCTTACCCTCCTCCCTCATCTCTATCTCCCTCAAAACGCTTTCAAACACAACCCAAACGACAGTTTTACAGATCTGCGCCACCGCCGGAAAAACTCACGCCCACCGGCCATCCGGCGACCTACGACGACCACCCTACTGCCGTTGGATTCCTATCGAAACCACCTACCAACTGCAATTTTCCTCACGCTCATAGCCCACCTGTAGCTCCCCGAATCCTCGTCGGAACACGTCGCATCCGCTGTTTTTCACAGATCTGGAAGCTGAACTTCGCCGCCCGCGCACGGCCACCTCCGACCACCCCCGGCGACAACTCCACTGCCGTTGGCTTCGTCTTGAAGTCCTTTACCCACTGCAAATTCCCGTTTCCGCTGTTCGTCTCTGAAATTTCACTGAGACGCGCGAAAACGGACGTGGCGCGAATCTATCCTCCCCGGCTTCTCACGGCCGCCCACCACCGTGCGCTTGCGCCGTCGGCCATCCACCGGGCCGAGCATCTTCCTTTGGTCCCACTTCATCTACCAACAGCCCCTTGGACTCTCGGAGTTCACGTGCGTTGCCGCACGCACGTACTTTTAGCCGACGTCGCCGTTATCGTGAAGAACCATTGCGCTACTCGCAACGGGAAGGAGATCGCTGATTAGCTCGCTGATTTCACGTCACCACCCCGCTGTCCAGAGGTACCTCGCTGCGCTACCCGCGGCCGAGGAGTTCCAGACGACGTCGACGTTGCGCCATTCAGACCCGACTTCCGCTTGTTGGACGACATTACGAGGTTAGTATCCTCTAACTCATAGCACAACCCACACCATAGCAGAACTGAAAATCTAACTAAAATCGGCAACTTATCTCATTAAATTTATTTTCTGCTCCCTTAAAACGCGTGGAACTGTAGATCGACGAATGGACTTTTTGACTGTGCACATATGATAGAATCGTCGAATAGGGTTGAACATCAAAATGTGACTTCTGAAGAATAGGATAGTCCCGATAACCTAGAAACGAACCCTAATAGGACTTGATGAATTTGAGACCCGACACCATCGCCGTGGCGATATTTCAGACGGATTTCCGCGGACGAGACGCTTGGACGAGACGCTTTGGGAGGACGACACACTCGCCACCGCAGGCAAGTGTACCCACTTTCGTTTTTGACCGTGCTTTGGTCTTAGATTGCTAGAACTGTTAGACTGTGAATGTATAGAACCGGACGTGAAATGATAGCGTCCGGGACGCCCCTGATGACTTAGACTTGACGACGAAGTCTAAGCTCGACAAACAACAACTTTTGACACCGTAGGGCTATCTTGTGTGTGCGTGCGTGTGGACACCCTAGAATAACAATTCCTTACACTTGTCATGTCATGTCACTGTTACACAAAAAGCCTTCGGGTGTTTCGGATGCTCTCCATGCGAGAGTGATCCCCGTGACTGTTATACAAAAGCCTGCGGGCGTTTCAGATGCTTTCCTAGCGGAAGTGATCCCTGTTACACAAAAAGCCTTCGGGCGTTTCGGATGCTTTCCTAGCGGAAGTGATCCCTGTTACACAAAAAGCCTTCGGGCGTTTCGGATGCTTTCCTAGCGGAAGTGATCCCTGTTACACAAAAAGCCTTCGGGCGTTTCGGATGTTTCCCTAGCGAAAATGATCCATGTAATTCTTGTCCTGAGTTCATAGGTTTGGGGATTGGGTTGAGCGTGTGCACGGCAAGAGGGTCTGATCCCCCTCGAACCGTAAGGCGTGAACCCTTTCGTGTCTCACTTGTCTTGTCTTGTCTTGTCCCGTCACGTCCCGACTTGTCTTGACACCTGTAGGTTAGTCCCGTAGTTGGTAGCACACGCTACGACTACTACCTGTCCCGTTTTACTTTCCTGCTGCGTTACTTCCTGTTGTGTTACTCTGTTATAACCACAGCATGCTAATCAACCAGTAAACTGTTGTGTAATAGAACCTCAGCATGCTAATCAACCAGTAAATCGTTGTTTAAAGTTCGGTGCACTTGCAGTAAAGTCTAACCCTTCTTGTAGACTTTACCTGACGTACAGTTCCTTTCTCATGGGTGCTGTACGTCAGGTGTTCAGCCAGAGTTCGTGGACGAGGCAGACTCACTGGAGTACGAGGAGCCGAGGACGTCGACCCAGAGTACGTGTTTGACAAGGACCAGACCTTGAGGTCTTTTAGTCATCACTTTCAGAGGTTACTACTTTCAGTTTGCTTGTAGATAGTTTGTTGCCACGCTTAGGCTTCTTTTTAGACTTTGTACTTGTTGGATATTATATCTCTAATTTAATGAATGCAACTTCGTTTCCGTACTCTCTGTTGTTACGAACTATATTAATACAAGAACCTGAAAATCTTTTAAAATGGTACCCTTACAGACGCTTATTAGGTCTGAGCTCTTCAGCTCCGGCCTGAGCGGGCCTTAGTCACGTTTCGCCTCCGTCGTTTTGGGAAGCAGGGCGTGACAGGTTTTAGTGGTGGCCCATGCAGGTCTGCAAAAGTTCGGAACAATAAAAGTACCGCATTCATTTAATATCCACGTACAAGTCTGAATTAGTTTCCCAGTCTTAGATAGTAGGAAGACTTAGATAGACGCCTAGGTTTGATAGTCTGACGCCTTGGTTAAGATTTAGTCGTCCTCATCCTAGACTACCTTAGCATCCCCATTTGATTCTGACCGTGTTAGATTTCTGGATACCCTCTCTTTTAATCGTTCGCTCGGGCTCATCGATGTCGGGCCCAGTAGAACGTAACCTTGATTCTCTTAGGAACCTTCCCTTTAGATCCTGAATATAGTCTAGCTCATTAGGAAATCTTAGAGCTGAGTTATCCTAATCTTTAGACGACCCGATAATTAGGACCCCTGACTTCTAGCGTCTCTCTGATCATTACACTTCTGTGTTATCGATCGTAGGGTCCCATCGTAGCCTTTGCATCTTATCCTATGTGTAACCAACATGCAAACATTTTCCTTTCTTCCGAATCCCGTGATCGTTTTCGGACGATTATCGTTGATTCTTCGAATCCCTTCCTTGGCCTATTCTGCTTCCCCTAAAGGTATTTTCGAAATTTATTATTAAGTTTTTTTTCGCTCAGCTTAATTTCTTTGAAAACCCGTACATTATATATTTTAAAATTTCTTGTTTTTTTGGTTGAGTTAAAATTCTTTCACCGATTTTAAAACCTCCTTGGTCGTAAAATTATTTTACTATCTCGTGCCTATTTTCAAATCGGTATCTTCCATACTTCAGTTTTAAACCTTATTATCAAATTCTATAATCCAATATATATATATATATTACTTTTCTAAACTACACAAAAAAATTTTTATTTCTAATCACTTACCGTACATACTTTTAAAATATTTTCTAAACTAGAGGGAACTCCAATTATTTTATTATTATTAATATATCAGGTTTATGTTCTTCATGACCACATTTCAAATCTTTGTGTAAACCTATCTTCATTTGCAAAACAATCGTTCTCACCCTAATCATCCTTCCTTCGTCTTACTTTTCCAAAATCTTAAATTGCTACATCTGTCCACTATTAAGTATATATATATAATTTTAAAAGTATGTGATACCATATTTTGCACAAAATCATTCTTACATAGTTAAATCATTTAAAAATAATTTTGTTCCATCCAACCAACCATCTTCTTACCCCGCCCTATTTGAACTCGTTCTTTCCGATTTATTTCGTTACACTTTTGGTTTCTGTTTCCTTTATTTGGTGTAGACATTAGTCCTTGTAGTTGTCCATGCTATCTCCGGTATAGGATTAGGCCCTTGTTAGGTGATGTTGTAGAGATGCATGAGTATAGGTAAAGTATGTAGACCTATATAAGTGTGTCATCTTTAGGATCCTGATAATTGCCTTTTGTGCCTTGAATGTGTACTCAGTGTTAACCATGATATGATTGAAGTTGCCTGAATGACGGTATTCATACGTATATGAATAGGGTCATAGCAGGCAATTTCCTTAGACGTAGTTTTTCGCGATTATAGAATAGCTTATCTTTGACTGCGTGTGATTGTATTAAAATTTTGTTTTTCTTTTACACCAAACCTTTAAAGTTTTTGAAATTAGCTCACAAGATCACAAATCAATTATCCTTCCACATCCATTACCACGACTCCACACGTTTTTCCAAATGTTTTAAAAATGTGTCTTTGGTCTTAAGTTTCCTTCCCTTCTCTTCTTTCACCCTTAGAGATTTCTACGTTTAGGATTGTTATATTATTGGGACTAGCTATTATCGTTATAGGATTTTGTTTGCGGGTAGACTCAGGGAGAGATGAGATTTGTTATAGCAATGATTGACCGATTTTGGAACGATGGGATATTAGAATAAATTTCGTTCGGAAGAAAAGAATGGGCTATCCAAGACTTATTTATAAAACCGAAGTGTGGCGGGCTCAATGGAGAATTCTGGTCGAATGAGATTATATGCGTAAAGATGAGAACTTACCAGATTTGAGGCTTAGACGAATGGTAGATAGGGATGGCTACAGAGTATGGTAGGAGTTAGAGTGATCATGAGCTTGAGTAGAGCTTTTATTAGCATCGAAACTTGATTGTTGAGTTGACGTGAGAAAACATTGGGAGTAACACGGCGTGTTGGGATAAATGAATGGTTAGGTAGGTGGACTTAATATTGGTTGGGATTAGTATAGTGAGTAGGATGAGATGTGGTCTTGATAGTCCAAATTAATTGGTGGATAAAATTTATGGGAAGATGTGACAAGAATGTATTGAAGACACGGTGATTGTTGATTTGCGAAGGTATTATAAGATAGACAAATGTTTTTGTCTTGGATTGGTGGATGACTAGAATCTCATTTTTTTGGAGATTTATTAATGTTGGGAAAAGATTTAGAAATTTAAAAGATATTAATGAGCGATGATGATGTTTAGCGGAGTGGTACGATAGGAGAAGATGATTATTATTCTTTTGTGAAGACTTGTAGTTGGGAATTTGAACGGTAGTGATGGGTCTATAGTTAAGAATTAAGAAGTGAGTTTAGTCGTGGCATTATCCAGTGAAAAGAAGGGTTGTGAAGGATTAATTAAAGAACATTGGTTGAAGTTATAAGATTAGCGATGTATAGGCGTAGTCATGAGAGTTTTGGGGTATAAGGTTATATAGATGTTATTATTGATAGTATGAGTGATTCTGAGGACGAAATCATTTCTAAGGTGGGTAGAATGTAACGGCCGCTTTCCGACCGTTCGTATTTTCTACGTACACGTACTTTTTCGTGCACGTATTTTATTTGGTTTTTTTTGAGCTCCGGCATGAGCGATGCGATATGCCGTTGCGATCGTTTCGGGGTGTTGGATTTTATTGTAATTATTGGGAACGTCTTTTCACTGCTCGTTTTCTCGCGAAACGACTTTGAATGATAGGGGCGTTTTAGTCATTTGACTCAAAACACCGTTTCCAATTTTACGATAATTTTTGGTAGGTGTAACACGCAATCGGACACCGTAGCCCCGTACTTCTCGTCTCCACGATCGTCCCGGTATTTTCGGATTATTTTTCCGATGCCCGTAGTGGAAGATATCCCCTAATCAAAATTCAAGCCCGATTAGCCTTAATCAATTTCGAAAATTCACATTAATCCAAATCCAATTTGATTCATACGTAACATGTGGGATGAAATTTCCTATTCTATTCTAACCCTCCTTTTCCTTTCTTTGCACCCCTCCCCTCTCACATAATCTCTCTCCTAGTCACCTAAACACACCCCTTCTATACTCTATTTAGCAATCTCCCCTTCCTTTTAACATCACCCGTAACCAAACCTAGGGCATACAAAACGCAGCCGCCACCCATTGTTGCATCACGCACCTGAGCATTGGCCGCCAGCGGGAGGCCCTCCGGCGATCCTCCGGCCATCCCCTCTCTCTCCTCTCTCCCTCCTCCCTCTTCTCCTTCCCCATTGAAAAACCCAAGAACCTCCACCATGGCCAAACTTGGCATCACCCGGCTCCAACGGCCGGCCACCTCTCTCCGGCGATCTTCGGAAGCCGCCACCGCCTCCCTCGGATCCCCCTCGACCTCCCCTAACACCTGCAACCTCTCTCCTCTCATCTCCCTCCATTGAAACCCCTCAAAACTCCATTGAAACCCATCAAAAACACATCAAAACACAGTTTTTGGCCAGAACTGCGCCCCGCCGGAAAACACCGCCGTCCGGCCACCTCCGGCCATCCCCTCCGGCGACCACCACCCCCGATCAACTCCTCTCTGACCCCCCAAGCATCTCCACCTCCCCTTACCCTCCTCCCTCATCTCTATCTCCCTCAAAACGCTTTCAAACACAACCCAAACGACAGTTTTACAGATCTGCGCCACAGCCGGAAAAACTCACGCCCACCGGCCATCCGGCCACCTACGACGACCACCCTACTGCCGTTGGATTCCTATCGAAACCACCTACCAACTGCAATTTTCCTCACGCTCATAGCCCACCTGTAGCTCCCGGAATCCTCGTCGGAACACGTCGCATCCGCTGTTTTTCACAGATCTGGAAGCTGAACTTCGCCGCCCGCGCACGGCCACCTCCGACCACCCCCGGCGACAACTCCACTGCTGTTGGCTTCGTCTTGAAGTCCTTTACCCACTTCAAATTCCCGTTTCCGCTGTTCGTCTCTGAAATTTCACTGAGACGCGTGAAAACGGACGTGGCGCGAATCTATCCTCCCCGGCTTCTCACGGCCGCCCACCGCCGTGCGCTTGCGCCGTCGGCCATCCACCGGGCCGAGCATCTTCCTTTGGTCCCACTTCATCTACCAACAGCCCCCTTGGACTCTCGGAGTTCACGTGCATTGCCGCACGCACGTACTTTTAGCCGATGTCGCCGTTATCGTGAAGAACCGTTGCGCTACTCGCAACGGGAAGGAGATCGCTGATTAGCTCGCTGATTTCACGTCACCACCCCGCTGTCCAGAGGTACCTCGCTGTGTTACCTGCGGCCGAGAAGTTCCAGACGACGCCGACGTTGCGCCGTTCAGACCCGACTTCCGCTTGTTGGACGACATTACGAGGTTAGTTTCCCCTAACTCATAGCACAACCCACACCATAGCAGAACTGAAAACCTAACTAAAATCGGCAACTTAACTCATTAAATTTATTTTCTGCTCCCTTAAAACGCGTGGAACTGTAGATCGATGAATGGACTTTTTGACTGTGCACATAGGATAGAATCGTCGAATAGGGTTGAACATCAAAATGTGACTTCTGACGAATAGGATAGTCCCGATAACCTAGAAACGAACCCTAATAGGACTTGATGAATTTGAGACCTGACACCATCGCCGTGGTGATATTTCAGACGGATTTCCGCGGACGAGACGCTTGGAAGAGACGCTTCGGGAGGACGACACACTCGCCACCGCAGGCAAGTGTACCCACTTGCGTTTTTGACCGTGCTTTGGTCTTAGATTGCTAGAACTGTTAGACTATGAATGTATAGAACCGGACGTGAAATGATAGCGTCCGGGACGCCCCTGATGACTTAGACTTGACGACGAAGTCTAAGCTCGACAAACAACAACTTTTGACACCGTATGGTTATCTTGTGTGTGCGTGCGTGTGGACACCCTAGAATAACAATTCCTTACACTTGTCATGTCATGTCCCTGTTACACAAAAAGCCTTCGGGCGTTTCGGATGCTCTCCATGCGAGAGTGATCCCCGTGACTGTTATACAAAAGCCTGCGGGCGTTTCGGATGCTTTCCTAGCGGAAGTGATCCCTGTTACACAAAAAGCCTGCGGGCGTTTCGGATGCTTTCCTAGCGGAAGTGATCCCTGTTACACAAAAAGCCTTCGGGCGTTTCGGATGCTTTCCTAGCGGAAGTGATCCCTGTTACACAAAAAGCCTTCGGGCGTTTCGGATGTTTCCCTAGCGGAAATGATCCATGTAATTCTTGTCCTGAGTTCATGGGTTTGGGGATTGGGTTGAGCGTGCGCACGGCAAGAGGGTCTGATCCCCCTCGAACCGTAAGGCGTGAACCCTTTCGTGTCTCACTTGTCTTATCTTGTCTTATCCCGTCCCGTCCCGACTTGTCTTGACACATGTAGGTTAGTCCCGTAGTTGGTAGCACACGCTACGACTACTACCTGTCCCGTTTTACTTTCCTGCTGCGTTACTTCCTGTTGTGTTACTCTGTTATAACCACAACATGCTAATCAACCAGTAAACTGTTGTGTAATAGAACCTCAGCATGCTAATCAACCAGTAAATCGTTGTTTAAAGTTCGGTGCACTTGCAGTAAAGTCTAACCCTTCTTGTAGACTTTACCTAACGTACAATTCCTTTCTCTTGGGTGCTGTACGTCAGGTGTTCAGCCAGAGTTCATGGACGAGGCAGACTCACTGGAGTACGAGAAGCCGATGACATCGACACAGAGTACGTGTTTGACAAGGACCAGACCTTGAGGTCTTTTAGTCATCATTTTCAGAGGTTACTACTTTCAGTTTGCTTGTAGATAGTTTGTTGCCACGCTTAGGCTTCTTTTTAGACTTTGTACTTGTTGGATATTATATCTCTAATTTAATGAATGCAAATTCCTTTCCGTACTTTCTGTTGTTACAAACTATATTAATGCAAGAACCTGAAAATCTTTTAAAATGGTACCCTTACAGACGCTTATTAGATCCGAGCTCTTCAGCTCCGGCCTAAGCGGGCCTTAGTCACGTTTCGCCTCCGTCGTTTTGGGAAGCGGGGCGTGACCATTGGTGGGCTCTCTATCCGGCACCTCATCATGGTCTGGCCCACCACCAGCTTGGGTATTTCATCTTCCAGCCATCTAGTGACATAGAACACGATTAAATTAGACTCAAGGCTTATGACTTGGATGTTTTAATTTATTTAATGGACGTTCTATTATTATTATCGTTGTTCTGATAATTCGCAGTTGCAAGAAGAGACCTGCATGGGCCACCACTAAAACCTGTCACGACCCGCTTCCCAAATTCGGAAGGCGAGGCGTAAAAAGTCCGCTCAGACTTGAAGCTGTGAGGCTACAGTCTAATAAGCGTTTGGTATAACCAAGTAAAGGTCCTTGCAATTACAAAATAGAACAAAAATAATAATAAAAGAAGGATAGATAAATAATGTTATTCCAATCTCAAAATGTCCACAAATAATGTTCAAACATCGCAGAAAAGCCACCAGGCATAAAAGAGTCTAAAAAGGCCCCAAGCATGGCCAACAAAAATACACATACAGAAAAGGGGAAAGGCACTATGCACCGACAACCTAACAAGAACTACGCAGAAAGCAACACAGAAAGAAGTCTCTACGACTGGTCACCGGTGTCCTCGAACTCCACGTCAACAGTGGACTTAGGCTCAGCGTCAGCAAACACCTCGTCTTCAGCAACGGGCTCTGGCTCAGCAACTAACATGCGACACCCAAAAGGGACGAGGGCCCCAAAAGGGACGAGGGTGCATGTCAGCAAAGTCTACAAGAGACTTTGTGCAAGGAAACTAAAAGAAAGGAAAAACAGCCTAGCAGTTCTAAAATATGCGATGACATGGCAGTTTAAGGCATGGATGCAACAAGTAAGAAAGTGCAACAAGTATGACAAGGCAAGGGTAGCAAAGCTACTAAAACATTCACATGTGTTTACAAGACAATTAAGCACGTCGTGCACAGAGTTTACGCCCTTTGGCTGGAGCGGCTGTACGGGCCAACTCCTACGCTCAAGTGATCGCTTAACCCTACCCCTCCACGTGTAATCAGGTATTGGCTTTCGACCAACACACGTAGCCCGCTTTTGGTTCATGAGCCAGGAAGTGCACTTGGCATAGGATTGCGCCTGCAACGCAGGTGCCTAGCCTCAACAAGGAAGTACAAGTAGCGTGTGCTACGAACGCAAACATTCAAGCATGGAATGACATGTTAGGATGCATGGCATGGCAAGAATACAAATAAAGTGCGTACAGATATAGAAAGTAAATGTGACGGGCAAAATGTATGAATGGAATGGCAGGGTGTCGGATCTAGCTTCGTTGTCAAGCTAGATCTTGAAGTTGCGTCTAGACGACTATCATTTCGTCGCCTAGTCTCTTTTATGATAAAAACGAGGGATGGCCTAAAACATGACCTAAACAAGTTGGCAAGTTTCACTTGCCTGCAATCAGCCGTTCTGGAAACACCGTTCAATCAGTCTAATCTACATATATGCTCGGATTCACCAACCTACAGTCTCAAATTAGATTATCTTCATTAGTGATTTACTAAGCAATTTAAATACTGATTTTAATCTTGATTAACATGCATTGGTTGGGGGTCCTAAGAGATCAGAAATGTACCCTTGCATGACGCGAGAGCTACACTGACGTCGGGTAGCGACGTCAGGGGTTGGAATATAGATAGCGCTCCTGATTCAGATCCAAAATATGATCCACGATCGCTAATCATTGAATAATAAAGAGATCAGTGAGGAGAGTCCAAATCAGCGAGCAAGGTAGATGGTTGAAGATCTACGGCTCACGGAAAGCCGTAACGATGAACGGGGACGAAGGGGTCGACGCACACGAAGACTATGACGTTGAGCATCGTAGAAACTGATCGTGATGTCGAGGAACACCTCTAGGCGAGGTAGGGGCTGTCGGAACGATCCAACAGCGAGAGAGGGCGACGAGATGCGTAACGACGCGTCGAGACGTCATTAGAACGCGAAACGGCGAGAACTCGCTGTTTCGAGGGTTGGACGGTCTGAGGGGGCTACCGTCGGTGGCAGGGTGTCCAAGGGGGTCGACGAGGGCGACTCTCGGTGGCGACGATGTCGGCACAGTGCGCGACATCGATGAGATCTGCTGCTGTCGCCACTCACGCACGCAGCGCATTTTCCGGCGAACAGGGGCGAACTCTGGCGAGGGTCAGGGGCCCACGGTGGTGCAGAGGTCGGAGGAAGGTCGAGGCAGGGTCCTAGGGTCGCTCGACGGCGGACTGAGGAAGAAGAGCGTGAAGAAGGCCGGCGGCTGTGTAGGCTTAGGGTTAGGGAGAAAAATGACTTAGGTTTGGCTTTAGGGTTTATAATATAGAAAGTAGGTGGGGTTCCATACGAGATTAGGGTGTTGGCAGAGCTTCACGTGGGAGCCTAGGCCAGGCTTTTAGGTTTTCTTTCTTTATTATATATGTTTTTAAAAATCCCCTTCTTCATATGCTGTGTGGGTACAGGCTTAGATGCGTGCGTTGTGTACGTTTCGACCTAGGGGTTTTTAATAGGAAAAAGAGATTTGAAATTTATTTGATGGAGGCTGTATTTAGTAGGTTTAAACAAGGAAATTATAGCAAACCAATCATTTAAATGGGCTAATCAATAGATTTTAAAGGGTCCAAAAATAGCAAATTCCATTCGAATTTTTAAATGTTGAAAAGATTCAAATTTTGAATTTAAGAGTTTTGAAATGATTTGAATTTGAATTTTGGACTTTTGAAAGTTTATACTAATTAAAGAAGAGATGTTTTTTTAAAAAAATTAATAATAATAATAAAGATTTAATTAAGTGGTTTAAAATAATGATATTAATAGTTAGTGTGAAAGAGTATTAGAGGTTGATTCGTGTACGGGGACGGATACGCCTACCACGGTGTTACGCCTATTTGTCCGAGACCCATAAAGCACGAGCCCAAGAGCCCGACTACTGGACAAAAGCCCATCGGCGTCCTCAAAGCCCATTCGACGAAGGCCCTACAAGGGACCTTCTCGAACGTCGATCCGACCCGGCCCCAATAACCCGTTGGTCGCTCGCCCACTCCTGCGAAAACCACTCCCCCGGACGCGCGACCACTAAATAGCGATAATGGGGAGGTGCTGGCATGGCGGAGTGAGCGGCGGCGAGGGGGGACTGATGAGGCACGATCAATGGCGGGCGTGGGACGTGGGCCGGAGGCAGTCAAGCGGGAGCTCTATAAAAGGGCCAGGAAGACGACGAAGAAAGGGACCGCATCTCAGGTAACAAAACCTAAGGTACTCCATCAACGACCTCGTTCCCCCAATTCATCTCCTTCCTCCCCCGCTCGCACCGAGAGACGCCGTTACGATCTCCTCACGAGTCGAACCGTCTCCGCCGGGCCTCCTTTCTCAGATCACTATCTGACTTAGGCATCGGAGGGGATTTGGCCGGAACCAAGGTCCGGCCCCCTGACGAGCGTTCTCGTCTACGCAGGTGGACATCTGATCAACGGGCCGAGGCTACCACTCGCCCCTCTCCGACCACTCGTCCGACTGGAAAGTGAGGCTTCCCCTAACCGTCAACCTGCCGAGGCCGAGCACGCCTCACCGAGGCCGAGCGTCTTAGTCAGGTCCGAGATTCCCCTCGCCTCCCGTCGGCCGTGCATCTACCCGGGCGCCTGAGGCTACCCCTCGTCACCCTTTCAGCCGAGGCCGAGCACGAATATCCGAGGCCGAGCATCTCAACAAGGGCCGAGGCTTCCCCTCGCCCCTTCTGCACCAATTCGAAGCCCCCCAAGGGACCCAAAGCGGGCCCCTTGACCACGTTGACCGGGTTATCCACGGTCAACGCTTTGTAGTGAGAAAACACTCTGAAACATCTGGCGCCGTCTGTGGGAAACGAAAATCATCCCACGAAGCAGAAAACCACACCAACAATGGCACGAGCCAGCAATGGAAGGAAGTGCATGCCCCCCATCCCGGAGGAGGGGAATGGCGCGTCGAACGGCAACCCCGAGGACGTGCCCGTCGGCGACCACCCTGCCCTCTCAACCGAGAAGACCGGCGGCTCAGAACTGGCCACGCAAGGACAGCTCCGCGCCCTGGCTCAGGAGACCAACGCAACCCTCCAGACGTTGGTCGCGACGGTGCAGCAGCTCGTTGGCCCTGCGCCGCCCAACGGAGGCACGTTGGACGATAGCCATCGATGGACAGGGGGTCCCCCGCACTTGCGGTCTGCCGTGGTTGACGACCACGTGGCCCAGAAACCGAACACGGAGCGTCGGTTCACGCTGTCCAGCTCTCGTCAGGCGAGGTCACGCGCCTCCTCGCCCTATCGTGAAAGGAGCCGAAGAGAGACCGAAGGGACGAACGGCGAATCGATGACGGCATCGTCTCGTCGATCACGGTCGTCCCGCCGCAGGAGAAGCGAACGACACCACTCAAGAGACCGATCACGGCGGAGCAGGAGCTCCCGCAGGAGGAGTCGGGAGCGTCGGGTCAGCCCGACCCCCAGCGTGGCGAAGGCTGCGGAGCCAGCCCCGCCGGCGCCGGTGCTACCTCCACCCCCAATCGAGCCAGAAGCAGGCGAATACCGCATCCCCGGAGGCATCCACGGGGACCGGTGTCCCTTATCACGGAGAATAACCGACGCCCGAGTCCCCTCTCGATTCAGGATCCCGGTGCTGGGAAAGTACGACGGAATAGGAGACCCGGCACACCACGTGATGGACTACGAGGGGGACATGGCCTTCCAGGGAGCTGACGATGACCTGCTTTATCGGGGCTTCTATTCTACTCTCAGGGGAGCGGCGAGGATCTGGTACCATAGCCTGCCCGGCCGCTCCATCGACAGTTTCGAGCAACTCGCCCAGTTGTTCTGCAAACAGTTCATGGCGGGGAGGCTGATCAAACCTGGTGCTGAACATCTGTTCAACATAGTGCAAGGCCCGGCCGAGCCACTCCGATAGTTCATGCGCCGCTTCAATGCGGAAAGGCTAAACGTGAACAACCCACCCGACCTGGTGGTCCAGACGGCTCTTAAGAAAGGGCTTCGCCACAGGGGCCTCAAGAAGTCCCTACACAACGACCCCCCGAAGGACCTCCCCGGGATCATGGCAAGGGCCGAACGCTTCATGCTGACCGAGGAGGCCTTGGCCGAGGATGCAGGAAAAACCGCTCGAGGGACCAAGCGTGGCGACGGCGGACGAGCTAGCCCCGAAGGATACCGGACCGAGAAGAGGCAGAGGAACAGGCAGCGGGGAGAAAGCGCGAGGGACACCACCCCAGACGCCATTCTCACCCAAGTACAGAAGGAAGAGCGAGCTGATCGCCCCCCACCGAAGGCTAAAAGGGGTGGGAAGAACAGGAAGAAGTACTGTAAGTACCATAAGGATGATGGTCATGACACGGAAGATTGCTGGCATTTGAAGAAGGACATTGAGAAGCTGATGAGCCGAGGGCACGCCAGGAATCAGGCCGACGAGCCGGCCCACGGAGAAGGGACCTCCACGCAGCCAGACAAGGGGAAGAAGATCAACACCATCCAAGGCCCCCTCCGCATCATAGAGTGAGCAGGCAACGACTCTCCCCCCGGTGGCAGCCTAGTATGATGGAGTTATCTAGTTTTACATCCCTCTGTCTAGCTTCATTTCCTTTTTTCCATTTCCTTCAAATGTACCGGTCCGACAAGACTCTTGAGAGTACAAATGCATCCCTTTTTGTTATCTTCATTTAAAACCCCGATGGAGTTGACATGGCACCAATAGCATGAAAGGTTGGGGACCGCCGCCTCACTGGAGGAGGAAGAGGAGCTTTGCCCTCGCCGACCGACTCCAGCGCCCATAAGACTGGGGGCAATTCCCCCAGCAGGCACGGATGCCAACCGGTCCTAAGCCGAGGAGCTTAGCCCTCGCCGACCGACACCAGCGCTCATAAGTCTGGGGGCAATTCCCCCAACAGGCACGGACGCCAACCGGTCCTAAGCCGAGGAGCTTTGCCCTCGCTGACCGACTCCTGCACCCCTAAGTCTGGGGAGAATCCCCCCAAGACCGGTCCTAAGCCGAGGAGCTTAGCCCTCGCCGACCGACACCAGCGCTCATAAGTCTGGGGGCAATTCCCCCAGCAGGCGCGGACGTCGACCGGTCCTAAGTCGAGGAGCTTAGCCCTCGCCGACCGACACCAGCAATCATAAGTCTGGGGCAATTCCCCCAGCATACGCGGACGCTGACCGGTCCTAAGCCGAGGAGCTTTGCCCTCGCCGACCGACTCCAGTGCTCATAAGTCTGGGGGCGATTCCCCAGCAGGCACGGGCGCCGACCGGTTCTAAGCCGAGGAGCTTTGCCCTCGCCGACCGACTCCAGTGCCCATAAGTCTGGGGGCGATTCCCCCAGCAGGCACGGATGCCGACCGGTCCTAAGCCGAGGAGCTTTGCCCTCGCCGACCGAGTCCAGAGCTCATAAGTCTGGGGCGATTCCCCCAGCAGGCACGAACGCCGACCGGTCCTAAGCCGAGGAGCTCTGCCCTCGCTGACCGACCCCTGCGCTCATGAGTCTGGGGAGAATCCCCAACGCCAGTTTTGTCCATTCCCAAGCCAAGAACAAGGCGACAACGCAAAGTACACAAGAAATCCAAGTAAGTCGATTTCGTTTGTAATAGTTAACCAGAGTACAAAAATGCGTCTTATTTACAGGGGATCAAGGCGAAGGGAACACCCTACAAACAATCTACTCACGACAAATAACAGAGTTCGTCACCAACAGAAGCTAGATCGACACCTACAAAGCAAAATTGGTTGACAAAAGACCCAGAGTAGGCGACCCAAGCTAACGGCCATGCAACCAGCAATTGTTGGCCGCGGGGCTGAAGGAGATGGCGGGGGCCAGGGATCCATTTCAAGTAGACTGGCCCAAAGAGAAGCGGATGCTAAAAAATTTGAGGATAAAGCCGGGAGGGGCGGCTCAGTGAGCCCGAGCTCGAGAGGTCACATCCTCGGGCACTTCGCCCTGCCCGGAGCGAGGGGACTCGACTGGCGGAGGGGCTTGCCGGACACGCTCTGCACATTCCCGGAAGGAAGACTGGACGACTTCGACGATCCGGGGGGCGATGATGTCTACATACTTACCGAAGGCCTCCCTGAGAACCTCGAAGATCTTCTTCCCCAGGGTCTCGATGACGCCCTTCTCCACTTCCTCCACAAGCCGCATTACCTGACGCCGGTCCGACAGTTCCCTATGAAGCTCCTCCCTCTCCAGGCGGAACGACTCCGCCGCTTCCTCAGCCGACTGATGAGCATCCCCCAGCTTTCCCTCGAGGTCACCCACTTGTCACTCCAACGCGGCCACACGGAGGGTGAGGCGCCGAGACTCCATCTGGGCCTCCATCATGGCCACCTCGGCCGCCCCGGCCCGCTCCTGAGCCTTCATGGTGGACTCCTCCAGCTTCCTCAAAAGGATGGCTCGCCGCTGCAGTTCCACGGCAAGCGTCGACCCCTGGAAAACGGGACATAAGCTAAGAAGGGTGTGAAGGGAAAGAAAGGACTGCGAGAGGGCCGAACCTGTTGAAGGGCCCAAACCAAAGAATCCGACACCTTGTCGGCAGGAATCTTCTCAAGGGTGCTGCGGTCCCGGGGGAAGACGGTGCTCTCGGCCACCTGCTGGGCCAGGGCTCGGTCGAAGAACACCGAACTCCCGGGAGCAACATCGAGGGAAGCCATATGACTCACCAATAGCGCTCCGATTCCCGGGGACGGAGGCGGGGACGCCGCGAAGGGGGTGGTCGTCAGAGTCACCTGAAGACCCCCGGGGGTGTCGGCAGAAGGCACAGAACTGGCCGGGCTGGGGGACTCCGCATCCTCCTTCCTCTTCTTCCCTCCGTGAGGCTCCACAAGCGCCGGAGGAGAACGCTTCCGCCTTGCCCCATCTCCACTCTCGGGGACGGAAGGGGACGCTCCGAGGGCGGGGGGGGGGGGGACGACACCGGACCCACCATCAGCCCCTGTCACTCGGGCTGGTGGGGCGGGTCCGGCCTTTACTACGCCCTCAGGGAGGGGATCACCAGCAGAGGAGGCAGGAGGCACGACAACTACCTTGCCTACAGCTTGTCAGGATCTGGGCATCGCCCAAAAAGACCACAAAGACGTAATCCGAGCTCCAATCCCCCGACCAGCGGGGAAGCCCTATCAGACATCCCCTCCTTGAACGAGCACGGAGGTGCAGCCATGACCCCGGCCCGACCACCTGGATCTGATAAAAGTGGAAAAGAAGGGGGAGAGACGGCTCCAGACCGCGGATGCAATAGAGCGTTACGAAGCCCGTCAGTACCGCGATCGAGCACGGGGTGAAATGACACAGGGACACCGTGAGATGTTCCATGACCTGGATGATAAAAGGATGGAGCGGGAAGTGAAGACCCAGGCGGAACATCTCGACGTAGGCGCCGACCTCATTGCTCCTCGGAAGGCAAATCCGCTCGTCGACAAATGGAACTCGAACCTCGTATGGGAAGCAGAGATATCTTTCCTGGATCTCCGCGGCCACCGAAGGAGGAGTCCTCGACTGAGTACGGAGGACGACCAGGGGCACATTAAGCCGCACGGCAGCCGACGCAACATCGTCACGAGCGTAGTCTGGAAAAAGTCTCCCCTTCCCCTTATCTTGAAGAGAACGACTCCCGGCGGGGGAACTAGACTCACCTAGCCGGGGTTCGCCCCGCCCGGACTCCGGAGGACCCCTCGTTCTCCGACCAGAACCGCCTATCCTAAGAGCAGCCATAGGATGAAAGCAAGAGAGGAATTACCTATTTTCGACTAGTTTGGAGAGGGCAAAGAAGCGAAGGCGACGGGGAACTCCGAGTTGCTGAAGGCTTTGAATACCGGGAGGAGCAAAGGAGAAGTGGAGATCAACACAACTGGGGATCTTATATGCCAGGGGAGAATTCGAAGCGCCTGACAAGAACGCGTGGCGAGGCTCGAAGAGTCAGCGGCGTTCCGAAATTGGCGCCAGTCGAAGTCCAATCGATCCGCCTCATCATGACCTGCATTTATGGCCTCGCCTCGATTGAAGCGCCGCTCGGAATCCCAGGAGACATAACGGGTGATCTGAGCGAGCCGAGGCTGATCGACCCCACCAATGGCGGCTCACGAACCCTTCGGCTTCTCGAACTTAAGGCGACTCCGCGAGCGGCGGGGATAAGCTTGCCGCTACACGTGGCAGCATCTGAAGGCCGACGGCGCTTCGGGACCCGCGCCTTGAAAGTATCGAACGGGCCAACTCTTGATGATGACTAATAAATGAGTCGGCATCGACTGGCGAGCTCGTCAAAAACGGCAGAGGTCACATCGGCCGAGCCGAACCGGCCGAGGCCGATCAACCCGACCGATGGGGGCAATTGTTACGCCTATTTGTCCGAGACCCATAAAGCACGAGCCCAAGAGCCCGACTACTGGACAAAAGCCCATCGGCGTCCTCAAAGCCCATTCGACGAAGGCCCTACAAGGGACCTTCTCGAACGTCGATCCGACCCGGCCCCAATAACCCGTTGGTCGCTCGCCCACTCCTGCGAAAACCACTCCCCCGGACGCGCGACCACTAAATAGCGATAATGGGGAGGTGCTGGCATGGCGGAGTGAGCGGCGGCGAGGGGGGACTGATGGGGCACGATCAATGGCGGGCGTGGGACGTGGGCCGGAGGCAGTCAAGCGGGAGCTCTATAAAAGGGCCAGGAAGACGACGAAGAAAGGGACCGCATCTCAGGTAACAAAACCTAAGGTACTCCATCAACGACCTCGTTCCCCCAATTCATCTCCTTCCTCCCCCGCTCGCGCCGAGAGACGCCGTTACGATCTCCTCACGAGTCGAACCGTCTCCGCCGGGCCTCCTTTCTCAGATCATTATCTGACTTAGGCATCGGAGGGGATTTGGCCGGAACCAAGGTCCGGCCCCCTGACGAGCGTTCTCGTCTACGCAGGTGGACATCTGATCAATGGGCCGAGGCTACCCCTCGCCCCTCTCCGACCACTCGTCCGACTGGAAAGTGAGGCTTCCCCTCACCGTCAACCTGCCGAGGCCGAGCACGCCTCACCGAGGCCGAGCGTCTTAGTCAGGTCCGAGATTCCCCTCGCCTCCCGTCGGCCATGCATCTACCCGGGCGCCTGAGGCTACCCCTCGTCACCCTTTCAGCCGAGGCCGAGCACGACTATCCGAGGCCGAGCATCTCAACAAGGGCCGAGGCTTCCCCTCGCCCCTTCTGCACCAATTCGAAGCCCCCAAGGGACCCAAAGCGGGCCCCTTGACCACGTTGACCGGGTTATCCACGGTCAACGCTTTGTAGTGAGAAAACACTCTGAAACACACGGATACGGAAAAAAAATACGAGAGAAAATACTGATAAAAATAATGATAAAACCCAGTCGTTACAAATTTCGGGCCCAGCAGAACGTAATCTTGATCCTCTTAGGACCCTCTCTCTGAGATCTCTATTACAGTCTAGTTCATTAGAAAGTCTTAGTGCTATGTTTCTCCTAATCTTTAGTCGGCCCAGTAATTTGAACCCCTGATCTTCATCATTATTCCTAATCATTACACTTCTGTGTTATCGACCGTAGAATTCCATCGTAGCTTTTCATGAATCATATCCTAGACGTATTTATGTATCGATCATGCGACCATATTCTTTGCCCTCGACTCACGTGATCGCCTCATGACGATTATCGTTAATTTTTCGAATATTCTCCATCGCAAATCCTGATTCTTCTAAAAGTATTTTCGATATTCCTTATTAAATTCTTCGCTCAGTTTAACTTCTTTGAAAACCCCTTATTATATACTTAGATTTCCTGCTTTTCGGTTGAATTAAAAAATTCATTCTTGGATTTTGAAACCTTCTTGGTCGTAATCTTTAGTTACTATCTCGTAACCATTTTCTAACCTATATCTTTTGTATTTCATTTTTAAAACTTTATTACTATTTGATAATGCAATATATCACCCCTTTCTTTCTATACTACTAAAATTTATTTTTAACCACTTATCGTACATACTTTTAAAACATTTTTCTAAGCTAAAAGGACTTCAATTTTCAGTGTATCAGTTTTCTATTCATCGTGCTCATACTTCAAAGAATCTTTGTATAAATCTATTTTCATTTGCAACACAATCACTACCTCACCCTACTCATTATTTTCTTCGTCTAACACTTTTTCTGTGTTTTAAAATTATACCATCTACTCGCTATTCCAACATATTTTTATAAGAATATATATGATATCACATTTTACACATATCCTTCTTTCATCTATTTAATTATTCAGAACTATATTTTTTTTGTTCCACCCAACCAAGCTATCTCCTTATCGTCGCCTTATCTGAATCCATTCATTCCGATATTGTTTCGTTACGCTTTTTGGTTTCGGTCCCCTTTCTATTGCTTAGTCATCCTACTTGTGATTGTCGTTGCCTATGTCAACCTTAGTTTTGTGGTGGGTCCATTAGTTTTTTTGTGATGTTGTCGTGGTGCATGTGTAAAGGTAGATTGTGTGGACCCGTGTGTGTGAACCCTGCGTACCACTCATGTATGAGTGTGCTACCCTTAGTGTATTAATGTTTGTCTCTTGTGTTATATATGCATACTCAGTGTTATTCATGATATATATATGAAGTGGTATGAATGATAGTGTTTATAATATATGTGTGGATAGCTATACCACTTTAGGGATGTCTGTGTATATTAGAATTAGTGTTAGAATATCTACTAGTGGTGTATGTGGTTTGAAGGTACTTGTAAATGCTTGAAATAGTATACTAGTAAGTCATGTGCATGTTAGATGTAATGATAATAGGCGTACTTATAGTTAAGTGTGTAGGCTTATTATATGATCTATATGTTAGTACGCGTGAGCGTGTGCTCGTACGTAGATATGTATGTGCTTAGCCTTGGGTAGATATGTGCTTACTATATGAATATGTGTTATATACGTATGGTAATATGGTTATAATTTTGTTTAGTATTGCTTGTCTTTACGGGATGTTGTGTGTGCGTGTATCCATGAGATATACACGATTATTGTATGTCTTAACTATGTATAGATAGGTATATGTAGTAGTATACTAGCTATATGTAAATTGCTATGGTGTGAATATATTATATGTATGTGACTATACGATGTATACATGTGTATGATAGTATTATGATTGTATACGTGTGCTGATATTTGCATTATTATTATGGTATGTAAAGTGAGTGTATTACGGGGTAATACTTGACTAAATATAAAGTGTGATTGATATTATTGTGTGTATATGATTACATTGGTATATGTATATAAGAGTGGTGTGTTGGTATAGGTATAAATATCATGTTATATATAAAATATTCTGGTTCTGGTATGAGTCTTTGAGTCTCACTCTTGTTTGAGTGGGTATACTCTATATATGTTGTTATATTTGTCTGTGGTTTGTGTATAGTTCTATGAACATAGTAATGGATGATGTGTGTATAGTGATAGGTTTGGTTGAGCATGGTTACTTTATGCACATGGTTGTGGGTGGCTATACCATTATGGTTATATTTGTTGGTCTTGTAGTATAGTTATTTACTAAGATTTTACATGTTGAATGTATATATGCTAGCTAAACTAGGTGTGTGGATGTGCTAAGTATATAGTGGTATGATGGCGTGTATGATTAGTATATTAGCGTGTGTGGACGTGCACCATGTACGGGTAAGTATGTACTTAGCTATAAGTGTTTGCGACTATGGTATGTGTGTTGTGTCTGGTATATAGTTATAGGATTGTATGCGATGTGTATATGTGGTGAAGTATCCGCGTGTATTTGAATAACTATATGTTGTGTATTTATAGTAGGGGTGAATGTATATTAGATATAGCAAACAAGATTTAATATTGTATGGTGTGATTACATGTGTTGATATGTTTGGTGTTGGATGTATACTAGGAGATATAAGGGAGTAGTATATCCATGTTCGTTTGTGCATAGGTGGTTATCTATACGTGAAGTACTACAATTGTATTTGCTGGTGTGAACTATTTTTATGTAAGAATGTGTACCATGGTTATGTGGTAAGTGAGTCATAGTTATATAAGGGATGTACGTGACTATATGAATAATTGAATTACATGTATGAATTTTACTGTCTATGATAGGTATAAGAATAGAATGTGTGTATATATGCATGTTCGTAGTATAAATGTTTGACTACCTAGTGCATATATAAGCACTTGTAGTGACTATACATGGTTTGAATTATAGTGATGTGATTGGTGTAGTTACTAGAGTGGCTAGGTATATTTATACTTAGAAAGTCTGAGGACGGACTTTATTCTAAGGTGGATAGGGTGTCACGGTCGCTTTTCGATCGTACGTTTTTCGTGCGCGTACTTTCCTTTCGTACGTGTATTTAGTTGCCTCTTCTTGTATCCCAAACGTACGATATGATATGTCGTTGTGACCCTATGAAAGAGTACTTATCTGTGGAATTTTTCGTGAACATCATTTCACGGCTCATTATCCCACAAAACAACTTTGTTTGAGGGGTGTCGTAACTTTTACCTTTGTCGTTTGATCTTTTTATTTTTAGTTCCATTTTCTGTGAACCTAGCACGTGATTGATCATCTTAACATCAACCATCTCGTCGACACAGTCGTCCTGGTATTTTTCTTATAATTATCGGACACCGCTAGACCACTTTTCCCCCTGATCACTTTCTAATCTACTTAGCCCTGATTAATTCGAATTTCAAATAACCTAATTAAATCTATAGGCTTAATACGTATCACATGAAATATTTCATTGGCTATTGACACCCTAACTCTACCCCCTCCCTCTCACATCTCCTCTCTCCAATCAACCTAAATGTACCCCACTTCTCACCCCAAATAGCAACATCTCCTTGATAAAACGTAACGCATCACCTAGGTCTAAAACTCACGCAACAACCAGCCGTCATCTCCAAAAACTCACAGCCTCATCATCTCCGACCATCCCTCCGGCCACCTTGCTCCTCCGGCCACCACCCTCGACAACCACCTTCTCGTCCTCCTCCTCCTAGAAGCCGCAACATCCCCATCTACATTCAAAAAACTGCCGAACCCCCTCTCAAAGAAACCCACGTCCGGCCAGTTTCAGGCCGCCACTGGCCACCACCTGCCTCCGTCCACCACCCAGGCCAACCCCCCTCTCCACGGCAACACCACGGGCCACAACCCGAAACCCGACAGCCCCTATATATCCGTGCGACACCATAAAATTGCCCTCAAAACCCTAAAACTGTCGTTTCAGCCCCTTTAACCCATGCAAAGCCACCTTCGCCGCCAGCCACCTAGTAGATCCGACCCCCGGCACCCCCTATCACCCCCTAGGCCGACTGCACCCTTCAGCCAGCGCTTACACCTTACCGAACCACCAAAACAGCCCTCCTTCGACACAAAAACTGCCGTTCCCCTCTCCAAAACCCACGGCCAGCCCTCGCCGCTCCTCCTCTCAGGCCGTAGAACCCGTTGCCTGTTGTCCACGTCTTCCCGATGCCATAGAACGATGTGCGGCTCTCCTCATTACCTCGCATCGCTGTTCGGTGATCGTGTCGCTACCCGGCTGATCGTCGTTTGTTGTCGTTGTCCAGCTGTACCCTTTGCGCTACCGGAATCCAACCCCTGATGTCGCTACCTGACGTCATTGTAGCTCTCGCATCGTGCTAGGGGTAAAATCTGAACTGTAGGAACCTCCACATCGCATGCTAATCAAGACTAAAAATTGTAATTTTATTGCTTTGGTAACTCACTAATCATGATTTAATAATTGGGACTCAATGTTGATTCTAGACTAAGCACATAGGTAGATCTGGACTTTTGATTTGTGGATTGCGGAACGTCACTTTCAGGCAAGTGAAACTTGCCAGTATTTGTTTAGGCCATGTCTTAGGCCAATCTGTGAAATAGTGTAAAAGAGACTAGGCGATGAAATGATAGTCGCCTAGACGCCATGCTTGACCTAGCTTGACAACGAAGCTAGATACGGCCCTCTTGCTATGCTATCATTTTATACCGCATGTCACGTTTCTTTAAATTTAACTGTACGCACTTTTAACTGCTTATTGCCATGTTCATGCATCTTGCCATGTCATTTCATGCATCAACTTGCTCTATCATGATTGTGTAGCACACACTACAATAAATTGTAAGCTACGGCGAGTAGGATCTTAACTCCTGCATCATGTAATAAGGCTAGGTGCACCCCTACGCCAAATGAAAAACACTTCCTAGCTCGTGATCCAGAAAATATACACATGGAGGGGTAGGGTTAAGCGACCACTCAGCGTAGAAGTCTGCCCGTACAGCCACTTCAGCTGTAAGGCGTAAACCCTGTGGGAGGGGTAGGGTTAAGCGACCACTCAGTGTAGAAGTGTGCCCGATCAGCAACTTCAGCTGTAAGGCATAAACACTGTGCACAATGTGAACTCATGTTTTACCGCTTTTAACAATATATTGTTTAGTAGCTCTTGCTACGACGTGTCATATCATGCTCATGTTTAAACTGCTGCATTCATTAAATAACATGTCATGTCATCTTCATTATTTTAGAACTGCTAGTTGTACTCTTTTGCTCTTATGTTTCCTTGCACAGAAATCTCCCTTCCTTTTTGGAGATTTTTGCTGACATGTGCCCTTTTCTCTTTGGGTGTCACATGTCAGGTTTAGAGTCTGAGTTTGTTGCTGAGGACGATCAGTTTGTTGACGTCGAGCCCGAGGCCTTTGCTGACGTCCAGTTCGAGGACACCGGTGACCAGTCCTAGTCTCAGCTGGAGACTTCTTTTAGTTGATGTTGCTTTTAGTAGTTGTTGTTAGTCTTTCAGTGCGTAGCACCTTATCACTCTCTATTTTATCTTTGGCCATGCTTAGGCCTCCTTTTCAGACTCAGTACTCTTCTTTATGACTATCTCTGTATGTTTGGAATAAAATCTGTGGATGTTGAATGTTGGATAATTTTAATTGTCTATCTTTCTTTATTATTGTTGTTGTTTCGTCGTAATGCAAAGAACCTGCTAATGGATTAAATTACCAGACGCTTATCAGACTGTAGCTTCACAGCTCCAAGTCTGAGTGGACCTCTCCATGTTTTGCCTTCCATACTTGGGAAGCGGGTCGTGACAGGATGCTGACATGGCAGCATATTTTTGTTTGCCGAAACACATGCATTTAGACAGGATGCCGAAACCCAGACAACTAGACATGTAGATGTACTCCAGTCACTCCCGCACTCTCTCAAACTATGAGTTACCCCAAACCCTGGTGATGTGTTATGTGAATCAAGTACATGTTCCTTACAGGATGTTCCACGAGATGTTCCACAAGATATTCCATATGATGTTCCACATGTTACTAGTTAAACCAAGACAATGGATTGAATTTCTTATTGAAAATCAGAAAGTAGTAACTCTTTCCAAAGCAGACTGTGCCAAAGCACGGTGAATGCTAAGGAAATAGAGGATAAAGACAAGTCCAACAATCGAGGTGTCGATTCCATGCTTCGAGCATATAGTAGTGTGGTTTAGCACACAATTTACCCAAGTTGGTGGCTGTGTGCTACAACCACCAAAGTTGAAAGTTGGCAAAGTAATCTGTAGTTGATTACTTTCCTATTAGATTAGGTTTCTAGTTCGGTTCAAGTCAAGTAGTCGTTTGAGGCTATAGTGGTGTTCTTAAGTTCGTACGAGTACATTTAACTAATTTTCTAAATCTAGAATTCGTCGTGACTTACGAAATTCGAAGTTGACGTAGCAAATCGGGACTGGATCTATGGCTTTCGCTGAAGATGGTGCACAAGAACTGATACATGCAACACAAAGGAAATTGGTTAACGAACACGACATTTCATATCTAAATAATTTGATCGTTCTGATTTTTAAAACTAATTGAAACGGTGTCGAAAAATATTCTAATTTTTTATATATGCCGAAAATAAAGATTATAATTTTACTACAAGAGGAAAATGTTTTCAGAAGCTTCTGGTAATTTTTATAATTTTTAGAAGCTCAAAAATCAATTTAAAAAGTAATTTTACCTAAGTAACGTAATCATTCAACAATTTATTCTGGATGCAATACTAATCGGAATTGTTCAAGTGAGCAGTCAAAACGACCGTCTCGAAGAGTACTTAAACATATATTTTTCTCACGTATCAGTGTACGTGAAAATTACAAGTTATAGATTTTTAAAAGGAATTTACGTAATTGAGTTTTAGGGTTAAAATTTATTCTGGAAAAACTAAACGTCTGATCGAGATGAGATCAGTGCCATTAGATCCAGAATATCATTTCTGATTTTCTGGAGCTGGTCTCACATTTTTCTGATGCTTATATTTTTTGTTATGGATTTAAAACTAATAATACCCATTTAATAATTATTAAAATACGTATATACGAAAATACGTATTCGTATTTAACGAAATACGTTCGAAACTTACCTTCGTTCTTCGTGTTGCGTGGCTAAGGGGGGCTTCTACGGCGTCGGACGGCGTCGGGGCGGAGGTCAACAGCAGCGACGACCTGCAGCGACAGCGAGTGCGGCGGTGGCGAGCAGCGGCGGCGAGGGCGAAAATGCCGGTGAGCAGTGCGAAGAGAGGGAGAGAGACAGCGGGTTGCTGGGAGCGGAGAGCAGCGGCGAGGGCAAGCGACGATGGCGGACGGCAGCGTTGGGAGCAGCAGACTGGGGCCAGGCGACGGCAACGGTTGAGAGGCGCTGTCGTGCTATCGTCGAAGGTCGGAGACGGGGGCTCGAGTTCTCGGAGGTGGTGTGCTACTGTGCTCTGTGGCGGCATTGAGGAGGGGCTGGAGGTTGGCGACGGCGACGTCGAAGGCGGGGATGGGCGAGATGACGTGGCAACGGGCGACGGTCAACCGCCGGGGGGGGCGAGAGCTGGAGAGCGGGAGAGAGAGACACGGGGAGGGGTGTTTGTCGCGTGCTGGGTTGGGTTTAAATGGAAGCAGAGAGAGGGGGGAGAGAGGGAGAGAGAGTACTGTTAACTGTGTGGGTTATTTTGAGAGAGGAGGGGGGTTTAAATCGGGTTTGGTGAACGGCTAACTTGTAATTAGTGGGGGGGAGACACAAATCTTAATCTGGTGGATGAGATCCAAAAAATTTGGATCTCACCAGCTAAGGGAGGCTGGTTAAGGGAGTTAGTTAGGGGATTAGGGTGAAAGTAAGTAGGTAAAAGTTAATTAGTGAATGTAAAAATGTCATTAGTGAAAGTAATTAGTGAAAACTGAGGAATACAACCCCGCTTGCGTATACGACTCCAAAAAATTACGAAAATATACCCGTCATGAGGATCACGAATACGAGATCCATTTTGGGGTTTGAGCTACGGAGATACTAGTTTTAGGCCTTTAAAAGCGGGTTTGCGGGTTCTAGGTCGATTTGATATCAGAAACATACGAAATTAATGTGGGGAGCCCTAAATGGTCATATGATGATGCTGTAGAAGTTTGAAAGCATTTTGAAGATGTTTGTATAGAAAATTAATTCATTAAGCCGAAACAGTAATAATTGAAAATGAATTTTATCAAAATTGTTTAAAGGTATTTGATGAAATCCGAACTTACTGAAATACTCTATAATTAGTTTAATGCTTCAAAATATTTTTATAATAAATTTTTGAAATCATTGTTGATATAAAACTCCTGACTAACCATTATAAAGTAATTTTTAAAATGTTGAAAGTATGTTAAATACGTAAATTGATGTGTTGATGAAAACGAGTTGTTACACTGTAGGTCGGTCCTAACCCGACCATAAGGCTCGGGCAACTCCCCCTACAGTTTGGTCCTAAACCAACCATAAGGCTGGGGGAAACTCCCCCAGCTGGTCGGTCACAAAGCAACCATAAGGCTAGGGTAACCCCCAGTAGGTCAGACCCAATACGGCCATGAGGCCGGAGGCGGCCCTACCGGTAGAGTGCCCGTAGGCCACTGTGATGGATTGGAAATGATCCCCTTGATGGATACATCCCGCAGGTCAAGTCAGCGAACAACCCCGACCTAAGCAGTGAAAGGGGCAGTACCAAACCAGGTCAAAGACGATTCTGAAAGTGCAAACACAATGGCAACACAGAAGAATAGAAAAGTCCATTTCAACAAAAATGTTTCTTCATATAGTTGGATAAAAAACAGAGAGAAGAAAAGGAGGAACAAAAGAGGGGCCGCTCCACCTACGACGCAGGAGCCCGCGAGGAAGCATCCCCAGGCTTCTCTCTGATGGTACTGAGCCAATTGTAGCTTCTCTCTGATGGTCCTGACTACTTCCACTGCTTCAATAATCAAGTCCGAACCGATGAGCTCTCGATCACCAACATCGTCCCAACTCAAGGGAGAACGACACTTCCTGCCATATAGCATTGCAAAGGGTGCCATACCAATGCTGGTCTGATAGTTGTTGTTGTAAGCAAACTCCACGAGATGCATATGGTCTTCCCATGATCCCTTGAAGTCCAGCATACACATAGGCAACATGTCCTCCAGGATCTGAATGGTGCATTCTGATTGGCCATCGGTCTGAGGATGATAAGCTGTACTGAAGCTTAAGCGGGTCCCAAGACACTCCTGCAAGATCTTCCAAAAATGAGACATGAATCGAGTGTCTCTGTCTGAAACAATGCTGACAGTGACACCTTGCAACTTCACGATCTCCTCCATGTACTTCTTGGCAAGCACCTCGGTTGACTGGCCCACTCTGAAAGGGATGAAGTGTGCTGACTTGGTCAATCGATCAACGATCACCCAGACAGCATCGTTATGTTTCGTACTCTTGGGCAGTCCCGTCACAAAATCCATTGTGATGTGTTGCCACTTCTACTCTGGGATGGGCAAAGGCTGTAACAAACCAGCAGACCGGTGATGTTTAGCCTTCACCTGAAGGCACACTATACACTTTGCCACACTCCATGCAACGCTTCTCTTCATACCATGCCACCAGTAGTGTTGTCGCAAGTCCTGATACATCTTGGTACCGCCTGGATGAATGGAATATGGAGAACTGTGAGCTTCCTCCAATAAAGCTTCTCTGACGTCTCCAGATGGTACATAGATGCGGTTGTCGAATCTCAAAGATCCGTCCTCATGGATCTTGAATTCAGGCCTCTGACCTGCTATCACCATGTCTCTGATCTTTCACAGCTTCTCATCTCCTGCTTGGTCAGTCTTGATCTTGTCCACCAGGTCCGACTGGATCTGAAGGTTAAGTAATGAAGACGTTACTCAAGGAAATATGACATCCATCTCCATGGCGCGTATCTCATGCCGTAGCCTCTATTGCGATGTGGGAGTCATTACTGCAGGGAGACGACTCAATGCATCTGGTACGACATTGACCTTCCCAGGATGGTACTGAAGGTCAATTCATAGTCCGCCATCAGCTCAATCCATCGTCGTTGTCACATGTTAAGCTCCTTCTGAATGAATAGGTACTTGAGACTCTTGTGATCTGAGAATATCTTCACATGTTCACCCAGCAAGAAGTGCCTCCATATCTTCAGAGCAAAGATAACTGCCACCAACTCAAGGTCATGAGTGGGGTAGTTCCTCTCATGGCTCTTCAGTTGTCTGGATGCATAAGCAATGACTTGGCCATGCTGATGTAGCACACACCCAAGTCCTTTTCCAGAAGCGTCACAAAATACTTCGAACCCTCCGGTTCTGTCTGGGATGACCAGAATCGGGGCTGAAGTCAATCTTCTCTTCAGCTCCTAGAATGCATCCTCACAAACCTTCAACCAGACAAATACCACGTCCTTTCTCGTCAATCGCGTCATGGACCCCACGATTTTCGAGAAGTCTTGGATGAATCGTCTGTAGTAACCAACCAGTCCCAGGAAACTTCGAATCTCAACCACGTTCTTAGGGACCAGCAAGTTTTGAACAGCAGCTACCTTCTCAGGGTCGACGGATATCCCTTCTCCCGATACGATGTGGCCCAGGAAAGCCACCTTGTTGAGCAAGAACTCACACTTACTATACTAGGCATACAGTTGGTGTTGTCTCAGCGTCTCCAAGACCTTCCTCAGGTGTACTCTATGCTCCTGAGCGTCCTTCGAGTAGATGAGGATGTCGTCGATGTAGACATCTACGAACTTGTCCAGATGGTTGTACAGAACCTGGTTCATTAGACTCATGAATACAGCAGGTGCATTAGTCACACCAAATGGCATCACCAAGAATTCGTAGTGTCCATATCTGGTCCGGAAAGCAGTCTTGTGGACATCATCCTTCTTTACCTTCACTTGATGATATCCGGTCTTCAGGTACAACTTCGAATACACGCTTGATCCTCCAAGCTGGTCGAAAAGGTCGTCGATGCGGGGCAGAGGATACTTGTTCTTCACCGTCATCTTATTCAGCTCACGGTAGTCGATGCACAACCACTGGGATCCGTCCTTCTTCTTCACGAGCAGCGCCGGGGCACCCCATGCGGATACACTGGGTCGTATCCATCCCTTCTGTATGAGGTCATCCAGTTGAGCTCGAATCTCTTCAAGCTCAGGCGGTGCCATGCGATAGGGTCCCTTGGATATCGGTTGTGCACCTGGCATAAGATCAATGGTAAATTCGAGGCCGCGATCCGGAGGCAAACCTGAGAGGAAGTCCGAAAATACGTACAGGAATTCTCGCACTATTTCATGCTTCTTTTGCTTATCTTCTCTTGTAGTTGCTACCGCCTTTGAAAGTCTGGCTCGGAATTTCACTGGTCCTTTCGATCGGCTTCCGCTGTGGAATTCGAACTTAAGATGATTGGGTATTTCGAATTCTACCCTCCTTTGACGACAGTTAATGGTAGCATAAAATGTCCCCAACCAATCCATCCCAAGAACGACATGAAAACTTGGCATCTCTATCACCATGAAGTCGACAAAAAGGTCTCATCCACAAATCACTACAGAGCAATGAAGGAATCCACTGGTTATCGGTAGGGAACCGCCAGCAATGTCGACCTTCCAATGGGAAGTCAGAGGTTCAACAGGGATGGCATGTGTTTGGACAAATCGACTCGCCAAGAAGTAATGTGTAGCTCCTGAATCGAATAATGTGAGGTCAGGTCTACCAGCTACTAAGACGGTACCTACGGTTCTGAGAATCATGTCTAAGCTTACAATTTCTAAATAATAGAGTAAGTTGCTGAGTGGGGTATCTTGTACCTGTGATTACTTGGTCTGTAGCCTCGGCCTCTTCCACCGTCATCGTATATGCTTGGCGTCTCGGGGTGGCACCTGTTGTTGGGTCTGCTGGAACACTCTCTGCTGAGAAGGGAGTGGTTGTCGTTGCTGAGCAGGTGGTGGTGGTCGATGTGGAGCATTCCTGGCAGGGGCATTGGCTGGAGCAGAGTTAGGAGGTGGTGGCCTCCTTGGGCAATCTCTTACGGCATGGTCCTTCGACCCACAGATCAATCAAAGGTTCAGAAAGGACCGACATTCGGACCAAAACTTTCATGGCTTCCCACAATGAAGACACGCCTGACGTAGTGGTGGGGCCTGCCTCTTGAATTGCGTCTGCTGGGTGGGTCGGTACATCTGATTGGGCGGAGGTCGTCGGCTGGGTCCAGCAGCAGGGGTTGGAGGTGGTGGCCTTCTGGGAGGGGCAGCCATCTCACGTCTTTCTTCTCTCTCAATGAACTCGTGTTCACGAGCTACAGCCAGGACCTCGGTATGAGTGCAGAGTTGTCGTCCGACCAAGTTCTGTCGGATCTCTATGTTTAGCCCTTGCTTGAAGCGTTGGGCTCGGGTCAGGGGGTAGCAACCATCCCGGGAGCAAAACGGCTCAGCATTGTGAATTGGGCATTATACTATTCCACAGACATGGAACCTTGCTTCAACTCAACGAACTGAGCTTGCAGTTCCATCTGAGCTTCGGGTGAGAAGTATTGGGTGTGGAAGTGGTCAATGAATGTCGCCTAGTCGATTGGTCGTTGTAGACGACCATCAGCGGAGTTCCACCAAATTCTGGCTCCATAAGTCAGTTAGGACTTGGCAGTGTCCACCCATGCATATTCTGTGATCTGAGCGGCTCTCAAATTATCTTCGGTGCTTTGCAGCCATTCTTCGGCCTTCAGAGGGACATCCACACCATTCCAGGTCTTTAGGTGGAGTGACCAGAATTATTGTATGCCTCCTTCGGGCTTCTGTTATCCTCTGATAGCTTGAACCATCTCTCGCAATGCGAAATCAAAAATCTGATGCACCATAGAAGGAGGTCCGTTGCTGGTCTGGTTGCTGGCTCTGGATAGGTTAGCTCCATTGGGGCTCTCAAAAGTGTTCCCGTCCATCTTTTGAGTGTCACACCTGCATGCATAGGAAAATGTCAGCTTAGTCGAGTATCATATACGGTACATCCTAATTTTACTATATTGTTCACGAGGTAATTTGTGTGGACCTACATGGTCCACAAAACTTGTAACGACCCGCTCTTATGGGCCCGTTACTTATTTGATTTATTTGTAGGTCTTGCAGTTTACCAGTGAAATCAATATAGTTACAATCCAGAGATGTACCAAATACTCAAACTAGCATACACATATTATTACAGTCCAAATTAAAGTACACAGCAAGCAGCACTCTCTCACCCAAAATACATAAAAAGAAAATACTGAAAGGAAATGCGAATAGGAAATACATAGTACAACACATACACCAACACAAGCAGCTAAAACTCTGCAGCCTCCGGGTCAAACTCGGGCTCCTCGAACTTAGGGGCAACCTCCTCGATCAGGTCGTCGTCTGCCGATGCCATAAATGAAACCGTAGGTAAGTCACAACAATTCTAAAAATATAAAAGAATCCGTGTACAAGTATGACAAAAGTAACTACGTACAAGCAGACCAGAGCGAAAAGTAAAGTAACTGTACACAACTGAGTGGTAAAAGTAAACAACACTGAAAGGAGAGAACAACTGTACGTGGAAGTGCAAGTGTAACAGGCGACTGATGTAGCTAAAAGTACGACAAGTAAAGTACAGTGAATGTACAAGTGTAGTAGGTAAAGTGCATGTACTACAAAGAAGTGTTCGTGCAAGCTACACTAGAACTACATGACTCAAGTCAGAGAGTACAATATGTGACCATTGAGTTCATATCTTGCATGGGTTCACTTACCCAGAAAAATGCCGAAAACCCAGGCAGTTAGACAGGATGCTGACATGGCAGCATATTTTTGTTTGCCGAAACACAGGCAGCTAGACAGGAGGCCGAAACCCAGTCAGCTAGACATGTAGATGAACTCCAGTCACTCTTGCACTCTCTCAAACTAATAGTTACCCCCAAACCCCGGTGATGTGTTATGTGAATCAAGTATATGTTCCTTACAGGATGTTTCACAAGATATTCCATATGATGTTCCACATGTTACTAGCCACACATAGACAACTGGTTGACTTTCTTATTGAAAACCAGAAAGTAGTAACTCTTTCCAAAGCAGACTGTGCCAAAGCTCGGTGGATGCTAAGGAAATAGAGGATAAAGACAAGTCCAACATTCGAGGTGTCGATTCCATGCTTCGAGCATGTAGTAGTGTGGTTTAGCACACAATTTACCCAAGTTGGTGGCTGTGTGCTACAATCACCAAAGTTGAAAGTTGGCAACGTAATCTGTAGTTGGTTACTTTCATATTAGATTAGGTTTCTAATTCGGTTCAAGTCAACTAGCCGTTCTGAGGCTATAGTGGTGTTCTTAAGTTCGTACGAGTATATTTAACTAAGTTTCTAAATTTAGAATTCGTCATGACTTAAAAAATGAGGTTGACGTAGCAAACCGGGAATGGATCGATGGCTTCTGCTGAAGATGGTGCAAAGAACTGGTACCTGCAACACAAAGGAAATTGGTTAAAGAACACGACATTTCCTATCTAAATAATTTGATCGTTCTGGTTTTTAAAACTGATTGAAACGGTGTCGAAAAACGTTCTAAATTTTTTATAGGTCAAAAATAAAGATTATTATTTTACTACAAGAGGAAAATGTTTTCAGAAGCTTCTGGTAATTTTTATAATTTTTAGAAGCTCAAAAATCAATTTAAAAACTAATTTTACCTAAGTAACGTAATCATTCAACAATTTATTCTGGATGCAATACTAATTGAAATTGTTCAAGTGAGCAGTCAAAACGACCGTCTCGAAGAGTAATACAACATATATTTTTCTCACATATCAGTGTACATGAAAATTACAAGTTACATATTTTTAAAAGGAATTTATGTAATTAAGTTTTAGGGTTAAAAATTTATTTTGAAAAATCAAAGCATCTGATCAAGATGAGACTAGAGCCATTAGATCTAGAATATCATTTCTGATTTTCTGAAGCTGGTCTCACATTTTTCTGAGGCTTATATTTTTAGTTATGGATTTAAAACCAATAATACCTATTTAATAATTATTAAAATACGTATATACGAAAATACATATTCGTATTTAACAAAACACGTTCGAAACTTACCTTCGTTCTTCGTGTTGCGTGGCTGGGGGGTGTGTCTGTGGTCGGACGGCATCGGGACGGAGGTCGACAGCGGCGACGACCTGCGGCGACGACGAGTGCAGCGGCGGCGAGGGCGAAAATGCCGGTGAGTGGCGCAAAGATAGGGAGAGAGACAGCGGGCTGCTGGGGGCGACGAGCGGCGGCAAGGGCGAGCGACGACGGCAGACGGCAGCGCTGGGAGCGGCCGACGGGGGCCAAGCGACGGCGACGGTGGAAAGGTGCTGTACTGCTGTCGTCGGAGGTCGGAGACGGGGGCTCGAGTGCTCGGAGGTGGCGGTCTGCTGTGCTCTGCAGCAGCGTCGAGGAGGGGCTGGAGGTTGGTGACGGCGAAGGCGGGGATGGGCGGAGGACATGGCGATGGGCGGTGGTCAACTACCGGGGGGCAAGAGCGGGAGAGAGAGAGAGATGTGGGGAGGGGTGTTTGCCACGTGCTGGGTTGGGTTTAAACGGAAGCAGAGAGAGAGAGAGAGAGAGAGAGAGAGAGAGAGAGAGAGAGAGAGAGAGAGAGAGAGAGAGAGAGAGAGTACTGTTAACTGTGTGGGTTATTTTGAGAGAGGAGGGGGGTTTAAATAGGGTTTAGTGAATGGATAACTTGTAATTAGTGGGGAAGAGACACAAATCTTAATGGGGTGTATGAGATCCAAAAAATTTGGATCTCACCAGCTAAGGGAGGTTGGTTAAGGGAGTTAGTTGGGGGAATCGGGTGAAAGTAAGTAGGTAAAAGTTAAAAATTTCGTTAGTGAAAGTAATTAGTGAAAACGGAGGAATACAACCCCGTTTTCGCATACGACTCCGAAAAATTACAAAAACATACCCACGGGATCGTATCGTTGCGAGGATCGGAGATACTAGTTTTAGGCCAAAACTTTTAAAAAGCGGGTTTACGGGTTCTTGGTCGATTTGATATCAGAAAAATACGAAATTAATGTGGGGAGCCCTAAATGGTCATTTGACGATACTGTAGAAGTTTGAAAACATTTTGAAGATGTTTGTATAGAAAATTAATTCATTAAGCCGAAACAGTAATAATTGAAAATGAATTTTATCAAAATTGTTTAGAGGTATTTGATGAAATCTTAACTTATTGAAATACATTATAATTAGTTTAATACTTCAAAATATTTTTGTAATAAATTTTTGAAATCATTTTGATATAAAACTCCTGACTAACCATTATAAAGTAATTTTAAAATGTTGAAAATATGTTAAATACGCAAATTGATGTGTTGATGAAAATGAGTTGTTACACTGTAGGTCGGTCCTAAACCGACCATAAGACTGGGGGCAACTCTCTCTACAGTTCGGTCCTGAACCGACCATAAGGCTGGGGCAACTCCCCCAGCAGGTCGGTCACAAAGCGACCATAAGGCTATGGGCAACCCCCGGTGGGTCAGACCCAATACGGCCATGAGGCCGGAGGCGGCCCTACCGGTAGAGTGACCGTAGGCCACTACGATGGATTGGGAACGATCCCCTTGATGGATACCTCTCGCAGGTTAAGTCAATGAACGACCACGACCTGAGTAGCGAGAGGGGGGCAGAACCAAACCAGGTCAAAGACGATTCTGAAAGTGCAAACACGATGGAAACACATAAGAAAAGAAAAGTCCATTTCAACAAAAATGTTTCTCATACAGTTGGATAAAAAGAAAAGAGAAGAAAAGGAGGAACAAAAGAGGGGCCGCTCCACCTACGACGCAGGATCCCACGAGGAAGCATCCGCAAGCACTTTGTCCCTTCCCGATTCTGTGGGATGCCCAGGGCAACTGGAGGACGGGGAAGCCTCCCTCGGACCCGCTCCTCGAATGCTAAGAACCCTTCTCGGAAGGACCTCGCCATCTTCGGAGCCAAGATGCCCTCGTACGCCCGGAACGCCTCCCGAGGGACTCCACGATCCTCAGGGCCAGGACGTCCTCATAACCCCTTTGGACCTCCTCGACGAGCCAGGTGGGGTCTTTTGGGGGATATGCCCTCAGATCATTTGTATTTGATGCAAATGAAAATTTAAGCTGAGATAGGAACTATTTTGCATATGATACAAACTGAGTTAAATGTGTTGTAAATTGTTTACAAAAATATTTAATAAAATAAACGCGTTGAAAAGGTTACCTAGATGACGGGATTGTCCCGCTCTAAACGCAGGTTCAAACCGCGTAAAAAACGGAGTCCAAATGCACAAGTTATAGCCAAAACAAGTCAGCCCAAACTATTGGGCTGAACCCAGCGAAAATGGAGGCCCACCAAGCCTGAATTTTCTGGTTAGGGTTTTTTAAAATCCGGGATTTTTTGACGGCTGGATTTTCCATCTTTGAATGGTTTTGGCTAACTTTGAACGATCAATTGGAGGGTCAAATGGACTCCGATTGACTCGCCGCTTTTTCCTATGCGTTCACTGTTGAACGCCCTTCGATTTGGTAGGTTGTACCAAGATTGAAGCTCAATGGTAAGGGAGTTAAAATTCACGGAAGTTTAGCCTTTGTGAAAGGCAAACTAAATTGAATTTATTAACTCCATTTAATAGTCCCACATCGGTTGTGAAGAAAAAGGGAGAGTGAGCCGCCTATATAAATAGGGGCCTCCCCCTTCCTCCAAACTCGTCCCAAGCTCCAGATCTGAGCGGCTCCCGTAAATGTTGGAGCACTCTCGGATCTATACTTAAATTAATATTCTCTATCTCCCTATGTTTCTGTCTTACTCCTGAGGGCTCTAGCAAAGCCATGAAGGAGTTCGGATTCGGATCCGAAATCTTGGTGAAGGCTTTCACTCGCGTGAAACTTTCTTCAGCGCGTGGTTGGCTCGGCGACACAAGGATTGCTCGCCTTGGGATGCGGAGCGGTTCGGGGAGCGGTTCGAGAAGCGGCTTGATAACTCCATATTTTACACCTTTTTTCTGCATGTTTGCATGCCATTTTGATCGCCCATATCGTGTTTTTCACGATTATTCGACAATATTGCGATGCTTTTCACGATTTCTTGTTTTTGTCGTATTTCAGGAGATTTGGAGCGATTTGGAGTGATTCTGAGATGCACCCACTCCGGAGTGTCACCCGTGACTCTTTTGAGGGGAATTCTGCGATTGGAGAGGAGTGGAAGAAGAAAGAACGTCGTAAGAGCGACGAGGGAGCAAAAATACGAAGATTGGGCATTTTCAGCATGTCACTCGGCCGAGTGAAGGAGTCACTCGGCCGACCATCGAAAGCCCGCTCGGCCGGCCAGATCGGACACACAACAGACTGAGTATCAGCGTGCACTCGGCCGACCGTCGTCAGCCCACTCGGCCGAACCACGGAGACACCACTCGCCCGAGTGGCATCAAGACGACGGCAAGCAAAAATCCCAGACTTACTGTAATCCGTCAGTGCAGTCCCGAGTTCCGACTCGGCCGAGTGAAGAAGTCCCCTCGGCCGAAGCAAAGAAAGTCACTCGACCGAGTGACTCCCGAGGAGCCGACCCCCAAAAGTCCAGACTTACTGGAATCCGTCAGGGTTTGTCACTCGGCCGAATGACATTTGTCACTCGGCCGAGTGAGCCGCGCTGCCTGTAGCGTAAATTGCGATTTTCAGGCTGCGCAGGGGCAATTTTGTCATAGTTTTTTGGGCGATTTTGGGGGTATTTAACCCCAGTTTTTAACCTAGTTTAGAGAGCTTTTTCAGAGCTTTTTGCAGCCTTTTTAGATTACTTTTTAGGAGATTAGATTTAGTTCTTTTGGGGGAGAGAAAAAGTGTTGATTTGTTGGATGCTATTGAATCTTCATTGGTTTGTCTTTCTCTCTATCAAAAACCTCATTTTTATTGATATATTGTCTATTGCAATGAATTCTATTGTTTTTATTATTGAATTTCTAACGATTTGCATTATGAATTGTGAGTAGTTCTATCGTCTTAGGGCGTGGGGATGAACCCTACGAACTCTATTTCTAATTTGTGATGAATTGGTGAAATTATTGCTAGAATTGATTAGGGTTAGTTTGGGATTGATTTAATACGAATAGCTATGGATTCATACCGATTGGGATTTGCAAGAGATTGGATCCCAACTCGATAGGAAGCCCTAGAAATTCGAATTGGGTTACAATTGGATTTCTCTGGAATCGGTTTGCAAGAGATTGGACCGAAACTAGGGTTTTCGATTGCAATTCTATACCAATACCCGTTTGCAAGAGATTGGATGGGTAGGAACTATCCCAACCTAGGTCGTAGCTCGAGTTTGCACGAGAGTGGGCTCGAGATACGATTGAACGATGATGTTGTTCTTCATGCTAGCTTGCCTAGGTTAGGGTTTGCAAGAGATTGGACCCTACCCTAGGTTTGCTATAGACCGGCAATAGCGCGAGAGCGTGAGCTTGGTTCTACATTTAGTTGCAACTAGTTCACCTGAATTGCAAGTCTAGCAATTATGAAACCTACGAATCACAATGACGAGGTACGGTTTGTAGCGGGGATTCCCTATCCCTAGGCGTCTTTATTAATTCGATATTTCCTTTATACGATTGAACGACTGTGACCGCTTTATTGCGAATATTTCTCGACTGTTCTTATAGCCAGGTGAATTGAAGAAGACACCGTCATTTTCCCTCCTCGTGTTCGATACCCGCTCGCTGCTACACCGTGCGCTTGCGGTAAGACTGGTTAGTCCCCTGTCCCGGGTGCGTGTGCACATCGGGGCGAGATCAAGTTTTTGGCACCATTGCCGGGGAGGCGATATTGTTTGATTCTACCTACCTAGCTATTTTTCTTTTTGTTCTATTATTTCTATTTTTATTTTACCCTTCCTTTGTGCTAACTATTTCTTTGAAACTCTATCTTCCCTTGCATGTACACGAGATCCACGGTGAACCCCGAAGAAATACTATACGATCCGGAGATCGAACGTACATTGAGGAGGATTAGAGCGGAGAGGAGACTCGATACGGAAGGGAATTTTATGAACCATCCTGAGACACCCGAAGAATTGGCGGCGCGAATGGCGAGGATCATTTCCATTAGAGATATGCTTCGGCCTAAGACTTCCTCCACGACCTCATCCATAGCTATGCCGGAGTTGGCGGCCGACAAAAATTTCGAGTTGAAGACTAGATTGGTAGTTCTGATGCAGCAAGACCCTTTTCATGGGAATTCCCATGAGAACCTCATTACCACATCCAGCTCTTTTTATCAAAATGTGCCACCTTCCAAAAGCCGGGCGTCTCCATAGATGCTATCGGACTGCGCCTCTTCCCCTTCACACTCAAGAACAAAGCCTTATATTGGTTGAGGACGCAAGCTGAAGGAATCTTCACCACTTGGGATGATTTGGCGAGTGCCTTCGTCGACAAATTTTACCCGCCCTCCAAGATGGTGAAAATAAGAAGTGCTCTCATGTCCTTCAAGCAAGGACCGCAGTAGACTCTCTATGAGGCGTGGGAGCGCTTCAAGGACTTGCAACATCAATGCCCCTATCACAGCATAGAGGATTGGGAGCTTGTCCACAGTTTCTACAATGGACTCCAACCGGGCATAAAACAGATTATTAATGCTACAGCCAACGGAGCCATTTTGTCAAAGACCCCCGATGAAGCTACGGCCTTGCTAAAGGAGATGACCTCCAACAACCAACAATGGGGGGACGAGCGAGGACATTCTTCGTCCTTCTTGAAGCCCACAAGTATTTATGAGGCCAAGGCCGTGGCGGAGCTTGCTAGCAAATTTGACTCTCTCCATAATGTAGTGGAGAGGTTGGAGAAATACATTACCGAGTTGCAAGGAGCCCCTACTACATCCACACCGACAAACCATATGAGTGATTGGCAATACCAATCCCAAGCCATGTATGTAAGAGGAGAGCATGGAGAAGGAGCTTTGGAGCAAATTCAGTATGTTACGGGGAATTCCGGATATTGGGCCAACCCGGCCGCTAGAAACCATCCGTGTTTTTCCTATGCTAATAATGATGGTGCCTTGAACCCCTCGCCACAACAACCTCCTCAAGATTGGCCTCCACCACCACAACCGAATTATCAACCAAGGGGGCCACTGCAACAAAACTTCCCACCTAGGCAACAAGTGGGACCTTATAGGCCACCCGGGTATAATCAAGGTTGGAGAAATCCCAACCCTCCGCAAGCTCAACCACGTTCGGATTTTGAAGCTAAGGTGGATGAGTTATGGCGGAGCAGAGAAAGATTAATGCCACGTTGAAGGCAGGACAAGATTCTCTCACCACCGTCGTCGCTCAAATTGGGGAGCAACTTGCATTGCTTAATAGGAACAACCAACAATTGCCGACTCAATCCGAGCCAAATCCACGGGGCAACACCGGCCATATCAACGCGGTTGTTGCGGTTACGACAAGGGGTGGGATGGATACCACTCCCCCATGACTCAAGTCAAGGAACCCCTGGTGGAGATTCTAGAAGAGAGCGAGCCGGTAATTGAGGTGGAAAAAGAGAAGGAGCCGCAAGAAGGAGCAAAATCTAGAGTGGATGAACCTATTGATGAGCGCCGATTCATGCCACCGGTGCCTTTCCCTCAACGGCTAGCTAGAGCCAAGATCGAGAAGAGGCTAGCCAAGTTCCTCAAATACTTGAGAGGGGTGAGCCTCAATATCCCTTTCCTTGATGCCATAGTGGAAATCCCATCCTATGCGAAGTTCTTAAAGGACTTGATTACGGGAAGGAAAAGGAAAGAGAAGATCATGCTCGCGGAACAAGGAACTTGGTTTACTAGGAAGGAGAAGGAGCCCGCCAAATTTAAAGATCCCGGGAGTTTCCGGATTCCTTGCACACTCGGAGGCGTCCCCTTACAAAAAGCACTGGTTGATTTTGGCGCTAGTGTGAGCCTCATGCCTCTCACCATGTTTCGGAAGTTGAATACCGGCGCGGATTTAAAGCCAACCGACATGAGGATTCAACTCGCGGACGGTCAGATTACAAGGCCGGTTGGTATCGCGGAGAACATCCCACTCCAAGTTCCGGGAGGCATATGCTTGCCTTGTGATTTTGTGATCATGTACATCAAGGAGGAGGGTGACACATCGCTCATACTTGGACGCCCATTCCTCGCCACCGCCGGTGTAATCATCGATGTGCGGGAAGGTACTCTTACCTTGAATGTCGGCAATATTGAAGTGGAGCTCCATATACCAAAGGCTATGAAGCACATGCCATATCATGAGGAGCTAGATTATGTGGACCTCCTTGACGAGGTTATAGAAGAGGTTATACCCTACTCCATCGGTGCACTCCATGATGACGGCTTCGAAGAAGGCCAAGATTTGGTCAAAGAAGAGAAGATGGAGGACTATCCCAATGGCTCCACGGCGAATGATGATGGCGACGCTGATGTCACGAGAATACAGGAGCTTTGCAAGCTCTCGACATTGAAGAATCCAAAGAAAGCTCCACCGACTCGAAGATCGATGTCACCGACGAAGTCAAAGACCAGAACAAGCTCAAGCTTGGGGGAGCCATCCCCCAACATTGCCCAAGATGAAGGGGCACTGAGGAAGGCCACGCACCACCACGATCCAAATCCGAGCGGTCTTCCCGGCAAGTTCGACGGGTGCATCTCATATGCTCCCAACATCACGCGTTAATTGAAAATCCAAGGGGGTCGAGCTCAAGACCTTAAACGAGCGCTTGTCGGGAGGCAACCCGACGGTTTTTGCATTATTTTTATTTGATTTTCATTTTTGGTTTAGACTTTTGTTAGTTTTTAGAGTCTTTTTGCCCATAAAAATCGTGATAACGGGTCTTAATTTCTATGACAGGAGAGGAGAAAAGGAGATCTCTCATATGGAGGAAGATTGAGGCAAGGAAGAGCGCTCCAAGAATGCGCTCAGGCCTTGGGAGGAGGAAGAAACCAACTGGAGGAAGAAAAACAGAGAGTAGAGCGAAAACAGAGCCCCGAAGCAGAAAACAGCATGCCACTCGGCCGAGTATCATATGCGACTTGGCCGAGCAAAGGACCCCATTCGGCCAAGTGGGGCACCAATCAGGGAAGTTTGCGGAACCAACTCTCTGTCTTTTTTGTGCATTTCGTATTAACTGCCACTCGGCCGAGTACGTTTAGTCACTCGGCCGAGGGAAACGGATACCCTCCTAGGGCGAGAATTGCCGAGTAGCTTGTGCCACTCGGTCGAAGGAGTTTTATCCCTTCGGCTGAGTGAACAAAGCCGTTGGCCGAGTCGTAAGTGGGAACGAGATTTTTTTGAAATTTCTTTCTTTTACGCACTCGGCCGAGTGACATTGTCACTCGGCCGAGTCGTAACAATTTAAATATAAACTGAGGCGCGGGCGCGATTTTCTAAAACCCCAATTTCGCCCGATTTCGCCCGATTTCGCCCGAGCCCACGTCTCTTCATCTCCCCTCGCCCGCTGCAAGAGCTCCCGCACTCGAACCAACCCACCCCGACCGACGATCGAACTCCCCTCCTAGCCTTCCACCTCACCGGCCGCCTTCCACCTCGTCGGCGCCGCCTCGGTTTGCCCCCTATCACCTCGGTTTGCCCCAAAAATCCTATTTTCTCCTTGTTTCTCTCGATCCGCAGACCCGTTGAGCCCAAAAATCAAATTAATTTGTTTATCTATCTATTATACCCCATCTCCCCCATGTATTTTGAATATTATCTGCTGATATCATTGTTTGATTTGCATGCTATCTTGGAGGAGCTTTGGGGAGCTTCTGGACGCGCTTTTGGCTTTGCGGAGGCGGCACTCTTCACACACACTTGCTGATTTGCTCTTGCGGCGTGTTCAGGTACACTCGTTCCTTTTATTGAGCACGCCGCATTATATTTTTGTTGGGTGAGCACTCGCGGCACACATGCTGCCCCGTACTAGGCCACACATGCGGGGATCCGCCCCCAAGCAGAGGCGGATCAATGAGCCCGGTCCCTCTCACGCTAGGGAGGACTCCCCTCCACCTAGCCCGCCACAGCCACCACCACCCACACAGCCGCTTCCCACCGATCCCATCCACGCACAGCCACCACCGGCTCCCGCCGTCGGGCCGTTGGGGATCACGTTCAGAGACGACGCACAGCGCGTCTGATTTGAGCGTATCACCCAGCGCTCGATAGTGACCTCTAGGTTCGCACATTTAGCAGACCTTGATCGCCTAGGGGTACTAGAGGGGATGCTCACGTTGTACGACAACGTGGGTTGACGCGCCTTCTTGTCTGTGTCAGCGAACACCTACGTCCGTCCGACACTTGAGGTTCTTAGCTCGATAGCCCGGACCCCTGGAGGATGCACATTCCGCCTGATGGATCGAGAGTGCGAGGTCACTCTCGCCATTCTTCGTGCGTTCTTCCAGTGGCCTGATGTCCCTGTCCCCGACCGAGCCTACGCATCCACTCACATCCCACCACCGTCGTTAGACACTTCCACATTCTGGACACGGATCACGGGCTCCTACCATGGCTTTGACCCTAGTAGGGCCAAGGCCTCAGCCATCCTACACCCCTGCCTCTGCATTGCCCCAGTGCCTCATGGCGACCACTTTCTTAGCGAGGTACGAACCTGGGACGATGTCTACGCCTGAGCTCTACATGCTCTACGTGATGACTCGCCCCAGAGTTCTGGATAGGGGTAGCGACAACCTGGTCCCCGCCGTTGAGATTAATATTGTTAGCTGGTTTTTAGACCGCATCATCATTTCGGTGGGCACTCGCTCACCTATTTGCTGCTGCGGTCTGATTACTCTGCTAGCCCTGATGACTGGCGTGGACCTACCTGCTGACCTTTGACGAGCCCCGGGCCCCACTGCACTATCGATAGACGTTATGGCCCGGATGAAGATGCTTCGTCCCCACGGCCAGCGGCACTGGATGTGGTTGCACGGTCCTTTTAGTACCGATTACATGATCCTCCCGAGCCCCGCTCGGACACATATTGGACCGGCCCACGAGGATTGGATCCCAGCAATGGATCTCCTCATCCCAGCTGCCTACGTACTTGAGGCTGAGGGAGCTGAGCAGGCACCACCTGCACCCGTTGACCCCGTGATCCCTCAGCCCAAGCCTACACTGTCTGCACCTCCCAGCACTTCTGTCCCCACTTCTGTCAGTGTCGGGAGTACCCTTGCTGAGTCGTCCACCACGTCCACCACCACTACCACTGCTGTGCCTATCTCGGTTGAGCCTATTTCCTCACTTCTTCCTGAGCGTCCACCCACTATCCTTGAGAGCGACGAGCCTTCCTTCCCTGCTGTTGTGCAGACCCTATCCAGCTTGTTGTCCGCTGGGGTGTCACCTTTTGGTCCTTACACTTCCACCCCAGTGGTCGACCCTTCTGTCTCCACCGCAGCCGTCCTATCCGAGAGTGTCGTGACGTCTGTCCTCACACCTGTGTCACCGACCTCTCTTGCTGCCTCGTCGCCGATTTTGTCTTCCACCACTACTACTGCTGCCTCCTCGTCCCAGCCTGCGTCCCAGCCTCACACTACGGCTGGGCATCCACTAGTGAGCACAGCCCCCTTCCCGCACTTTCCTGCTGGGCCGATTACTTACACGGCCCGTGTCCGACAGCCCCGTCCTTCACAGCCTAGACATATTCGTCCCTCCGCTCCACCACCCCCTGACACTCTACTTCAGAGCCTTCGTGCTCTTGAGGGGGCGGTGAGTGGACTCAGAGGCGATTTTAGGGCTCTCTCTGCCACGGTCAGTTCCGTGGAGTCCTGCGTCGCCATGCTTCCCGATATTCAGGCTTGCCTGAATCAGATCCTGGCGTGACTCCCTCCACTACACCCACCCACCCAGCAGACACCTCGACCACCGCCTCCACCACCACCTCCGCCACAGGACGGAGATGGTGCAGCACCACCAGCTTAGGCACACCCTTGATGCCATTGATCTTTTTTGTCGTTATGCTGCCCATTCTCTGCTGGTCCTGGAGATATTTTTTGCCCCCCCTCCTCCCCTCACTATTTTGGTCCCTGTTATGATCACATCATTTTATATCTTTTTTTGGGAGAGAGGAAGAGTATTTTTGGTGACACATTACCTGCATCACTCTAATCTTTGCATGCATCATTCATATCTGCATCATATTTTTAGTTTATTTTTCTTTCTTTTTATCATGCATGCATCCTCACCCACCCCGCCCATTTCACGTCTCTCGGTGTGCCACACTTTGCACATTGAGGACACTGTGCACTTTAGCTTGGGGGAGTGAGTTCTCACACTTTTTGCTTTTATCACCTTTATTTTTTAGTTTTTTCACGTTTTTATCCGCTTTTGCACCCATTTTCCATCACTTTTTCATTTTTTGCCATGCATCACGTTTTTCTTATTTTCCTTGTGTGCTGCATTGTAAATAGTTCTATTTTCTTTTATCTTTATTTCTTTCATCTTTTGCTAGAGATGATTTTTCTGTGATGACGATGACGTGGTGTTAGCTTTTCTCTATATGCATGCTAATTTTGTCATGTCATAGCTTTTGTTTCTGATATCATATGCTATGTTCTGCTTTGCATTTAGAAATAGTAACCCACCTCTTTTTCCGTATGAAAATAGATGAAATTCTATTATTAGCTGATGTCTGATAATTCATATGTATGTTATCGTAGAAAACACACCAAGATTCATGCATTGTTTGCTTATATCTGGAGTACTGCTTTCCTTTCTCATATCACTTCTTATTGCATGATTTGTACGCTTCACTTCAGGTTAATTGAATGTTTGCTGGCATTGATATATCTGGACTAGTTTGCTTTTAAAGATTAAACTGAGTAGATTAAATTACCCTGTTGAAGTTGTCATGCACGTCCTATAGAGTGAACCGAGAGATACATTTATTTCTTTCTCCACATATCTTGAACATTATTTCTCTATTTTAAATTCATTGGTGAATCTCCCCTTAGCAATTCTATTATTGGCATCTCCCCCGATATTATATTCCATGCTCCAAATTCGCCAAAACCAAAAAGAAAAAAATACTTGTATATCCTTCTCTTTTGATTTGGGATCATTTGTGTATAAATGAAAAAAAAAGAAAAAGAAAAAGATTTGAGGAAAAGGAAAAGAAAAGAGAAAAGAAATTCGAAAACGATCCCATCTCATACCCTTTCTCTCTTTCTTCCCCCTTTCGCTTTTATTTTTATTTCTTTGACTTTTGGAGCTTCAAAAGAAACGGGGAATATAAATATTGTTTTGTTTATGCCACCACGCTTATGGATAAGCTTGGGGGAGGGAATCCAATGATGTGTGAGAGAGTGACTACTGGACGGTGCATGACAACCTAGGCTAAGTAATATTTTATACTCGGTGAGATTGCTAAAAGTTTCACGAAATCCAGAAATCTACGCTTAGCATTCATTTCATGAAAACCACACTTTTCTATTCTTACTACTCTATTGTGTGATATCTCTTATACTCCTTATAGAAAGCATTCAATTGAAAAGTGTGTGATCTACGATTTTGTATACCGCTTTAGATGCTTCAGACGATGTTAATTCTAGAATTATTCCATTTTTCATGCTATATTGATATTCTTGAGTTTTCTATTTCAAATGCACCATTATACTATGATATCGAGATAAAAGTTTTTGACATGTGTTTTGTATTCGATGCGTGCTATATGAGTAAGCAAAACCCACGTCCTGAGAAAAATGATCTAGCAGCTTCCTTCTTCGTTTTCTATTTTGTTTTTCCGTTTTTCATTTTCCTCTTTTTCCATCGCTTCCATTATCTTTATCCACCGGGTTCGCTTTTTACTCATCTTCCTCGAGGACGAGTAAGAGGTAAGCTTGGGAGATTTTAATCACTCCATATTTTACACCTTTTTTCTGCATGTTTGCATGCCATTTTGATCGCCCATATCGCATTTTTCACGATTATTCGACAATATTGCGATGCTTTTCACGATTTCTTGTTTTTGTCGTATTTCAGGAGATTTGGAGCGATTTGGAGTGATTCTGAGATGCACCCAGTCCGGAGTGTCACCCGTGACTCTTTTGAGGGGAATTCTACGATTGGAGAGGAGTGGAAGAAGAAAGAACGTCGTAAGAACGACAAGGGAGCAAAAATACGAAGATTGGGCATTTTCAGCATGTCACTCGGCCGAGTGAAGGAGTCACTCGGCCGACCATCGAAAGCCCGCTCGGCCGGCCAGATCGGACACGCAACAGACTGAGTATCAGCGTGCACTCGGTCGACTGTCGCCAGCCCACTCGGCCGAACCACGGAGACACCACTCACCCGAGTGGCATCAAGACGACGGCAAGCAAAAATCCCAGACTTACTGTAATCCGTCGGTGCAGTCCCGAGTTCCGACTCGGCCGAGTGAAGAAGTCCCCTCGGCCGAAGCAAAGAAAGTCACTCGGCCGAGTGACTCCCGAGGAGCCGACCCCCAAAAGTCCAGACTTACTGGAATCCGTCAGGGTTTGTCACTCGGCCGAATGACATTTGTCACTCGGCCGAGTGAGCCGCGCTGCCTGTAGCATAAATTGCGATTTTTAGGCTGCGCAGGGGCAATTTTGACAGTTTTTTGGGAGATTTTGGGGGGTATTTAACCCCAGTTTTTAACCTAGTTTAGAGAGCTTTTTCAGAACTTTTTGCAGCCTTTTTAGATTACTTTTTAGGAGATTAGATTTAGTTCTTTTGGGAGAGAGAAAAAGTGTTGATTTGTTGGATGCTATTGAATCTTCATTGGTTTGTCTTTCTCTCTATCAAAAACCTCATTTTTATTGATATATTGTCTATTGCAATGAATTCTATTGTTTTTATTATTGAATTTCTAATGATTTGCATTATGAATTGTGAGTAGTTCTATCGTCTTAGGGCGTGGGGATGAACCCTACGAACCCTATTTCTAATTTGTGATGAATTGGTGAAATTATTGCTAGAATTGATTAGGGTTAGTTTGGGATTAATTTAATACGAATAGCTAGGGATTCATACCGATTGGGATTTGCAAGAGATTGGATCCCAACTCGATAGGAAGACCTAGAAATTCGAATTGGGTTACAATTGGATTTCTCTGGAATCGGTTTGCAAGAGATTGGACCGAAACTAGGGTTTTCGATTGCAATTCTATACCAATACCCGTTTGTAAGAGATTGGATGGGTAGAAACTATCCCAACCTAGGTCGTAGCTCGAGTTTGCACGAGAGTGGGCTCGAGATACGATTGAACAATGATGTTGTTCTTCACGCTAGCTTGCCTAGGTTAGGGTTTGCAAGAGATTGGACCCTACCCTAGGTTTGCTATAGACCGGAAATAGCGCGAGAGCGTGAGCTTGGTTCTACATTTAGTTGCAACTAGTTCACCTGAATTGCAAGTCTAGCAATTGTGAAACCTACGAATCACAATGACGAGGTACAGTTTGTAGCAGGGATTCCCTATCTCTAGGCGTCTTTATTAATTTGATATTTCCTTTATATGATTGAACGACTGTGACCGCTTTATTGCGAATATTTCTCGACTGTTCTTATAGCCAGGTGAATTGAAGAAGACATCGTCGTTTGCCCTCCTCGTGTTCGATACCCGCTCGCCGCTACACCGTGCGCTTGCGGTAAGACTGGTTAGTCCCCTGTCCTGGGTGCGTGTGCACATCGGGGCACGATCACGGCTCGACGTGGGACGAGGAGCGGCTCGAAAGACGGTGCGGAACATCTTGCCCGCCCAGGGTTGAGATTCCAGGTATGTGTTTTATAAGCTTTCGTTTTAATTATTCCCAGTAGTTTATATCCCTCTTGGGGAGTTCAGATCCACCCCAAGTTGGCAGAGATCCTGGCTAAGAGGGTCTGGTTCCTTAGGGTTGCATGTTAATTAGATTAAAATAAGTTTTCCGCTGCGTATTTTATGTTTATGTTCCGTCCGACTTAGGACGGGAATAGAGTTTTTGTGCCCTACGGGTCCTAGAAAACCCGTCAGTGGTATCAAAGCCATCTCTGTATGCTGATCTAGGACTGCGATTAGTTAATTGAAATGCTTTTAAAATTTTTTAAAGTTATGAGATAATTTTAAAAATATTTTAGATGCCTTTTAAAATGTTTCCTTAAATTCATGCGATAAGTTTAAAAACATTTTAAATGTCTAAATATTTTATATGATAAAATTTTAAACTTGAAATTTTAAAAATGATGTTTTAAATTTATGTGATGATTTTAAAACTGATTTTAAAACTTTAAAACTTTATGCGATAAGTTTGAAATGATTTTAGATGTTTAAATATTTTTATGTGATAAAAAATTTTAAACATGAATTTTTTAAAATGATGTTTTAAATTTATGTGATATTTTTAAAACTGATTTTAAAAGTTTAAAAATTTTATGCGATAAATATTTTAACTAACATGCAAATTTTGTGATTTTTTAAAAACAAGTTTTTATTTTATGAGATAAAATAAAATGTTTTAAAAATCATAATTTTAAATTTAAATGTTAAATTTTCAGTATGCATGCTAAAATTGTTTATGTGATAAACATTATTCTATTTAATTTTTAAATAGTTGTCGCTTATTTGATAACACAAGACAACCTCTTAGGTTAGCCATTAAAGAACTCGTAAAAATTTATGAGATAAATTCTAATGACATGTTATGTTTTAATAAAACATTAACAACACTTTAAGACCTAATTCCTGATTAGGGTAGTCCCTTTAATGAAATTTTAATTCTAATTGTTATGATATTAATTCTCATTAAAGGATTTCGCTTTTGTGTTGTTAATAAATTTATTAAAATCCTAATAACGATTAGGATAGCACGTGGACCTTATAGTTGATAAGGATTTAATAAAAGTTATTAAACAAATCCTAAAATTTTGAATTTAAGGATGCAGCTAGTTGATAGGATTAATTAGTTGTTAATAAAAGCCTTTTAGTCTATGGCACACATATAAAAATGACAAGCTTCAGTCAATGTGCTTGGCTAAGTTTGTTGGATCACCCTTCTAAGGGATAGTGATCCTGGCTTAGTCAATTCCCTGGCTGTGTTCCGCTGGACCGCAATGACGCGAATCATGATTATATGACACCCTGGACTATATCTAAGTCAAATACGTTAATAATCTTCTTCAAGATTAACAGTAGCCCTCCTTGTTTTAGGGGTTGGCAACTATAGGACCAGTGTTCCAGTTGTTGAGCTACACTCAAGCTATGACATGGCAACCTTGTAGAAACCAACTCCTTAAATACATAAGATGAAATCTTGACTTGACCCAAACCGTCGTGTCGTGAGTACACCGAGCGCCGACGTAAGTTAAGTCAATTATGTAGTCTGGCTAGATGTAGTCTAAGACCTGACCCAAACCGACGGGTTGTGAATACACCAAGCGCCGGGGTAAGTCAGGCTAGACACGAAAACAAGGGTCCGACTAGACTAGACATTATGATTTGGATGAGCACACTCATGATCACAAATGGCTAGGGGTAAAAACCGATAAGAGGGTCATATCTGATATGATCGATAAACAGTCATCTTCCGATTACAGAGTCAAGCAACTTGTTGAGGTACACTCAAGGTTGTTAGGCTCAGGGTGATTGGATCTCTTACCCATTTATTTAATTCGATTAAATTGTTCATTGTTAAGGCTTAAAAATGATCGTAAAAATAGTGGGAGGATATAGATAGATAAAAGCCATTCTACCTATATTTAATATTGAACATATGCTAAACTAGGGTAAGTTCTAAGTTTACAAATGGAATCAAAATATAATATTTTAATGGAATTAGTTAACTGGTTAAATAGGTTGATTAATTGAATATCAAGTTAAATTCTAATTGATAGAATTAAACTATATTCTCGTTGACATTAAAATGACCTTCTAAAGAACAGACTTAAGAAATATGATTTCATTAAGTTCTGGGTCCAACAAATAAATTCACGCTACATGTCACTCGTCTATATATGGGGCAGCTTGAACATATAGGATATTCGAAGTATGTTTCTCCCTACAACTTGTCGAGTTACACTCAAGGTTGTATGGAAAAACAATTTTGATCCGCAAACTTCGAGAATTCGATCAAACTGTTTGAGTCGAATACGAGTGCAAGAGCGGTGCAAGACTATGCATCCCAACCGGATCTTGAGACAAGTAACGTGTTGAGCTTCACTCAAGGTTGCAAAGCTCAAGCGTTTGGATACATGATATGCTTGCATAGCTATACATTTATGTTGGGCTATTTAATATCTAAATATGATTTAGAAAAGGAAGAAGGCACTCCGGAAAGTCAATTGAGAAAGCTAGTTATATTTATCATTAGTAAAGGCATAAATAGGAGGAAATAAAAATGTGACATATTTTGATGTCACGATTTCAGAATAATTGTTATACAAAAGACGTCTAACACATTTTGACGAATGTCGTCACCTTACTTCTGAAGCAATGTTTTGTGTTAGTAATTTGTAATAACTATAATATATTAAATGTTAATATATAAATACACAAGATAGTAGCAAACTTATATGGCAAATAGACTAGACCGTATCAAGAGACTAAGCTTCACAAGTCACATAAAGAGGGGTCTGACCTCTTGTATTATGAAGTCTACGGACACATGTTAATCTTATCCTCTTAGATATAATGGCCGAAACCCATCTGTAAGACAGTGGGAGCATGAGTTGTCGAACTCAGTCTCGTACATACTAATGTACCCGAGTCTAGATTAACCAAAATAAGTTATTCGTATATTTTATTAAGATGCATGTTCTTGATGAAACATAAGTCTGATAAAATAAAGAACAAAATGACAAAAGTATTTAAACTGATTCGATTAGATCGAATGGTCAAATACTTAGTTACATAAAATCTTGCGAAATTGAAAGAAAATGTGATTTTCTCTCAGGTCAAGTCTGTTAACACATCGGTGTGTTAAAAGATATGAATCGCACTTAGTTAGACTTGGTGCGATCCATAGCCAGTGACTCTGAGTTAAGTCATCCCTCTGGGTTAACTCCCAGATAGCAATGCTTATGTTTTGATAATGTTCTATGAGGACATTATCAATAAAATATTCATTAAATCAATCGTAAGGAAGTTGTATAATTACTCGAATCTCGTGAGACGAATTGTCGAGTTAGACATCATATCTATGATGACTTAGTCAACTTCTGGGATGAAATTCGGAGTAGTAACTCCGATTTATAACTTGATGCAATCAGAATAGGTTTGTGTGCGTAAATAAATTTTGGAATTTAGTTTACATGCCCAATGAAAATGTTTCCTCATTTTCTGCAAGAAAATCTTCAAGTTAGAAGATTGCAGAAGAAAGGAAAATAGTGAAGTACAATTATGTTGGTTGAGAACGGTTTTCATCCTAATTCCTATAAATGTATTATGTTGAAACTGTCTCGCCAACAGATGTGTACGGATATACTCGGACCGAACTCGATGAGAATGCTCATGATGACTATGAAAATTGGAACATTCGATTATACGTTCGTTTTTCTAAATATGATTTAGACGAACCAACTTATATGAATTAGCCAGAAAGTTTTCAAGGTCAGTGGGAGCGCATAAATTACATGCGAGGCAACAAAGGGATGGAACATATATTTTGACAAAGTAATCAAAGAGTTTGATACTTTATCAAAAATAGGTATGAGCCATTTGAAATAACCACTAACAAATTTAAATGATTATCATAAGGTACGATGAGCTGGATAAGATCCAAGGAAATAAAATATTATGGATTCCGAAGACCAAGTGAATTATTTGAATGAGATTAAAATGTTTGGTCTAACATGAACATAGAAACCCCTTAAGTCTATATTGTAGACGGTTTTTGCAGATCCACTCACGAAAGCTCTACCACATGAAGTCTAGAAACACTTATGTGTAAAAACGGTATAAGATACCGGGATAAATGGGCCTAAGTGCAAGTGGGAGATGTAGAGAGATGATGCCCTCAAGGCTATTTATCTTTGTGTGAATAGCACAAACATCTTGTTCGAAATAACAGTAAGATGTTTGGTAATAATTTATCTAAGTTATATTATAATGTAGTTAACATTAGATAGTAACTTAGGTAAAGTCCTGAGACTTTATGCAAGGTCAAATATGTATCAAGATGAGTATATCGATCATGGAGAAATGTTTGACCGTCTGTAGCATAAGTCTAAAAGGGTTCGTGTCGTAGATGTTTCGAGACAAGGATATCGAAACATCGGATAGACCATTGTATCTTAGTCTTCACTGTTTAGAGGTGGCGATGATCGCATGATTGTTTGACTTGGCGAAGTCAGAGATGAGACACAGGTGCTCATTAGAGAATGAGTTCACTGAACGATCCATAAGAGTTATCATATGGTTATATTGACCAATCTGTCAATGATAACTCTTAGTGCTGATAGGCAAGTTGGTCTTTTGACTTGAGGTCATTTTACGAACATGTGCGTGAACAGTGCACTTAGATCATTGACCTAGCTTCGAGGCTAGGCCTGTCGAAAGGTCTTTGATTGGGTGTCACTTGAAGCGTACGAGGCGAATAAGGACCAAGAGAGGATTCGTCTCTCCCGGTCAGTGGGAGTTAGTGTCGTAGAGTTAATTCGATCTTTAGTAAAACCTCTGATCAGAGTATGTTGGAAGAAGTCCAACATTAGTGGACTAAAGATCGATAGAAACAAACCGGAGTCAATTATTGGGGTTGACAGTTTGACCGTACCCTAGTGTCACGCCCCGCTTCCCTAAAATGGAGGCGAGACGTGAGAAGGTCCGCACAGACGTGGAGCTATGAAGCCACACGCCTGATAAGCGTCAATAAAACATACGCAGGTCCCTGTAACCACGAGCAGAACAAGATAATAACACAAGGAGATACAGAAATAAAATCCCAAATCTCAGCAATGTCCAAATATTAAAATTTAAGTTCAACATCCAGAAAAGCCACCAGGCTAAAGGAAAGAGTCTAAAGGCCCAGAACAAGGCCAACAAGGACAAACATAAATTGAGTATTGGTGCTATGCATCGACAACAAAAACAGTCTAAAACGAAGAACACAAGCAGCCTCTACGACTGATCGCCCGTGTCCTCGTACTCCTCAACGAACGCAGGCTCTGACTCAGTGTCAGCAAACACCACGTCCTCCGCAGCACTCTCAGGCTCGGGATCTAACATGTGTCGCCCAAAAGAGTAAAGGGGCACATGTCAGTAAGTCTAAAAGACTTGGGCAAGGAAACTGAAAATAAGGTAAACTAACAACCTAGCAGTTATAGTATGCATGACATGGCAATTATGGTATGAGAGCACAAGTAAGGCATGTTGTAACAATAGGTGCAAGAGAAAAATTATCATGGCTTGACAGGAGTAGCCAAGCTACTAACAATCTCAATCTTTCACTAGTCACGTTTCAAGCTATTTGTAGATGTTTACGCCTTACAGCTGAACCGTTGGACATTCACACTGATTGGCCGCTTCACACTACCCCAGAACCCAGTGTTTACGCCTTACAATTGAAGTTGCTGATCGGGCAGACTCCCAGTTGATTGGCCGCTTAACCCTTACCCCTCCCACACGTAAACAAGCCAGGGTCCCTGTACACGATGCTCAGTAAATGAGCCAGGGTTGCCCTGCACAAGAGCTTGTTTTCAGGTTCACAATTTGGCGTAGGATTGTGCCTGCTAAAAGCAGGTGCCTAGCCTCAATCAATTCACTAGGTGTAACGGAGTTACGTAATCACGGTAACATTTAAAGAATGCAATGACATGACAGTTAATTCGCGTACCGTTAATTGAAATGAAACATGACATGGTAGTTATGCAACATGATAAACGACGGATCTAGCTTCGTTGGCAAGCTAGTTCCTGAAATTGTGCCTAGGCGAGTATCATTTCGTCGCCTAGTCTCTTTTACGCCTACAATAAGCAAATGGCCTAAGACATGGCCCAAAACCCTAAGTGGCAAGTTTCACTTGCCTAGCACCAAGGATGACGATCAACGAGGCACGTCACAAAATGTTAGCTACGGGGATGAGATCGCTGCCATGGCAAATCAATATTAGAACAACATCCAACCTTGTTTTATTAGGGTTTTACAAAAACACAAATGGGTTATGAGAATATGATAGAATCGAGTTATTACCGAATCGTTAGCGAAAGAACGATGCCGAGCAAGCGCGGCGACGGAAGAAACGATCCGGGGAACTAGGGCTCAGATCTGGAAATGGGGAGAAAATCTGGAGAAATGAGATTTTGGGGGTTTTGGGGGTTTTCCGGCGGCCTAGAGGTGATGGCCGGCCTAAATGGAGAGGGGGAGAGAGTCTTGAGGAAGGAGGAAGGCTAGGGGAAGATTGGGGGAGATCAGAGGTCAAGGGGGAAAGAAAAACGGCCAAGAGAGAAGAAGGAAAGAAAAGAAATGAAGAGGGGTTTAAATAGGAAAGCATCCGGCGGCTGGGCGAAATCTAGGGTTTCGACAGCGGTTAGTCGGTCAAAGAAGGTTGGCTGATCGACTAGTTCAAGAACTAGTCGGTCGGTAGACTAACTGTGGCCGACTAACACCAAATAGTAACTCAGGTCGACAAAATGGTCAATGAATTAGTCGGTTAAAGAACAATGTCTGATCGACTAGTTTGCAACCTAGTCGGTCGGTGGTTGTTCTTGGACCGACTAACGATAAACAATAACTTAGGTAAAATTGATTGAAGGAACTAGTCAGTCTGAGAGCAAGTTCTGACCGACTAGTTCCACATCTAGTCGGTCGGTGATTGTTCTTAGACCGACTAAGAGTAAACAGTAACTCCTGTACAATTGATTCAATGAACTAGTCGGTTCCAGTAGAGTTCCTGACCGACTAGATCTCAATCTAGTCGGTTGGTCCCCCTTCTTGAACCAACTAAGGTGCACGAATAGTGCCGAAATGAAGCGCGAAGCTTCGGGAAGATTCCTATAGCTTCTAAGATCACTCTAACTCTAAAATGTGAGCGATTTGAAGTTCTTCATGAGCGACTTACTCCAAGATCAACGATTCTAAGGAAGAAGCTAGAAAATCACGACGAAACGATCGAAAATGAAAGCTACGGAGACGAAAACCACACATAAGGAGAAAATCCACCAAAACATATATATATATATATATATATATATATATATATATATATATATATATATATGGAAAAAGGGTATCTAAGGTGCCTCCTTAGATGAAAATCTAAGGAGGCGCCCCCATTTTCCCCCATCTCCAACAATTTTTTTGGAAATTTTTTTTCATGGGGTTGTTGTTCACATCATGGATGATCAACATACCAAATTTCAAGGGATTCCAATACTTTTTGAGCCACCATCTACCCCTTACAATTTCAACGGTCTAAAAACGTGCTGAAAACCCACGAAGTTGTAAGAGGTAGATGAGGGCTCAAAAAGTATTGGAATCCCTTGAAATTTGGTATGTTGATCATCCATAAGGTGAACAATAAACCCATGCAAAAAAATTTCAAAAAAATGTGTGAGTTGGGGGGAAATGGGGGCGCCTCCTTAGATTGAATCTAAGGAGGCACCTTAGGATCCCTTTACCCTATATATATATATATATATATAATACAGATAATCCAAGTACATGAAAACCCAGTCGTTACATCCTCCCCAACTTAAGAAAAATTCCGTCCTCGGAATTTCCCAACACGCATGTGTCCGGGAACAAAAGTGGGAAAAGCTCTTGCATCTCATCCTCATTCTCCCAAGTTGACTCTCCTGGCGAGCCGTGTCACCACATCACCCTCACAACTCAATGGCGACCGACATTTCCTCCCATAAAGCGCGATGAAAGGCGCCATGCCAATACTCGCCTGGAAGCTGTTGTTGTAGGAAAACTCTACCAGATGTAGATGGTCCTCTCACGAACCCTTGAAATCCAACATGCACGCCCTCAGCATGTCTTCCAAGATCTTAATCGTCCTCTCGGACTGGCCATCCGTCTGCGGAAGGTACGCCGTGCTGAAATTCAGACGCGTACCCAAACTCTTCTGCAAACTCTGCCAGAACTGAGATGTGAACCTCGTGTCTCTGTCCGACACGATACTCACAGGGACTCCGTGAAGTCGTATGATCTCCTGCATGATTCACGTCACATCACTATCTAAACTAGGAAAAGGAAATAAAAACGGAGAGTAAAAGAATTTACCTCCATATATCTCCTCGCTAGCGCCTCAGTGGACTGTCCTACTCGGAAAGGAATAAAGTGCACGGATTTGGTCAATCAATCTATGATCACCCAAATCGCGTCATTCTGCTTCGGACTCCGAGGTAGTCCAGTCACGAAATCCATAGTGATGTGTTGCCACTTCCACTCCGGAATCGGAAGCGGTTGTAGCAACCCTGACGTACGCTGATGCTCCGCCTTTACCTGCTGGCAAACCAAGCACTTGGCTACACTCCGAGCCACACTCCTCTTCATACCATGCCACCAATAGTTCAGACGAAGATCCTTGTACATCTTGGTGCCACCAGGATGCACATAATACGGCGAACTGTGTGCCTCCACCATCAACACCTCTCTAATATCCCCAACCGGCACACACAACCTGGCTCCAAACCTCAGCGAGCCATCCTCATGAACCAAAAAGTCAGTCCGCAGACCGGCTTCCACCTGCCCCCGAATCTTCACCAGCTTCGGATCCTCAGCCTGGCCAGCCTTGATCCTATCCAAGATCGACGACTGAATCTGCATACTCATCAACGAAGAAGCCTCCCCAGGAAGAACAATCTCAAATCCAGACTCGCAAAAATCCTACTGCAATCTCCACTGCGAAGTCAACAACATCACCGCTGGAAGCCTACTCAGCGCATCAGGAACCACATTCACCTTGCCAGGGTGATACTGCAAATCAATCTCATAATCTGCCATGAGCTCCAACCATCGACGATGTCGCATGTTGAGCTCCTTCTGAGTAAAAATATACTTCAAGCTTTTGTGATCGGTGAAGATCTTCACTTTCTCACTCAGCAGGAAGTGCCTCCAAATCTTGAGTGCAAACACGACAGCAACCAACTCCAAGTCGTGCGTCGGGTAATTCTTCTCATGAGTCTTGAGCTGACGCGAAGCATACGCCACAATATGCCCGTGCTGATGCAACACATAACCGAGACCCTTGCCAGAAGCATCGCAAAAGATCTCAAATCCACCGCTGTGATCAGGCACAACAAGAATAGGGGCAGTCGTCAATCTCTCCCTCAGAACACCAAAGGCATACAAAAGGTACATCCTTCTGCGTCAATCTGGTCATCGGCTTAGCGATACTGGAAAAGTCCTTAATGAAGCGCCGATAGTAACCATCAAGCCCGAGGAAACTCCGGATCTCAGACGCTGACTGTGGAACAGGCCACTCTCTGATGGCCCTGATCTTCTCGGGATCCACTGAAATACCATCTCCAGTCACCACATGCCCGAGAAAAGCAACTCTGTCCATCCAAAACTCGTACTTCAAAAACTTAGCATACAAACGATGCTTCCTCAAAATCCCCAACACTATCCTCAAGTGCGATGCATGCTCCTCCTCCGACTTTGAATAGATCAGAATGTCGTTAATAAAGATAACGACAAACTTGTCTAAAAAGTCGTAGAAGATCAGATTCATCAGATTCAAGAAAACTGCGGGTGCATTGGTTACACCGAAAGGCATAACCAAAAACTCATAGTGTCCATACTTCGTCCTGAATGCTGTCTTCGGAACATCTTCCTTCTTCACCTTCAGCTGATGATAACCACTCCTCAGATCCAACTTCGAAAACACCCTCGAACCTCCAAGCTGATCAAAAATATCATCGATGCGAGGCAACGTGTATTTATTCTTGATGGTCACCGCATTCAGCTCCCGATAGTCCACGCACATGCGACGCGAACCATCCTTCTTCTTCACCAGCAACACCGGTGCTCCCCACGGAGACACACTAGGATTGACATAACCCTTCTGCAAAAGCTCATCCAGCTGCTTCCGCAATTCCTCCAACTTTGCGGGAGCCATACGATATGGCGCCTTCGAAATTGGATGCGCTCCCGGAATAAGATCAATCGAAAACTCGAGAGCTCGATCGGGTGGCAACCCAGACATCTCCTCGGGGAAGACGTCATCGAAGTCCCGCACAACCGCTGGCCTCTCCAGCTCCATCTGCATAGCCACAATCCCCATCGGCCTGGCCCGAAATCTGACCGGACCGAGCGAACTGCTACCCCGGCTGAACTAAAATACTGGATGTCTGGGAATCTCGAACACCACCTTCTTCCTCCGACAGTCGATCGTAGCATAGAAGCTCGCAAGCCAATCCATCCCAAGGACCGCATCATAGTTGATGATGTCGTGGACAATGAAATCAGCGTAAAGCTCATGTCCACAGACCACCAACGGGCAAGAATTGCAACCAAGATGCACCGAGACCACGCCATTCCCTATAACGATATTCCAACTCTTGGAAAGAGGGGACGTCGACAAGGAATGCTTCTCCACGAAGCTCGGAGAAATAATGCACATCGACATACCAGAGTCAAAGAGGACTCGTGCAGGAAATGTGCACACCAAAACCACACCTACAAACAGTCTAACAATCAAACCCTAGTCTAGCAAACAATCATGTACAAGCAAACAACATAATCTAACAATCAAACTAACTAAGGAAGAAACAGCTAGAAGGAGAGTTACCTGTGATAACCTCATCCACAGCCTCACTCTCCGCCTCGGTCATCAGGAAAGCCTGCCTCCTCGGCGGAAAAGCATGCTGAAAAGCCTGCCTCTGTGGGACAAGAGCTGCTCCACGTCCAGCAGGAACATGTGCTCTCTGCTGCAACGGCTGTGCTGCAACAGGTGTCCTCCGCAACTGATTCGCATGCCGACAATCCTTCGCGACATGAGAAGCTTCACCACAAACCAAAAACTGGCCCAGAAATGTCCTACACTGATCCTTGATGTGGCCAGGCTTGCCGCAGAAATGGCAAGTCTTCAAATTAGGCCCTCCTGGCCTCTTAAACTGAACTGGCTGGTTGGGCCTGAACCCCGGCCTGACCAAAGCCCTGGCCTGCTCTATAGGCCTCTTCCCAGCACCAGAAACATGTCCTCTCCTCTGGCTCAGGTTCAGCTCCTTCCTCCTCGCAGCCACCAGAACCTTCTGATAAGAGTCCAGATCAGAGGAAGACACAAAACTCTGAAGCTCCAAAGCAAGTCCCTGCAGGAACCTCTGAGCCCTCTCATCAGCATCCTGCACCATCTTTGGTGCGAACCGACTCAGCCTAGTGAACTCTTGGTGGTACTGGTCCACCGTCAAGCTCCCTTGCTTCAGATCAATAAAGCGCTGAAGCATCTCCTTCCTAGCAGCCTTCGGAAAGAACTCCTCATCAAACCTGGACTTAAAGTTAGCCCAAGCTATCGGCTCCACCAGCATCTTCTCTTCCGCATCCCACCAATTCCGAGCATTATCCTTGAGTTGCCTCTTCACCAAATCAACCCATCCAGCCGGGCTGATCTTCGCCATTTTCAAATTATCCTCAATGTTCCGAATCCACTCATCGGTAGCTAGAGGACCCTCAGACCCATCAAAATAAGCGGGACCCAGCTCCCGAAATTGCTTCGTTCCCGGCTCGGAGCGAGGGGCATCCTGGATTGCCCGAGCACCCTGAACAACTGGAGCATTCTGGACTTACAGGAGCACGCCCTGCTACACCTGCATCATCTGAAGCATCATCCGAATCATCTCCCCATTGGTGGGCTCCCGCTCAGGCTCCTCGTCATGAGGGGGCGCACCACCACCACCACGGGTAAATCGCCTTCCTGCCATCTAGTGACACAGAAAACGAACCAGATTAGACTCATAGCTTATGACTCGGATGTCGAACTTAGTTTATTGGACATTCTAATATTATTATCGTTGTTCCGATAATTTGCAGTTACAGAAGAGAGGACCTGCATGGGCCACCAATAAAACATGTCACAACCCGCTTCCCTAAAATGGAGGCGAGACGTGAGAAGGTCCGCACAGACGTGGAGCTGTGAAGCCACACGCCTGATAAGCGTCAATAAAACATACACAGGTCCCTGTAACCACGATCAGAACAAGATAATAACACAAGGAGATACAGAAATAAAATCCCAAATCTCAGTAATGTCCAAATATTAAAATTTAAGTTCAACATCCAGAAAAGCCACCAGGCTAAAGGAAAGAGTCTAAAGGCCCAGAACAAGGCCAACAAGGACAAACATAAACAGAGTATTGGTGCTACGCACCGACAACAAAAACAGTCTAAAACAAAGAACACAAGCAGCATCTACGACTGATCGCCCGTGTCCTCGTACTCCTCAACGAACGCAGGCTCTGACTCAGCGTCAGCAAACACCATGTCATCCGCAGCACTCTCAGGCTCAGGATCTAACATGTGTCGCCCAAAAGAGTAAAGGGGCACATGTCAGCAAGTCTAAAAGACTTGGGCAAGGAAACTGAAAATAAGGTAAACTAACAACCTAGCAGTTATAGTATGCATGACATGGCAATTATGGTATGAGAGCACAAGTAAGGCATGTTGTAACAATAGGTGCAAGAGAACAATTATCATGGCTTGACAGGAGTAGCCAAGCTACTAACAATCTCAATCTTTTCACTAGTCATGTTTCAAGTTATTTGTAGATGTTTACGCCTTACAGCTGAACCGTTGGACATTCACACTGATTGGCCACTTCACACTACCCCAGAACCCAGAGTTTACGCCTTACAACTGAAGTTGCTGATCGGGCAGACTCCCAGTTGATTGGCCGCTTAACCCTTACCCCTCCCACACGTAAACAAGCCAGGGTCCCTGTACACGATGCTCAGTAAATGAGCCAGGGTTTCCCCGCACAAGAGCTTGTTTTCAGGTTCACAATTTGGCGTAGGGTTGTGCCCGCTAAAAGCAGGTGCCTAGCCTCAATCAATTCACTAGGTGTAACGGAGTTACGCAATCACGGGAACATTTAAAGAATGCAATGACATGACAGTTAATTCGCGTACCGTTAATTGAAATGAAACATGACATGGTAGTTATGCAACATGATAAACGACGGATCTAGCTTCGTTGTCAAGCTAGATCCTGAAATTGCACCTAGGCGAGTATCATTTTGTCGCCTAGTCTCTTTTACGCCTACAATAAGCAAATGGCCTAAGACATGGCCCAAAACCCTAAGTGGCAAGTTTCACTTACCTAGCACCAAGGATGACGATCAACGAGGCACGTCACAAAATGTTAGCTATGGGGATGAGATCGCTGCCATGGCAAATCAATATTAGAACAACATCCAACCTTTTTTTATTAGGGTTTTACAAAAACACAAATGGGTTATGAGAATATGATAGAATCGAGTTATTACCGAATCGTTAGCAAAAGAACGATGTCGAGCAAGTGTGGCGACGGAAGAAACGATCCGGGGAACTAGGGCTCAGATCTGGAAATGTGGAGAAAATCTGGAGAAATGAGATTTTGGGGGTTTTTTGGGGGTTTTCCGGCGGCCTAGAGGTGATGGCCAGCCTAAATGGAGAGGGGGAGAGACTCTTGAGGAAGGAGGAAGGCTAGGGGAAGATTGGGGGAGATCAGAGGTCAAGGGGGAAAGAAAAACGGCCAAGAGAGAAGAAGGAAAGAAAAGAAACGAAGAGGGGTTTAAATAGGAAAGCATCCGGCGGCTGGGCGAATCTAGGGTTTCGACAGCGGTTAGTCGGTCAAAGAAGGTTGACTGACCGACTAGTTCAAGAACTAGTCGGTCGGTAGACTAACTGTGACCGACTAACACCAAATAGTAACTCAGGTCGACAAAATGGTCAATGAATTAGTCGGTTAAAGAACAATGTCTGACCGACTAGTTTGCAACCTAGTCGGTCGGTGGTTGTTCTTGGACCGACTAACGATAAACAGTAACTTAGGTAAAATTGATTGAAGGAACTAGTCGGTCTGAGAGCAAGTTCTGACCGACTAGTTCCACATCTAGTCGGTCGGTGATTGTTCTTAGACCGACTAAGAGTAAACAGTAACTCATGTACAATTGATTCAATGAACTAGTCGGTTCCAGTAGAGTTCCTGACCGACTAGATCTCAATATAGTCGGTTGGTCCCCCTTCTTGAACCAACTAAGGTGCACGAAAAGTGCCGAAATGAAGCGCGAAGCTTCGGGAAGATTCCTATAGCTTCTAAGATCACTCTAACTCTAAAATGTGAGCGATTTGAAGTTCGTCATGAGCGACTTACTCCAAGATCAACGATTCTAAGGAAGAAGCTAGAAAATCACGACGAAACGATCGAAAATGAAAGCTACGGAGACGAAAACCACACATAAGGAGAAAATACACCAAAACATATATATATATATATAATATAGATAATCCAAGTACATTAAAACCCAGTCGTTACACCTAGACTTGACCTACACGACATAGTTTAGACAAAGAGACTAAAACTACGAAACTCATCACAGACACAGTCAGGGTGGTCCCGACAATACTCATGTCGATGAGTCAACCACATAATTATGATTCTGAAACAGGGACGGCAACTACTGCTAGTAGTCTCTGCCGTATAGGGCTTCGAGCCCAACCTGTAGTAAGGGTCAGGCTGTAGGGTCTCACATAGAGTGCGACCTTCGTCTAGTAATAGGTAGAAACAATTAGGGAGAATATGCATTTGATGCAAGGGATAAAATATTGCAAAAGATGTTTGCAATTATCTCCTGTATTCTGGATAAATGATCCTGAGTGCAAGTGGGAGATGTTGGGGGATATGCCCTCAGATCATTTGCATTTGATGCAAATGAAAATTTAAGCTTAGATAGGGACTATTTTGCATATGATGTAAACTGAGTTAAATGTGTCGTAAATTGTTTATGACAATATTTAATAATATAAACACGTTGCAAAGATTACCTAGATGACGGGATCGTCCCGCTCTAAACGCAGGTCCAAACCGCGTCAAAAACGAAGTCCAAATGCACAAGTTATAGCAAAAACAAGTCGGCCCAAACTGTTTGGCTAAACCCAACGAAAATGGAGGCCTACCAAGCCTGAATTTTCTGGTTAGGGTTTTTTAAAACCCGGGATTTTTTTACGCCTGGATTTTTCATCTTTGAATGGTTTTGGCTAACTTTGGATGATCAATTGGAGGGTCAAATGGACTCTGATTGACTCGCCGTTTTTTCCTATGTGTTCACCGTTGAACACCCTTCGATTTGGTAGGTTGTACCAAGATTGAAACTCAACGGTGAGGGAGTTAAAACTCACGGAAGTTTAGCCTTTGTGAAAGGCAAACTAAATTGAATTTATTAACTCCATTTTATAGTCCCACATCGGTTGTGGAGAAAAGGGGAGAGTCAGCCACTTATATAAATAGGGGCCTCCCCCTTCCTCCAAACTCGTCCCAAGCTCCAGATCTGAGCGGCTCCCATAAATGTTGGAGCACGCTCAGATCTAGGCTTAAATTAATATTCTTTATCTCCCTATATTTCTCCCTTACTCCTGAGGGCTCTAGCAAAGCCACAAAGAAGTTCGGATTCGGATCTGAAATATTGGCGAAGGCTTTCACTCGGTGAAACTTTCTTCGACGCATGGTTGGCTCGGTGACACGAGGATTTCTCGCCTCGGGATGCGGAGCGGTTTGGGGAGAGGTTCGAGGAGCGGCTCGACGTGGGACGGGGATCGGCTCGAAAGACGGTGCGGAACATCTTGCCGGCCCCAGGGTTGAGATTCCGGGTATGTGTTTTATAAGCTTTCGTTTTAATTATTCCCAATAGTTTAGATCCCTCTTGGGGTGGTCAGATCCACCCCAAGTTGGCAGAGATCCTGGCTAAGAGGGTCTGGTTCCTTAGGGTTGCATGTTAATTAGATTAACATAAGTTTTCCGCTGCGCATTTTATGTCTATGTTCCGTCCGACTTAGGACGGGAATAGAGTTTTTGTGCCCTAAGGGTCCTAGAAAACCCTTCAGGGTCCACCTTTCGCAGGGTGCCTAGCTCGGACCAAAGCTTGGCCATCTCCTTCCTGTGCACCGCCCGGACAAGGGACAACGCCTCCTCAGCTTCCTTGGCCGACCTCTCGGCGACCACTTGGGAAGACTCATCAACTACCAAGCCTCCCTCAGGCTTCCCAGCTCCGACGTGAGCTCAACAACACGGCATTGGGACTGGTGGGCCACCTTACGAGCCTCTTCGGCTGCCTGCTCGGCCTCTTCGGCCCTTGGGCGCTCTCGCTCAAGAGCCGCCTCGAGCCCATCAGCCATCTCTGAGAGCTGCTGCGCCTCTACGGCTAGCGAAGACACCTGCAAGATGGAGGGAATGAGGATCATTCAAAAAGAAAACAGTAATAAGAGGGGCAGAAAACACACCTGCTGGATCTTCCATAGCATGCAGTCTGCCAGGGTCGAGGAGCAGACCCTCTCGCGAAGGGCGCAGTCTCCCGGAAGGGCAGAATCTCTCACCAGCTGGAAGGCCACGTCATAGTCCACAAAGACCGACCCCCAGACGAAACCTCTTGGCATATCCTGAGCAAAGACAAGGCTCATTCTGCCTCGACTAGGGGACGTTCAGCCCGGTGCGCAGGGGGAGCCTCCGTTGCGGTCTGTGGGCTCGCCCTAGGGATAACCGACGTATCGTGTGCCGCCTGGGAAGCCCTCTCCCTCCTTTTCCTCTTCCCCTCAGGCTCTTCCAACCCCGAGCGAGAATGTCTCTTCCTCTCCCCCTGATTCACGGCCGACGCACGAGGAGCCTGCTCGGTGGCCGCAGTAAGCCTCTCTCTGGGAGCGAGACTGACAAGACATCGAGCAGATCTGCCACCACGGAAGAAGGTCCGGCCATAACCAAAGGCAATGGAGGGGAAACGCCCGCTAGCCTCAACGTCCCGATCAGTGGGTCGGCCGCACGGGCTTCCTCCTCCGCAGTTCGGCGGGGCGCATAGCCGGAGAAACTCCACCGAGCGCCTGGAGCCCCTCGACGAATGAGTTGGCGCACGTCCCTGCTAAATTCCCGACCTGCCATCTCTATAAAAGAGAGGAAAAGCAGGGTAAGAAGGAGGGGAGAACAAAATCAAAAAGAGGCCTTTACCAGGGAACCACAAGATGCTCTTAAGGAGGAGGATGTCCAACAAGTGCCAGACCACTCTTTCTCCTCTAGACAAGCCAGCCAGAAGCCCGACCACGGCCCGATCGGACTCTCAGCTCGTATGCCCCCGAGTTCCCCTAACCAGTCATGATTACATCGTCCTCTAGGAAAGTGACGAAGACATAATCGTTCTTCCAGTCACCAACCCAACGGGGCAAACCCAGTAGACATTCTCGGCCCGTCCTGGTGCAGATATGAAGCCACGTCCCCTGAGCAACAGCTCGGACTCTGAAATGGTAAAGAAAAGCGACAAAGTCGGCTCCAGCCCATGCATGTGGTAGATCACAATGAAGTCGACCAGAGCCGGGATCGAGTATGGGGTTAACTGGCACAGAGCCACCACCAAAAACTGCATGACCTGAATGATGAAGAGGTGGAGGGAAAAGCGAAGACCCGTCTGGAACATCTCCATATACACCTCGACCTCGTGATTCTCGGGGAAACAGATCCTCTCATCCACAAAGGGCACCCGAATGCCATATGGGTGAGTGAGGTATTTCGCCCTAATTCTCTCGACGGTGAAATAGGAGACGATGGAAACTGAGCCGAGGATCGCTGAAGGGACACCAGACTCCCTCGTTCCAAAAGGCTACCCTCCTTGGGCCGAGTCTGCAAATAACAGACCCTTGCCCTGTGTCACGCCCCGCTTACCCAAGTACGGGGAGCGTAGCTAAAGAGGTCGACGTAGTATTCAGACTCAGGCTTCGAGCACTCTTATCTAAATACTACTAGGCATTTTTTGTGGTTTAATATAAAATAATGAGCAGGCCACTGCAATAACAATGGAATAGTACACAGAGAAAAGAAAAGAGCTCCAACAGAAAATAAAAAGCAGTACTGAAAAGGAAATACATCAACACAGAATTTACATTACATCACGTACATAAGTTCTTATACATACAAGCATCAGCTGTACAAAGGGGGTACAAAAAGCGGGTACAACAAAAGTAGAATCCCCCAGCCCAAAAGTACAAAAGTCCACCCGGTACAACACACCCACTAATCTATACCCGGGAAGTCTAACTGAACGAGGTCGCCCGTAGGCTCCACCTCTGCTTACTGGCATCGGTCTCTGGCTCCGGGACACCCGAAGACTGCTCGGAACTCATACCTGAAAACCACGGGATGGGACACGTCAACGCGTGACCTAGTAGAAACTCCTAACACCCTAGTAGAATCCAGTTTTAGAACTGGTCTTCCTAACTAACCAACTAACTGCAAGTGTCACAGCAATCTCAAGAATAGCAGAAATTAAAGGACAGAAAATAAGTGATGAAGGTAAATGACAGAAAGTAGAACTGAAGTGAAATTCAGAATTAAATTAATTAAATTTAATTGTCGTTCTGATTTGGAACCCGGATAAACCATAGGCTGCTAAGGGAGCGAACTTCACTCAGGATGGGTGAAAAGTGGTACCACTCCAGCAAAACGAGCACTAGAGGGGCCTCTCGTAACTCCGTACCCGACTGGACAAGGTACCGGAGCGAGACTCATCTTGGTTTTTCTGTCGGACAAACGGAGAAAACCATCATTTACCGTCCTGGTGCGTCACGAGCGCACCAGCGGCCTCTCTAACTCTAGTCAACTCCCCCTTATGGGAGTGACTTAGCGAGTGAGAAATCATACTACGTCCGCTCCTTAACACCTAAAATTTACCAGTGTTTCCCCCAAACCCCCATCCGGAGTCTCACCCATTTCAAAATGGAACGAGAACTCCCGATGTCATACTCTCATCCTGACTCACAAATTTTTCTTTTGATGAGCATCCCTTCATTTGACATAGTGTTAGTTAGTGGTCTCAAATACACTTATGTCTCAACATACTTGCATTCTCATCATCAATGAAACATAATACATTAAACATCATCATTAAAGCATATCTTAAGAGCATGATAATAAAGCACAACTAACATGTTCAACATTAATTTAGAACAAAAAGTACAACGATGAAATTCCTACTCAAAATTACAACACAAATCTGCCAAAAGCGTCAGTACAGAAAGAATGGCTCTGTTACCTTATCTGCAGTCAGCATTGGCTCTCGGTCCCCTTCAAAGTTGTAGGAAATTTTCTGTAGTTTTTTGTAGTGTCCTTACTTATATTTTTCTGATTTGTCTACTATTTTTTATGATTTTTACAAGTTACTATCCTGCTACTAAAAATTTCCAGCAACTAGTTTTCTTTCTAAATCTAGTTCTAACATGTTTGAATGCCACAATTAACATATCTACACTAGCATGAGAATAAGACTACAACATTTACAAATTCTTAACATAATTCCAACATTACAAAGAGGATATTTTTACTATTTAACATATGTCACACAATATGGTTATATAACTTGCAATTTCCTACTAAAATGAAACTAACATAGAAATCAATTCTCTAAACATCATAAACTACAATCTAGCACCATTTTCAGCAAGTTAACATAATGAACATGGTAGTAATATATATAACTATAATTATGCAACAATTTCATATCCAAGCATGAATAAAGTCTAGGGACAAGCTAGCCAAAAGTTCCTTCAATACTAACATATGGACTTTTTAGCAATGTTTATCAACATGTTAAAACACAACACTAAATCTATGGCATGCACTTTCATTATTCCTTTTCTAGCAATGAGAATGAGCTAATTATTTTACTAATCATCCTACACCAAGGATTTCTACTAACACAAATCCTAAAACTAAATCCTAACTAGAATGTTAGAAAATCCTACCTTCTAAAAGTCCTCCAAAATTGTTCTTTGGCCCTTCTTAGTCCTTGATGGAGAGCCTCCTATTCCTCCTTCTCCATGCTCCAATTTGGTCTCCAAAAGTTGGATTTTTGAGGTGATTTGGGCTAATTTTTGGAGTTAGGAAGATGGGTGAATTTTTGTGGGTTCTTAATGATTGAAGAGGGATTATTTGGAAGTGTGTTTGATGGAGGAAGATGAAGCAACATGAAAGAAAATAGGGGAGATAGGTTTCGGCCAGGCTTAGGGGAAATGAGGGAGAGAATGAGAGAGTGAAAAAATGAGATTTTTTATTTTTTTCTTTATTTTTGTTGTCTTGCCTTGAAAGTTGTATTCCCTGAAACCCTCTCCTCCACTCATCTTAGTCAAATTAAGCCATGTGTCCTAGCTTAAGCTAACAACATGACACATACCATATTAAGTGTCATGGCTACAAAATTTCAAAATTAGAATTTTAGGAAAATGAAAATACATGGTGAAATACACCATACTTCTTAAATACATGGTATTTCATCCCAATACCCTTATTTACTAATATCAACAATGGGTTTAAAACCATTTAAAAATAATTCCTCCACCAAAATAATTAAAGAAAAAATACGGGCATACTCCCAAAAATTATACGTATGCATCTACGCCAAAATGCGTACAAATACGCGTACATTGAAATTAGGGCCATTACATCCTACCCCCCTTAAAATAAATTCAGTCCTCGGAATTTCAAATTAAGGGAGAAAAACTTTCTATACATCATATCACATACAAAACAAAATTACATCAGACAAACAAATGAGGGTACTTCTCTCTCATCTCATCCTCGAGTTCCCAGGTAGACTCCCCTGGTGACTCTCGGTACCACATAACCCTCACTAGGTTGATCGACTTCTTCCTCAACATCTTCTGCCTCCGGTCTAGAATAGCCATAGGCTGCTGATCAAGGTTAAGTCCGATCGCACTTCGATCTCAGAGAAGTCAACGACATGATCAGGATTTCCAACACATCTCCTGAGTTGCGATATGTGAAACACATTATGCACTCCCTCAAGAGATGCTGGCAATTCAATTCTATAAGCCACTTCTCCAACACGAGCCAGAACTTCAAAAGGTCCAATAAATCTTGGGCTCAGCTTTCCACGTCTTCCAAAACGAATCAGCCCTCGTGTTGGCGAGATATTCAAAAATACTAACTCTCCTGGCTGAAATTCCAAGTGTCGCCTCTTCGCATCTACACAGTGCTTATAACGGTCCTGAGCTATACGAAGATTGTCTCTGACGACTCTCACAACATCTACGGTTTCAGCGATCATATCAGGGCCCAACAATTCACGGTCTCCAACATCATCCCAATTGAGAGGAGATCGAAACTTCCTTCCATACAAAGCTGCAAATGGTGCCATGCCTATACTAGCTTGATAACTGTTATTGTAGGCGAATTCAACCAGATGTAGATGTTCGTCCCAAGCACCCTTGAAATCCGGCATGCACGACCTCAGCATATCTTCTAGAATCTGAATTATCCTTTCCGACTGACCGTCTGTCTGTGGATGGTATGCAGTGCTGAAACTCAGCTGAGTTCCCAAGCTAGCCTGCAGACTTCTCCAAAAATGAGACGTGAATCTAGTGTCACGGTCGGAGACTATGCATACAGGCACTCCGTGAAGTCTCACGATTTCCTGCATACATGACTAATCAGAATCTAGACCAACAATAAACAAACAGAAACAAAACAATGAATCTCACCTCCATATATCTCTTAGCAAGATGTCCTGTTGACTGGCCTACTCGAAATGGTATGAAGTGAGCTGATTTGGTTAATCGGTCAACGATTACCCAAATATCATCATGTCCTCGAGAAGTGCGAGGAAAGCCAGTTACAAAATCCATCGTCACATGCTGCCACTTCCACTCTGGAATTGGAAGAGGCTGCAGAAGTCCTGACGTTCTCTGATGTTCGGCCTTGACTTGCTGACATATCAAATATGAAGCTACACTTCTAGCCACACTACGCTTCATGACGTGCCACCAAAAATGTTGTCACAGATCACGATACATTTTGGTGCCTCCAGGATGGATAGAATAAGGTGATCTTTGAGCTTCTTTCAACAGTTCATCCCGAATGTCACCTGATGGCACACAAATCCTGATCCCAAAACTCAGTGATCCATCTTCATGAATACAGAAATCATTACGAAGTCCGGCTTCTATCTGCTCGCGAATCTTCTTAAACTTTGCATCGCCAGACTAAGCTGCCCTAATCCTCTCAACTAAATCAGATTGAACCTGCAAGTTCATCATCATTACTGAGGAACCAGGTAAGACAACTTCAATCTCCATTTGCCAAATATCACCCCGAAGTTCTCTCTGAGCTGTCAACATCGTCATTGTCGGCATACGACTAAGAGCATCAGGTACTATGTTAACTTTCCCAGTGTGATATTGGAAGTCGACGTCATAATCAGCCATCAACTCAAGCCATCAGCGCTACCGCATATTCAGCTCTTTCTGGGTGAACACGTACTTCAAACTCTTGTGATCTGTGTATATCTTTACACGTTCACCCAGAAGAAAATGCCACCACAACTTCAATGCAAACACCACTGCTGCTAAGTCCAAGTCATGCATAGGATAGTTCCTCTCATGAGTCTTCAACAATCTAGAAGAATAAGCTACTACCCTACCATGCTGATGGAGAACACATCCCAATCCTCTGCCTGACGCATCACAATAAACTCATATCCACCTGAACGGTCTGGAATCGTCAGGACAGGTGCAGTGATCAAACTATGCTTCAGTTCATCAAATGCTTGCTGACATTCTTCTAACCAACTGTAAGCAACATTCTTCTTGGTTAGATGAGTCATCGGTGCAGCGATCTTAGAGAAATCTTTGATGAACTTCATGTAGTACCCAGCCAATCCCAAGAAACTTCTGATCTCCGTTACTGACTTAGGAACTGGCCACTTCTCTACTGCAGCAACCTTCTCTGGATCTACAGCTATCCCATCACCGGATACAACATGTCCCAGAAAAGCAACCTTGGTCAGCCAAAACTGACACTTGCTATACTTAGCATATAACTGGTGCTGTCTCAGAGTCTCCAGGACTATCCTCAGGTGCTCAGCATGATCTTCCACTGATCTTGAGTACACCAAGATATCATCTATAAAGACGACCACAAACTTATCCAAATACTCATAGAAGACTTGGTTCATCAATCTTATGAATGTGGCTGGTGCGTTAGTAACACCGAAAGGCATCACTAAAAACTCATAATGACCATACCGAGTTCTAAATGCAGTCTTCAGAATATCTGATTCTCTGACCTTCACTTAATGATACTCGCTTCTCAAATCTAGCATTGAATACACACGAGATCCATCCAACTGATCAAAGATGTCATCAATCTTAGGAAGAGTATACTTGTTCTTCATAGTAACTTTATTCAACTCCCGGTAGTCAATGCATATCCTTCGAGATCCATCCTTCTTATTCACCAAAAGCACTGGCGTACCCCATGGCGAAACACTTGGCTGGATCTAACCACGCTCTGACAAATCCTTCAACTGACTACGAAGCTCTGCTAACTCTGGAGGAGCCATACAGTATGGAGCCTTCGCAATCGGTTGAGTGCCTGGAATCAGATCGATGGTGAACTCCAATGATCTATCCAGAGGAAGTCCATAGATATCGTCTGGAAAGACATCAGGAAAATCTCGGACTACCCTCGGCAATACAGGTTCAGCATCCATCTCCATCATCACTTCTACTGGGCTGGCCTTAAACTTCAATGGTCCAAGGGAACTACTACCACTAAGAAACTCAAACTCTGGATGATCAGGAATCTGAAACACTATCCTCCTGAGCCTATAATTTATAGTGGCATAGAACATCCCTAACCAGTCCATCCCAAACACTGCTTCAAAATGAGGCATCTCCATCACTAAGAAATCTGCATACAGCCTACGTCCACAAATCTCAACAGGACACTGTCGGTATCCCGAAGAACTACGGATCACTCCACTCCCTGTACGGATATTCCAACTAGAAGCAAAGGAGTCTACTACTAATGAATTCCTAGTCATAAACTGCTGAGACAGGAAGCAATGGGATGCTCTTGAATCAAAATGTGACAAGTCAGGGAAGGAAGCAACTCTAATAACACCTAAGAGGATAAACATAAACTAACATAAGAATCTAAACATCCTAGTCACAGCAACAAAAATAACATACTAAAATAACAAAGCATTCAACTCTAAAAAGAAAATAGGTACCAGTGATAACACGACCGGTGTCCTCTGCCTCGATAGCCGACATGGTGAAAGCCTGACGCCTTGGCGCCGCTCTCCTGGGAGTCTGCTGCTGCTGCTGCAGAGGCCTAGGTGGTCCTCTCTGAGTCACTACACCAGGTGCTGGTGGAGCTGGCAGTGGAAGCCTCTGTGGAGGCAGTGGAAGGGTCCTCTGCTGCTGCTCAGGCCGGACTGCCACTGGTGCCCCAGAACCTGAAGTCTGCCCTTGCTGAGGACACTTCCTACTGATGTGTCCTGACTGACCACAGGTAAAACATTGCCCATGCCTAAACTTGCAATCCCGCTGCTCATGCCCAGCCTTCCCACAAAATCCACAAGGTAACCACCGTTGTGGCGCTGGTGGAGCTCCAGGCCTCCTAAACTGAGTGGTCTGAGTGGGCCTCGGGAAACCCCTCTGCTGACCCGCAAGGCGTCTCTCAGATGCTACTGGACCTCTTCCCACACTCTTCAGGTGCGACTCATGCATCCTGGCCGCCTCCAGTACGGCACTGTATGTAAGCAACACCTGGGTAGACATCGCTGCTCTGAACTCAGGGTCCAGTCCCATCCTGAATCGTCTAGCTCTGGTGGCCTCCGACTGCACCAACTCGGAAGCAAACTTTCTCAATAGTGAGAACTCTGCATCGTAGGCATCTATGCTCCGTTGTCCCTGAGTCAGGTGCTCAAACCTCAACCGCAGCTCATCCTTCTTCGTATCTGGCAAGAACTGATCCTCAAATAGCTCCCTAAACTTCTCCCATGAGATCGTATTGGTCAAATGTAACTCGTGAGCATCCCACCAATCTCGTGCCTGATGTGTCAGCTGTCTCTTCGCGGCATCCACCCACTTATCTCTCGGGTATCCAGTAGCCTCCAGATCATCCTCAGAATGCCTGATCCACTCGTCCACCTCCAGAGGACTCTCCGTGCCTGAAAAGGACCTCGGGTGCGAGGCTATAAACTTCCTAATACCCACTGGCTTCGGTGGCGCACCACTAGCCACCCTATCCTCCATCTGCTGCATATGCTCCAGAATCCCTATCAGAATCTTCCCCATCAGGGTAGCCTCAGACGATGCAGCATCAGAAGCCGGGGTCCTGTTCTCGGACGATCCATTCCCCGGATCCATTCTGCAAGAATGAACAGGGAAACAACATTCAGTACCAAAATTGCGAATCATAATGTTGGAGCTTACTTGTACTATTCTTACGTATATTACAGTGTGAGCGGACCTTCATGGGCCACCACAAAAACCTGTCATGCCCCGCTCACCCAAGTACGGGGAGCGTAGCTAACGAGGCCGTCGTAGTATTCAGACTCAGGCTTCGAGCCCACTTATCTAAATACTACTAGGCATTTTTTGTGGTTTAATATAAAATAATGAGCAGGCCACTGCAATAACACTAGAATAGTACACAGAGAAAAGAAAAGTGCTCCAACAGAAAATAAAACGCAGTACTGAAAAAGAAATACATCAACACAGAAGTTACATTACATCACGTACATAAGTTCTTATACATACAAGCATCAGCTGTACAAAGGGGGTACAAAAAGCGTGTACAACAAAAGTAGAATCCCCCAGCCCAAAAGTACAAAAGTCCACCCGATACAACACACCCACTAATCTAAACCTGGGAAGTCTAACAGAACGAGGTCGCATATAGGCTCCACCTCCGCTGTACTGGCATCTGTCTCTAGCTCCGGGACACCCAAAGACTTCTCGAAACTCATACCTGAAAACCACGGGATGGGACACGTCAACGCGTGACCCAGCAGGAACTCCTAACACCCTAATAGAACCCAGTTTTAGAACTGGTCTTCCTAACTAACCAACTAACTGCAACTGTCACATCAATGTCAAGAATATGCAGAAATTAAAGGACAGAAAATAAGTGCTGAAGGTAAACGACAGAAAGTAGAACTGAAGTGAAATTCAGAATTAAATTAAGTAAATTTAATTGTTGTTCTGATTTGGAACCTGGATAAACCATAGGCTGCTAAGGGAGCGGACTTCACCCAGGGTGGGTGAAAAGTGGTACCACTCTAGTGACACGAGCACTGGAGGGGCCTCTCGTAACACGTACCCGATTGGACAAGGTACCGGAGCGAGATTCATCTCGTTTTTTCTGTCGGACAAACGGAGAAACCCATCATTTACCGTCCTGGTGCGTCACGAGCGCACCAGCGGCCTCTCTAACTCTAGTCAACTCCCCCTTACGGGAGTGACTTAGCGAGTGAGAAATCATACTACGTCTGCTCCTTAACACCTACAATTTACCGTGTTTCCCCCAAACCCCCATCCGGAGTCTCACCCATTTCAAAATGGAACGAGAACTCCTGATGTCATACTCTCATCCTCACTCACAAATTTTTCTTTTGATGAGCATCCCTTCATTTGACATAGTGTTAATTATTGGTCTCAAATACACTTATGTCTCAATATACTTGCATTCTCATCATCAATGAAACATAATACATTAAACATCATCATTAAAGCATATCTTAAGAGCATGATAATAAAGCACAACTAACATGTTCAACATTAATTTAGAACAAAAAGTACAACGATGAAATTCTTACTAAAAATTACAACACAAATCTGCCAAAAGCGTCAGTCCAGAAAGAATGGCTCTGTTACCCCATCTGCAGTCAGAATTGGCTCTCGGTCCCCTTCAAAGTTGTAGGAAATTTTCTATAGTTTTTCGTAGTGTCCTTAATTATATTTTTCTTATTTTTCTACTATTGTTTATGATTTTTACAAGTTACTGTCCTGCTACTAAAAATTTCCAGCAACTAGTTTTCTTTCTAAATCTAGTTCTAACATGTTTGAATGCCACAATTAACATATCTACACTAGCATCAGAATATGATTACAATATTTACAAATTCTTAACGTAATTCCAACATTACAAAGAGGATATTTTTACTATTTAACATATGTCACACAATATGGTTATATAACTTGCAATTTCATACTAAAATGAAACTAACATAGAAATCAATTCTCTAAACATCATAAACTACAATCTAGCACCATTTTTAGCAAGTTAACATAATGAACATGGTAGTAATATATATAACTATAATTATGCAACAATTTCATATCCAAGCATGAATAAAGTCTAGGGACAAGCTAGCCAAAAGTTCCTTCAATACTAACATATGGACTTTTTAGCAATGTTTATCAACATGTTAAAACACAACACTAAATCTATGGCATTCACTTTCATTATTCCTTTTCTAGCAATGAGAATGAGCTAATTATTTTACTAATCATCCTACACCAAGGATTTCTACTAACACAAATCCTAAAACTAAATCCTAACTAGAATGTTAGAAAATCCTACCTTCTAAAAGTCCTCCAAAATTGTTCTTTGGCCCTTCTTAGTCCTTGATGGAGAGCCTCCTATTCCTCCTTCTCCATGCTCCAATTTGGTCTCCAAAAGTTGGATTTTTGAGGTGATTTGGGCTAATTTTTGGAGTTAGGAAGATGGGTGAATTTTTGTGGGTTCTTAATGATTGAAGAGGGATTATTTGGAAGTGTGTTTGATGGAGGAAGATGAAGCAACATGAAATAAAATAGGGGAGATAGGTTTCGGCCAGGCTTAGGGGAAATGAGGGAGAGAATGAGAGAGTGAAAAAATGAGATTTTTTCTTTTTTTTTATTTTTGTTGTCTTGCCTTGAAAGTTGTATTCCCTGAAACCCTCTCCTCCACTCATCTTAGTCAAATTAAGCCATGTGTCCTAGCTTAAGCTAACAACATGACACATAGCCATATTAAGTGTCATGGCTACAAAATTTCAAAATTAGAATTTTAGGAAAATGAAAATACATGGTGAAATACACCATACTTCTTAAATACATGGTATTTCATCCCAATACCCTTATTTACTAATATCAACAATGGGTTTAAAACCATTTAAAAATAATTCCTCCACCAAAATAATTAAAGAAAAAATACGGGCATACTCCCAAAAATTATACGTACGCATCTACGCCAAAATGCGTACAAATACGCGTACATTGAAATTAGGGCCATTACACCCTTGTCAGGAAGAAACCTGGGATCAGAGGAGCCACCGGGCCTAGACGACGGGGACCCTATCCTCAACGCCATCGCCAATGGAATAAATCAAAAGCAGGAGCTAGAGAAGGGGGTTACCTTGCGAAATTCGAAGAAGAGAACGGTGTAAGAGTGAACGAAGAGGAACTCGCCAACAAGGAGAGCGTGGAAGCCAAATCAGGAGACACGAGAAAAGAAATCCAAACCCCAACGGTTTTATTCGGAAAGCAACTGCAAATCCAAGCCATTCAAAGGGCGACGCATGGCGGCATCTTGCAAAAGGCGGCACTTTGAATCCTACACCCTAAGCACGGGAGAATTCCATCCTGACATCACATGATGGTTTTCATTTAATGCATCGCCTCGACTGATGTGCCCATCAGATCCACATGAATCACATCCCTCGAACCCAACCGTCAAAGTCCGAACGGCCTGAGCGATGGGAGCAATTGATACGACCCTTCCAAAATGGGCCAAGGCAGAACGGGCCCAGCCCACGATCCGAGCCCATGGGCCAGGACGGGATTAGGCCCTGGCCTAAGGGCCCCTTGAAGGTCGTGGGCCGTGGGGGCCTCGGACCGACGTGGAGGGAATCGCTGACCGCTGTAGGTTGTGGGAACCGCTCCCCCAAATCGTGCCCACCTTCATTACCATTCAAGAGCCCCATTACACCCACCTTGATGACACATCAAGGGACGATCAAAGGGGTGGATGCTTGGGGCGAGATGGGGGGAGGACGAGGGGGACATGGGCGATTCAATCCCTACAAAAGACCCGAAGATCAAAAGACGAAGGGACCCAAATTCTGAATACTCTACACTCAGGTATTCTTCCTACTACAACCTAGTCTTCCACCTCATAATTCTCCTCCATAGGCTGACATGAGGATTCGTGCATCGGTCTCTCCGTGAGCTGCACTCATTCCCACCGGGAATCCCTCAGATCATATCTGACTTAGGCATCGGAGGGGACTTGGTCGGAACCAAGGTCCGACCCCCTGACAAGCTTTCTCGTCCATGTAGGTCAAGTAGACTTCACCCCGTTGAGGCTACCCCTCAGCGCTCCATCCATTGGAGCCGAATGATCCCGACCCCGAGCTCATTCGCCTCCCCACTCGAGGAGGCCGTCGCTCTCCCGAAGATACCCTTTGGGATACCGATGCACGGATCCACGCATTACCAACCGAGTGACCATGTCGCTATCCGATCCCGGAGGACGCACATGTCTTGCACGACCGTGTTGGCCTCCGACCCTCAAGACTATCAAACAGTGGTGAGAAAACACCCCTAAACAACATGATATCCAAGTTTCAATATAGACAAGCAAATATAGAGATATGAATCTTGTAAAAGCAAACTCTCTTCACTAATAAAACATAGAAAGTACATGAGGATCATCAAACATTGCAAGTTCGCTACAACATCAACTCAAGATATATTACAAAACACATCACAAAATACATCATCACCCACATAAGCTACAAGTCATCATTCATACATCACATTTCACTCACAACACTCAAAATACAACAAGATTCAATCTTGAGGAGGGTGATGATCAAGTCTTAAAGATTAGACACATCTTTTATGATTTGATCTTGTTTAAGCTCAAGTTGATCTTGTTTAGCCATGAGTTAATCTTGTTTGAGTTGCACTTGTCCCAGTTGGTTCATGGTGCAGTAGACGTCATTCATCAATGCTTAGAAATGATCATATAGGATGGTGGGATGGTGTGAAACACTAGATGAAGAAGCTTTAAGATACGGATCTAGTTTTGGTTTAGGTTCAAGTTCGTCTTGGGGTTGGGGTTTATCACGAGGTGAATCAAATGGAATATGCATCCTAGAGAGTGCAGCTGTATCAAATGAAACCTTATTATGAATAACTTTTGTTTCAGTTTCTAGATTGACTCTAGGATGCAAGAAAATTTTAGTTAGGAAACAACCATGATGATGAGATAGAGAAGCTGGTTTGGCAATATTATCATAAATAATTTGTGCCCAGTTCATAACTAATTGTCCTAAGAGTGCATAAACACACTTAGTTAAATCTTCAGAGATATATGTAAAACTACTAGACATCTAAATGTTATTGTAGGATATGATTCTAGCAATGATCCTAGCCTGGGAAAGAAGTTGGTTTAATGTCATGTCAATTCTAAAATGTTGACCCAGCCAACAAACATGTTTGAGAGAATGTCTTCTTCATCCATCCCAATTTTTTGTGTAGGATTAGTCCTTGGCAAGGGATCTCTAGGATTTATCCTATATTCATAGATGATAATTTAACAAAAACATGTTTAACTAGGCATGAAATTTGATTATTATCATAATTTTCCATATTAGTGTAAAATAAGTAATCAAGGCTATGATAACACTTGCAAGAATTTTGCAAGTTGAAATGATCATGCAAATGACATTGTCGAAAGATTTGACGAATGAAATATCTAGACAAATCTTCAAACTTAACAAATCACTCACATAATATGTCAAGTTGTGAGTTTTTAAGATAATTTTCTTTTAGATTAGGTCTCTTTAGACATTAATGAAATGATGGAGGAGGTACCGTAGAAGATGATGATCTAGAAGGAAATCTACCTCTTTTTGACATGATTCAAGCTAATATGATGATATGATATGAAAATCCTTGACAACTAGAGTTTTTCTAGTTCTAAATGCAATGAAATAACTAAAGACCGAGTGAATAAGATGTTAGTCCTTAAAAAGCTTGAATCTTGGAGTGAGATGAGATTTGATCTTCAAAATCTGGAAAGAATTCAATAACAAAGTGACTAGGGTTTCAAGAGAAGATGAAGTTCTTAAAGTGGGGAAAATTTCTAGCTCGTCGGGGTTTTGTTGAATGAATGAATATATTAGAATCCTTCGATCACAAAAGAGTTGTTAGGATTTGATCTCTTAATGGGTTTAAGTCATTAGATCCAATAACATGTCGGGTTCAACGGATATGAAGTGGATTTGAATCGAAAATAAACTTAAAACCCAAAAATAAGTCACAGATTTTATGTTCTGAAAAAACCTTGACTAATTGACTATAGTTCACCAATTAGTCGACTAGTTGGTTGTTAGTCAACTAGTCGATGCACTCTGGTCAACTATTAGATGAGAAACAGACAGAGTTGTAACTGTCTAATGATTAGTCAATTGTAGTATACATGTTAGTCGACTAAGTGTCCATTAGTCGACTAGGCCATATACTATGGTCGACTAATATAACCATGAGACATTGTATAATATGTTTTAATTTTCTATTTTCACTTTTAATTAAATTATCATTTAACTTACTATTTTATCTTATTTTATTAAACAAATACATACAAATACACATAGAATATTTTTTACTTTGTGTTATTTTGTATAAGGTACAACGAATGTTTTATTTGAATATTAGGGTATCTTATTTAGGTTACATAGATTTTTCATTCAATAAGAAACCAAATTTGGGATTGGATTTTTCATCTTTTATACATTGATAATTTCTTGAAAGTGTACATTTTCCATGAAATTGTTTATATATGAATTTTTCATTTTATTAGTTACATTACTAAGTATCCACATTTTTTGTGGTTTGATTTTTTTTTCTTTAATCATTTGGGGATAATTTCTGTTAGGTTTGTTTACATTTTGCAAGTAATGATTTTATTATTTCTTACAAATTTGGTGTCTATGTATGCAGGATTTTGTTTAGTATTGTTGTAACCTAATCTAAATTTATTATTATTAACTATGGTGATATTAACAAGTTATTCAAGTTTTCTCTACCTTTGTTGAATATATCAACGTTTTTGTAGAGTTCGTCATATTTTAACTTAATACTAGTTATATTCTTTCCTAAGTCATTTAATCTATCAAGTAGACTTTTACATTCAATATTAAGTAAATTGTTTTCATCTTTTTGTTTAAGGTTCTTAAATTTTAATCTTAAAATTTCATATTCTAATTCTATGTTAATTAAAGATATGTCTTTAGCGATAGTTTTATTCTTGAGCTTGATAATTTGCTCTTTTAGTTAAAGATTTTCTTTTTCCAAGTTCTTTAAACATATAACATCATTCATAGAGCATTTTTTATGAGTCCCTTTTAATTTGGCATATTCTTTTATCAAACTTTCATGGTAATCATATAATTTCTCAAAAGCAATATAGATATCATCTTCATTATTCTCATTATTAGAATCGAAATAGGATTCAAAGCATACCTCGTTATCGGCGTGTGCCAAAAAGCACACATGGGCATGTTCTTCCTCATTTTCCTCTTCTTCAGCAGATGAAAAATCCGAATGGTTATCCCAAGTTGTGAGCTCCTTCTTCTTTGGTCTCCTCAACTTTTCTTTCATTTGGGCCTTGTTTTTAGCAAGCATGCAAATTTTCTTGCAGTGCCCTGGTTTATTGCATCCAAAACAAACAATAGTTTCATTAGTTAATCTTGCTTTATTTGATCTTGACTTGCCTTTTTGGAATCTCTTGAAGCTCCTCGTTAAGAGAGCTAGGTCTTCTCTTTCACCTTTTGATTCTTCTGATTCTAATGTGTCCTTGAATGCTAGAGCTTTCTTCTTGGGTTGCTCTTCCTTTCTCCTTTCCTTTAATTGGATCTCATAAACCATAAGGTTTCTAATTAGGTCTTTCATTGTTATCTTTGAGAGATCTTGCACTTCCTCAATAGTAGTGGTCTTCTTCTCCCAGTCTGGGGTATGAGACCAGAATGCCTTCATCATGAGCCCCGTTTGTGTGACTTTCTTGTCTAGCTCGATAAGTGTATTGGTAATTTCGGTGAGACATGTGTACATTTCCATGATAGACTCCCCTTTCTTTATCTTAAACATTTCCAACATACGTGCATACATAGAAATTTTAGAATCCTTAACCTATTTGTGCCTTCAAGAGTTACCTTGAGCACGTGCCAAATCTTGTGTGCGGTAGTTGCCATCGACACACGATTGAACTCATTTATGTCAAGGGAGAAAAAGAGTGCATCCTTGCTTTGGCATTCAAGTTTCCATTTGCCTTCTCTAAGTCATTCTACATGGACATTGGAATAGTTGGTCACTCATATGCTGACTCCATGATGGTCCAAAGGTCCATGCTAATGGATTAAAGATAAATCACCATCCTTAGCTTCCATGATCAGTGGTTTATTCCTGTGAACATGGGAGGTCGAAAAGTAGAGTGGCCTTCATGGAACTGTGTTATGAAAGTTGATGCCATCCTTAATCGTGCACTCTGATACGTGTTGTGGAACGCTTGATTGTTTGGATTCAATGGATGAGCAAGAAGAAAACTCTAGAGGGGGTGAATAATGTCTTATAAACTTTATAAAATTTATAAGTTTTCTGTCAAACAAATCAGATTATGTTAGCAATAAGATTCTAAACCAACAATTATAAGAACTTGCAAATAAGAATATGAAGATATGCAGCAGAAATAAGAGAGATATTTGCAAGAATATAAATCAATGCAAACACAAGAGTTTCATTGACATACATTTAATCCTCAAGTCTCACTTGTGCTTTCCACCACTAACTTCCAAATCAAAAGACTAATACAACCAAATCCTCTACACCATACTCTGTTGTAAGTAATAATCACTCAAACAAACTCGAGTAAACAACATTCTCAATACTTGAGAGAACACAACTCTTACAACACAAGAGAGAAATACTTACAACTTGTCCGAGTTACAATTTACCTATAGCCTTGCGATGAAGCGTATGTGTAGATGTGAGTCTATAAGAGTATTGATCTCTCAAAAGATATAAAAGGAAGGATTGACAGATCAAGAATTTTGTCCCCGAAAGCAAAAGAAAACTTTAAGCAAGAGGCCAAGAATGATGGGTTTTCTTAAGAAAGTTTTTGAGCACAAAAAGAGAAAAAAAATGAATTTTCTTGACATAAAATACCAAGGATTCGTTCACTATATATAGATAAAGAAAATAAAAAATGTTAACGATTTCCTAAAAACACCCTCAAAATGGTAACAAACAGGTAGTTTACGGATTTTCTATTTTGGCCCACAATAATGTTCTAGTTGACTAGTGTAGACTAATTAGTCGACTAATGACTTGATTAGTTGACTAATCAGTAGTCCTAGTTGACTCATCAGTTAGGTTTGAAAATATCTAGTTATTTGTTTTGAATTAGTCGACTAGAGTTATTTGGATCGTCGACTAGTCCAGGAATTAGTTGACTATTTGTTGAACTATAGTCGACTAGTTCTGATATGCTGATAGCCATTGGTTTCCAGGTTTATTAATCGACTAGTGCATAGTAAATGGTCAACTAATAGCCCAAAAATCAATGTTTTGACCATGAAAACTTAGGAAAAGTTATTGAAATATTTTCAAAACAGTGTCAAACTTTTTCTAGGGTTTCCTAAGCGAGAGAGAGCTTCAACAAGGCTTTAACATAGATTTCTCCATCTCCAATGTCTTGAACTTTTCTAGCAAATATGAAATTTCCTTTTCCCAATCTTCTATCATACATTACCACTCAAGCTTCAGATGACTTCGTTCTTACTTTAGTTATCCATCTCCGAGTTAATATGTCACGGTCGCTTTTCGATCGTACATTTTCGTGCGCGTGCTTTTGTTCGTACGCGTATTTATTTTGACCTCTTCCTGTATCCGAACCGTACGATGTGATATGTCGTTGTGACCCTCTGGAAGAGTACTTATTGGTGGGATTTTTTGTGAACGTCATTTCACGGCTCATTCTCCCACAAAATAACTTTGTTTGAAGGGGTGTCATAACGTAGGATTCCATCGTTTGACCTCTTTATTTTTAGTTCCGTTTTCCATTACCCTAGCCCATGACCGACCATCGTAGCCTCGATTCTCTTGTCGACACAGTCGTCCCGATATTTTTATTATATTTTTCGGACACCGTTTAGTTGGCCTTTCGCACTAAGCACTTTCAATCTGTATTTAACCCAAGCTTATCCCTAATTAATCTAGTTAACATAATCACCTTGGAATCCCACGAATCCCATGTTTCACATGTCATATTCCCTAGCTATTCACCACCAGCTATTAAACTAATTCTACCCCCTCCCTCTCACACACCCTCTCTCCATCAAACCTAAGTGTACCCCACTTCTATACCCAAATAGCAATTACCTTAGGTTTCTTCCTCCCTCACGCAAGAGAACACAACCCCAGCCGCCACAATTCTATAGCAGCCCAAACCCACCTCCTAGCAACGCCAGCCTCTCCCCTGGCCTTGCCTCACCTCCGGCGAACACCGAAACATTCCGGCCACCTCCTCCCTTCTCTACACAAACCGCCAGCCACCATTTGCCCTACAACTGCCGCACAATCCCTCCAACCAGCCTTGCTCCGGCCTTCACCCCAGTCATATCCAGCCAAGATCCCCTCGGCAACCACCACGCGCACTTCCCCTCTCCTCCCATTCTCCATCTACCAAAACCGCATCTCCCTCTCCCTTTAGCAGTCCGGCCTCTCCCATGGGATCTCCCATCTCGCCGGCCACCAACAACCACTGCCTGCTCCTCCCGTCAAGGCTGTCACCGGCCAATACCCAGGAAGCAGTGGCAGACCTCCCCTTGGGAACAAAACCCTCGGCCAGTTCTCTTCTTGGCCGAATACCCAAAGCAAGCCACACCCTCCATGAAACTACCATCCTTCCCTTCAAACCCCATGCCCGGCCGTCGCCATTGCCGTCGGCGACCCCCACCGGCCGCCGATCACTCCCCTTGACGTCCCCTATCCACTGACAGCCTCCCCTCGCATCAGTTCCTCCTCCTCCTTCCGCAAACTCCGTGCAAACACCAAAACACCCTACAAAAACTATTAGCCTCCTCCCCCTTCAAAAATTCGGCCAGCACCCTACAGGCCATCGCAAGTCGTCCCCCTCCTCTGGTGAACTCCCCTAGATGGCCCCTATCACCTCCTAGCTTCCCTACAAAAACTGACAACTCTTCCTCATCCTCCGGCAAACAGCACGCAAACACCCAGATACGCGTCGAAAAACTGTTGTTTGCTCTACCAAACCCCACGGTCTGGTCTGTCTTGTCACCGCCGACCACCCCGCTGCCGCCAGCTGCCCCTCAGGCCTTCCCCCTATTCATACAGGTCCTTCCTTAGCCACTACAACTCCTGGAGCTCCTTCCACGCGCATGCAAACTCCAGATTCGCACGTAACTTTAGATCTGCTCTACCCGAACCCGTAGACAAATCTGTCCGCCATCTCCCGTGCTTCCCATGCCGCTGTCTGTGCCTTCCCAACATTGTAGGACGCTGTGCCGCTGTCCATCCCCTTCGTGTCGATGATCGGTGATCGTACCACTACTCGGTTGATCGTCGTTCGTCGCCGCTATCCGCCGTACCGTTCGCGCTATCGGAGTCCAACCCTGACGTCGCTACCCGACGTCAGTGTAGCTCTCGCGTCGTGTTAAGGTATACCTGAACCATAGGAACTCACACCCTCATGTTAACAAGATAAAAATTGTGATTTCATTGCTTGGGTAACTCACTAATTGAAGATTAATAATACGGGACTGTAGGTTGGGCATTGATTGAGCACATAGGGAGTATCTGGACTCATGGATCTGTGACTTGCAGCATGTCTCATTTCAGGCAAGTGAAACTTGCACAGTAATTTGTTAGGCCATGTTTTAGGCCATTTTGTATGATTGTGTAAAGAGACTAGGCGGTGAAATGATAGTCACCTAGACTCCCATATTTGATCTAGTTTGACAACGAAACTAGATCCGACACCCTACTTGATCTAGCTTGACAATGAAGCTAGATCCGACACCTTTACTATGCTATCATTTCATGCCGCATGCCATGTTTACTTTCAAATTATCTGTATGCACATTTAATTGCTTATTGCCATGTTCATGCATCTTGTCATGCCATCTCATGCATCAACTTGTTCTATCATGATTGTAGCACACGCTACTTTAAAAAGTAAGCTGCGACGAGTAGGATCTTGACTCCTACATATTGATTGAGGCTAGGTGCACCCTTATGCCATATTGAAACACACTTCCTGGCTCGTGATCCAGAAGATATACACGTGGAGGGGTAAGTTAAGCGACCACTCAGTGTAGAAGTATGCCAGATCAGCAACTTCAGCTGTAAGGCATAAACCATGTGCATAATGTGAATGCTTGTTTTCATCGTGAAAATCGTGATATCTTGTTTTGTAACTGTTGCTACAATGTGTCGTGCAAATGTTAACTTCATGTTCATCTTAAACTGCTACATTCATGCTCATGTTTAAACTGTTGCATTCATTAAATAACATGTCATGTCATCTCCATTATTTTAGAACTGCTAGTTGTACACTTTTGCTCTCATGTTTCCTTGCACAAAAGTATCCCTTCCTTTTGGAGATTTTTGCTGACATGTGCCCTTTTCTCTTTGGGTGTCATATGTCAGGTTTTGAGCCTGAATTAGTTGCTAAGGACACAGTTTGCTGACGTCCAGTTTGAGGACACCGAAATTCTACCCTTAGTCTCGGCAGGAGGTTTCCTTTTAGTTGTTGTTTACTTTTAGTAGCTGCTATTAGGTTGTTCGATGCGTAGCACCATTTCTTGTTATAGTTTCGGCCATGCTTAGGCCTTTTTGCTTTCAGACTCTGTACTCTTTCTATGACTATATCTCTGTAATGTTTGGAATAAAATCTGTGGATGTTGAATGTTGGATAATTTCTTTTGTCTATCCCTCATGATTATTATTGTTGTTTCGTCGTAATGCAAAGAACCTGATAATGGATTAAATTACCAGACACTTATCAGACTGTAGCTTCACAGCTCCAAGTCTGAGCGGACCTCTTCACGTCTCGCCTTCCATACTTGGGAAGCGGGGCGTGACATAATAGCAGTGACTTCTTTTGCTTAGTGGCAAGTTCAGCTTTAGCTTCTTTTGTAACCATCTCTCCGGCCCTTTTGATAAGGCTAGAAAGGTCAATCTCAAAGGTGGCAATTTCATATTTCACATGCCTTAGTTGTTGGAAAATGTGATTTGATAAAAATTTTCTCTTTCCCATAAAGTTTTGATGATGCAAACTTATTTGTGCATACTAACTCTCTATATGCACATAACTAGCTCAACAAATTATCTTGCATCCAGATAAGACAATCATCATGATTAGAACAACACCAATTTTATAACGAGAAGCATTACAAGCAAGATGAAGCTCAAGCTTGATAACACATTTTGTATCTTGTTGGACTAATCTATTTTTTTTCATTTTTCTTCTTGCACATACTTAGATTGTTAAAGCCTTGATGATGATCTATCTTATCAACCTAGGATTTCCACAAAATTTCTAAGTCATACATCATATTAGACGCCCAACATATTTTCTTAGTCGACTACCTATCTTACACAAAATTACAATTTCTTGGTTCAAGACATTATTCAGCTGATTGGACCACTTTTGCGTTACTTTCATATTTTTGGTCCTAGTCAACTAATACTTTATCCTAGTCGACTGATAGTCAGTTTTTTCCCACGGCTATTTTTTGACCGTTTTACAGTTTCGGTTCTAGTCGACCAAGTCTTTGTTTAGTCGACCAAAGTCAGTTGCAACTACCTTAACCAGATCTATTTCTAATCGTTTTATAGTTGTAGTAGACTAATAGGATTCCTCTAGTTGACTAAGATTAGTTACAACTACCAAATCATAGTGCTTTTTCTATGCCTAATCGACCAATAACTATTTCTAGTCGACTAATGGCAGTTTAGCAGTTTTGAAACTAGCCGTTTTCTGACCGTTTTGAACAGTTTCTTGGCAGTTGTTTGGGCACCCCCTCAGGCCTATAAATAGAGCCCGAACCCTCTGTCATTCTCACCAAATTTCCCTCACTCACTCACTTACTCTAAAATTTGGGTTTTCTCATTCTAAAAGAGAGTGTAATTTTAGATTTTCTTTTGGGGACATAGTGCTAAATTTTTTGCTCCATTGAATTTCAATCTTCAAGGGTATTTCTACAAATTTTCCAACCAAGAAACCTTGAAGATATTTTCACCTTCCTTAAGATTCTTCACACATCATCAAGACTATATGTGAAATTGTTTCTTACTTTTATTTTTGTTGGCTGAATCTCTTATTGAAGAGATTGTACAAGTTTATGACACGGAGAGTGTTGGCATCTTCGTATGTTTTTTGCTTGCAGGGAGCACGTGGTTATAGTGGATTGCAAATCTATATGAGGATTATGGAATTGGATATAGGATCAAGAGAATCCAAATCATGATAAATCTTTATGTTTACGGTTGTCTCTTTTCTGGATTGTGATATTTCTTCCACATTTCTTATTGCAATTTTTAGTAACTTTTTAATATGCAATATTCGTCATGATATACACTATTCATCCCCCATCTAGTGTTTGGTGTGCAAGAAGATCCAACGATTGGTATTAGATCATGGTTAAGATGGACGACATCTATTCTACGAACAATTCATCATCACAATTTCCAGAAGGGCACTCTACTACCCGGCCTCCACTATTCAATAGTTCCAACTACTCATATTGGAAGAAGAGGATGTCGATATATATTCAAAGCATCGACTATGAACTTTGGAACATGTTGGAGACATAATATGAGAAGGCTTATACTCCATATTCCCAATGGACCGCAGTTGATAAGACCACAACAACCCACAACTCAAAGACATGTCTACACTGTTCTACACAATGGATAAGAGTGAGTTCGACCGAGTTTCTTAGGAAAAATTTGCATATGAAATATAGCATACACTCGAGGTAACTCATGAAGGAACTAAAAAAGTTAATGAAACTAAGATTTCCGTTATTGTTCACCAGTTTGAGTTATTTAAGATGAAGGAAAATGAGAAGATTGGAGAAATGATTACTAGATTCACTGATATTACAAACTTTCTAATCGCCCTTGGAAAGACATGCACTCAACCTGAACAAGTCACAAAGATCAGTTGTGCATTAACTGCAGAATAAGAAGAAGACAATAACAATAGAAGAAGCCAATGATCTTTCAACCCATACAGTTGAAAGTCTTGTTGGTAACTTGATGGCATATGAAGTCCAATTACAAGATCGTAAAGAACAATCAAAATCAAAGAAGAAAGTACTTGCTTTCAACGCATCATCTGACACTAAAGACTCAGATATGGATAATGATGATGATGATGATGTGGCTCTCATCACAAAGAACTTCAAGAAGTTCTTACGAAGAGGTAAGTACAAAAATATTAAATCCAAAAATTTAAAGATGCATCTTTATGTTTTAATTGTAATAGGCTTGGACATATCAAGAAAGATTGTCCACTTCTGAAATCCAAAGATAGAAACTTTAACAACAATGCTTACTTAAAGAAAGAAAAGAAGTTTGATAATAAGAAGAATGTGTTAGTAACAACATGGGATTCTTCTTTAGATGAAGAAGACAATGATGAGCAATCAAATGCAGAAAATGCTCATATGCGCTTTATGGCACAAGAAGACGATAACAATGAAAGTCATTTAGACAATGAAGAATTGTTAGATGCATTCAATGATTTATTTCTTAGGTTTAAGAAACTTAATGCTCAACATAAAGTTCTAAAACAAAGTAACGATGCTTTAATTCTTGCTCATTAAGAGCTAACATCTTCAATTATGTTATTAGATGAAATTAAACATGAGAAGGAAACTTTGATTTCTCAAAATTTGAAGCTAATCAAAGAAAATGATATTATCACATCTGAGAATCATAATATGCATACTTGAATATCTGAATTAATATTTCATCACTTAAACTAAAATATGATGAACTGTCCACTAATATAAATAAATTTAATAAGGATAGAACTAAACTTAATGATTTATTAAAAATTCAACATCCAGCAAATCCCAGACATGGATTGGGATATTCTCATGAGGATGTATCCAAACCTAGTGAGTTAACAAAATTTGTTTAACCTCAAAAGAAGAGATATGATCTTATTTACACAATAAGGATAAACATTCTTGCTTCTTTTCAAAAAGCAAATGTTACTACAAATATTTCCAATACATCTTCTAGGAAACCAACTACATTACATATATGGGTTCCTAAAGAGTTAGGTTTATATGATAGAAATTTGTATATCTCGGCGTATATTAAAAATGTTATTCATTCAAATAATTATTTGTAAAAGCCAAATTCTACTTAAATTTGGCTTCCTAAGGACTAATCCCAAGGACCCAAAAGTAAAGGGTACCAAAGCTTATTGTTTATTTTCAGGTACCAAGAAAGGAAAAATGGATCCTAGATAGTGGATGTTTTAAACATATGACATGGAACATCAATCTTCTATCAACCGTACAATTCAAAGATGGTGTCACAGTTATATTTGGAGATAACAACAAAGGAAATGTTATTGTCACTGGAATTGTTGTTGATTCAGATAAGCCAGTCATTGAAAACGTGCTACTAGTTGACGGTTTGAAACATAAATTATTATCTATTAGTCAATTATGTGATAAGGATTTTAAGATTGTTTTTGAAAAGAATGCATGCATCATATATGATTCTAATATGTCTAATATCTTATTTCGGGATAATCATAGGTTTAATATATATATATATAGTCATAACCCGTGCCCGCGGGCACGGTTCATTTAAGATTTTCCCTTGCGCAATCTTTGTTCCGCGAAATTTTTTTTTCAAAGCCAAAATTTAAAAGAAAAACAAATTAACTTACAATACTTAGTGGCACAGGCGCCTTCGGCGTGGGTGCCTTCGGCGCAGAACAACAAATTCGACGTAAAACAATAATTTCGACGCGGGCGGGTGCCTTAGGCGCAGAACAACAAATCAACGTAAAAATATTTAGCGGGCGCCTTCGGCGCGGGCTTCATATACATATAACCCGTGCCCGTGGGGACACTGTTCATTTAAAAATCTTGGACCCACTAATTTTAAACAAATATCAATAATTATTAGTTTCCCCTGAAATATCAGCAGATGAGATCGAAATTTTACCGGGTTTTTCAACGCGGATCAATGAGTTGGCAGCATCTCCCGCGTTCATTCTCCCACAGCTCGCGTTCATTCCCAAGATGAGATTGTGTGTGTGTGCACAACATTTTTTTCATAACTAATATTAAAAGGCTATTCCTAATTTCAATGTTTTTGTGTATTCCCAACAAATTTCTCTTCAACCCAAAAATTTCCCTCCAAAACTTGATGTGACATTGCCACATAGGACAAATTCAAAATCTGCCCTCAATTGTAATATATATATATACTAGTCATAACCCGTGCCCGCGGGCACGGTTCATTTAAGATTTTCCCCGCGAAATCTTTGTTCCCAAACATTATTTACACTGTCAAATTTGTGTGGAACAACAAATTCGACGTAGAACAATAAATTCGGCGAGGGCGCCCTTGAGTCGGAACAACAAATTATCGCAAAAAAATTTAGCGGCGAAGGCGTGGGCGCCTTCGGCGCGAAGGGTGGAAGTGCATAAGTGTGTGTGTGTGTGTGTGTGTGTGTGTGTGTGTGTGTGTATGGTGTGTGTGTAAAAAGTGAAATGAGAGTTTTTTTAGCAAAAGGGGGGAAAAGGTGGTATTCTGCGCAAATGTAGTGATTGTGAGGGGTTTGAAAACAAAAGGAAAAAAGTGGTGGTTTTTCCAAACACTCATCTCAACCTTCTTTTACCAAGATTTAATCCTAGCCATTCTTCTATCAACCTCTTTATACATCAGCATGACATCAGCTTGTCCCAGTCAGCCCTAGGATTCAAATATAGTTGTGTTTTAATATATAGATATATAGTATATAACCCGTGCCCGCGGGCACGGTTGATTTAAGATTTTCCTTCGCGAAATCTTTGTTCCAAAAAAATTATTTCTACAGCCAAAATTGTGCGGAACAACAAATTAGCGTAAAAATATTTAGCGGCACGGGCGCCTTCGGCGCGAAACATCAAATTAGCATAAAAATATTTAGAGGCACGGGCGCATTCGGAGTGAAACAACAAATTCGACCTGGGCGCCGCTCTCATTTTTATAATAGATATCCCTCAAAATCTCATCTCTTGTCCAAATTATCTTGTCCAAATTATCTTGGCCAAATTTTTGAAACTTAAACTTTTTTGTAGATAATTTTCGAGGTAGTGGTGCAAAATTACTCAATACGCAATTTCGTATTTCTTTGTGATAACCTCAGTACCCAATTTCAAATGATGTAAGGATATACAGTAACATCACTCAATCTAAGATTTGCACCATAGCCTCTTTAACTTAATCTTAAATTACATTGTTTATCAATTCTTGTGAGGCGATTTAACAATTTCAGATGATGTAAGGTTATCAATTTCATGTGGCATCTAACGGCCCTCAATTTAAGATATGTTTATCAATTTAAGTTTAAATTTCATTTGGCATTTACCAACACTGAATTTGTTTATCAATGTAGAGTAGAACTATAATTCCAGAAACATAGAGTAGAACAATGGAGTTTCTCAAAATTTCCAAAACAATTTCCATTAGCATAAAGTAGAACTATAATTCCATAAATATGATCATTCAAAAACCTGGGCAATTTTGAGCATATCATGTATATTATGTCACTGTATATATTGCCAGAACATTGTAAACATTGCAACACCATTAAAATTTTGAGCACATCATGTTAATAAAACATGGATTTTGTTACATGTATTTTGATTAATGGATTTTGACATACATAGAACATATACCATCCAATTTTGATACATGGATGTTGCCTTACATATAACATATAGCATACATGGATTTCAATCTCATGAATGTTTGAACTATGGTCTACAAATTTTTGCAATACATATAACAACCAATTTTGATAAGAAATGTGTGCTCCAAAATTTGATACATTGACAGAACTTGATGCATTTGATACATTCCCAAAAATATGATACATTGTTCCCCTATAACTATGATACATTCCTAGAACTTGATGCTTGTCAAGCTTGTCAATCTCTGAAGGAATGGTTGAACTGTGGGCTCCAAAATTTTATACATTACTCACACCAGCTATAATACATTACTTCTGCTATGATACATTACTCAATCAACCTGGTCAATCTCTGGAGGAAAGCTTGGTAATCCAACTATGATGCCCTTCCAACAAATTCCAACTTTCCCTGAACCTGATGCATTCAAAAGGGAGTCATCAGAAATTAGATGTCTGAAAGCTCTCAATGACTCTCCAGTTGTATACCAACATAATCAAACATTGGGCTCTAAATTTTGAAAGAACACAATTTGTTTGCAGTTATATTAACATAATCAAATATTAACAAATTTAGTCCTAACATAAAATAACAATGGAGTTATATTTGATTGTGTTATATTTGCTCACATAACTCCATGTTATATTAACAATTTTGAACTTAACAATCCAGTATTGACAGTACTACACCCAAATATGAATCCAATATTGACAATGCAATCATTCATCTCTTTTTTATTTGAAATTTAGCTTTAGACATTGCAATCTCTCTTTAAAAACATTGATCATTGAACTTCTGCAACATGGGAACTTTTCAGTTATAAAACATGTCAAGCTATTTAGAAATTATGATAGCCAAATAAAAAAATTATGAGCTTCCAAAAATTATGAACTGAAAGATGCTGAAAGGTGCATTAGTTCATAATCAAAAAGTGCATTAGTTCCAAAAAATTATGATCATAGCTTGCTGTTGAAAAATTCAAATATGAATGAGTTTAACCCAAATAAGAACCCTAGAAATAATTATGACAACTAAATACAAAAAGAGAGAGAGTAGAATACAAAAATTCATTTCAAGCTTTTAATCAAAAGGGGGCAGATTTACCCAAGACCACAAAGTGTTGAAATGAGCAAACTTTCCCCAAAACATGTACTGAATGATGAACCCAAGATTCCAAACACAGAATGAACAATGATAGCAACTTTGATTAGAAAGGATGGCAATTAACCGAGCTTGCAATTAACAGAGCTTTTGAATCCAAAAAAGTAAATGGCTTTCAACTCACAGAATTTACCGAGCTTTCATTAACCGAGCATCTAATTCCTCAAAAATGCATTTGATTCCTCAAAATATTAGCTTTGCACCCATTTAAAGATGAAAGCAGAGAGCTTGAGAGAATTAGCTTCGCACCCTCCCCTGGAAAATGCATCTAATTCCTAAAAAATTATTTACCCAAGCTTGAGAGCTCTGATTACGCAAAAAAATTAACTAACTGAGCTTGAAAGCTGGAGGGACGATCTGAGAACTCAAAAAATTCCTCAAAAAACCTGAGAACTTGATCTCACCTTGACGAAATCAGGATCGATGATCGAGTACGCCTTGTTCTGCAAGAGGGAAACGGAGGCCTTGACGACCCCTTTGATGGTAGTGACGGTCGATTCAACGAAATTCATGCAGGCGAAGCAAGCCATACCGGTTACCTTCACCTTAATTTTCCTGATCATTTGATTGGAAGATTGAAAGAAACCAGCATCTGCAAACTATCTCTATTGCATCCAATTTATGGCCGAAACTTCTCCTATTGCATCCAAATACCAATATTAAAGTAGATGTATTGAGGACAATTAACATTAGAAGATAAGAGAGATTTATGTTATTTTTTAATTTTTATGGCAAAAACAGATAGGAATGTAAACTTCACATAATCAATATCCTCTTGCTAAATAAAATGTATATATACATGTAACCAACTTTATTTTCAAATAAAAAGGCAATTTCATACTATGACTTATTATCCAAGCAAGAAGAACGCAATGTGCTAGGATTTTGGCCAGAAAAATAAACAGGTGAATTATAATTTGGATATTAACATTTGATTTTGAGAGAAAAATGAGAGACTGCAAAATCATATGTTTTGGCCAGAAATACAAACAAATTGTTTTCTCAAAATCATATGAGGGTTAACGAATTCTTCAACATTGCATCAATAATATGTCCTGGCCAAAATGAGAGAAAAATAAACAGGAGAATTCTTCAGCCCTCATATAATTTTGAGAAAACAGAAATCAGTGCATAAATACACCTTTTGTCTAAACATTTCTTCAACCCTCTCATTTGTTCTGTCCCTTTTCTAACTTGCTTTTTTTTCCAGAAAAATAAACATGGTAACTTCTTCATATGCCAGAAAAATAAACATGGTGGCTTAAAGTTGCATATGACACCCATATGGTTTTGTGATTAGATGGTCGAAGGCTCAAATTCCTCCCGCTACATGGTAACTTCTTCATTTGCCATATTGATATATACTAAGTAATTCAATTATAGTTTAAACATAATTAACGACATAAAGGGAAAAAAATCATGCTGCTCACCAAACAGGAAAGCATCATTAAAAAGGAACATAAGAGCTAGCTTCAGAATTTTCACCATTATAGGCTATTTCAGAAATATCTATCATAGTAGACTGGATTTCTGAGCATAAATACAAACAAATGAGAATAACTTGTGATTGTTACGGATATTCTCATTTGTATACTTCTGCAACAAACAACTGAGAATTATGAGCCAAATTTTGCAATCAAATGTTATTCTCATTTGTTTCTTCAACCCTCAAATGAGAATGACCTCTCGCATAACCTTTTGTAGACTGGATTTCTGAGATTTCTGCTGGTTAGTACTTTCAATATTTGCTAAACTATAATTAACATAGTTAAAAGATAACAGTCAGAATAATGACTATAAATAACAGTTAGAATTCCTTGTAAGAATTCCTTGGAATGCTGTCAAACATAATAGAAACTTAAAAATCATCAGATTCTGTTAGACTGACTGTCATAGGTCTAACAAAATTGCATGACAAAATTGCGTGAAAGGATAGGGGATAGGTTAGTTGGATGAAGTCTTAAGAAACATTCATAACATGTATATAATTTAAATACTGATAGGCAGAGTAATCATGGGTTGACATCTTTTATATTCAGACTATGTCAGGCAGGCCTCCCCCAGCTGCTTCTATGGCAATCAGGCAGTTCTTCTATCCTGAGGATGGACAAAGAGAACTCTCTCTTATGTTGCTGCTTTGCTCTAGCCATGTTCATGAAGTTAGTTTCTAAGCTGATGCAGTTTCTTATGCATGGTGTTCATGGGTTCATGCAGATGTTGAGAATTTATTAAGTTGCAAGGTGACTTCTGCTTTTATGCAGGAAATGTTTTTGGAGGAGGATCACCCACTTGCTTTGAATCTATCATTCTCTGTGAGCTTAGGTCTTCTGCCTGTCACTTTGTCACTACAGACAGCAGGCTGTGGGTTAAAGAGCTCTGTTCTTCCTAGCGAGCAATCTGAAGACGTAGATCATGGCAGTAAGCTTGCAATATTTAGTTTCTATATTATCACTATGGGCATATCCATTGAGTTTCTCAAGTGTCCTGAAAATGACTACTATTCTGCCTGTCACTGTTTGGGTGAATTTGTGTTTTTTGTTCAGTTTGATGTTTTTTCCTTTCTTTTCCTTTGTTTTTGCTCTGGAGAAGGCACCTTTATTGACAGATTGTAATGAAAAACATTAGTTTTTTATTCCATAAATTAGAAAAGAACACACATAAAAAGAAATCTTGAAATGTAGAAGAAAAAATCATTCAGATAGATTGGAAGTTGTTCTTACCTATAAATAAACTATCATGGGCCATGATTACTCTGCCTATAAGTATTTCAGTTTTGGCATTCAGCCATATGAGTCCAAATTTCTACAAACAAACTGAATTAAACAACCAACAAAAAGTTCTCACTCAATTTTGATTGTTTGTAGCAAGAGTAAATTAACAGATGTATGATTCAAGATCAGGATATAAAGTTCATTTTAGTTTTGCACTAAGATTATTTTTAACAAATGGTGTATCGGGGGCATGTGTTATTCAAACTGAAATTACATATGTTAACCACTGAAATTACATGGGTGGTTAACATATCTGGGGCTTAACATCAAACTGAGGAAGTTCATTTAGTTTTGCTCAAATAAACTGAAATTACACATGTTAACCACTAAGATTATTCAAGATCAAACTGGACTTAACATCAAACTGGACTTTATATCATGTTACACAATGGACCATATGTTTAAAATGGACCAGATATAAAGTCCAGATATAAATTTCAGTGTTTAACTTTATATCCTAATACACCAACAAATAGGATAACACTGGACTTTATATCATGTTACCCCAGAAAAACACAAATTGGAATAATGCATATCAACTTGGTGTTATTTCAACACAAACTGGACTCATTTAAAAACTGGACAAACACAACAACACAAACTTGACTCAACTGATATTTTAAACTGAAAATATTGGTGTTATATTAAATGCTTGGGGTTGGGTTAATATTGAGAAAAAAATGATTTAATGGGCTAGTGCTTGGGAGTAAATCCATTTTACCCTTGGTATTTACAGGATTATTTCAGGATTTGTTTTGTCCTGTAAAAATGAGGTAATGAGTATTAAGAAAACACATTGATATGATTACTTTTATCAACTCATTATACGCCAAAAACTTAAACTCATATGCACAATAAAACTCAGTATACTCCAAGAAACAAAACTCCAAAAACAGAAAATGAGCAACTAAAACTCATTTACTCCATGTAACTAAAACATGAAAAATGAGTAAATGAGAAACATGAATTCTCATTTTTAAACATATTGTGAACCTAAAAAATGGAGTATTTAGCAGTGTAAAAATGAGAGAGTGCAAATGAGTGCAAATAATAGTGCAAATGAGTGCAAATGATAGTGCAAAGGAGTGCAAGTGATAAGTATCATTTTAACTATTAGGATGCAAGTGATAAGTATCATTTGCACTCATTTGTACTAAAACTTATAACCAATTAGAGTATTAAACCTGGCAAACATATCATTAAAGTATTTGAAAATGATATTAAACTGAGTGCCTTGAAACAACAATTTCATCCATTGCCAGGTCCCATAGAAGCAACTAAGTGCCCTGAAACAAAATATATCCACAATAAATTGACAGCCTGGTTATACTAAATTCCTCGAAAAAATATTTCCCCATGAAAATTGTAAAAATAATTCCTAAAATGTCTCTGTGAAATGCCCAGCAAACATTTTTCAACATAGTATTCGGTAAACATTTCGATTTTTATGTATCAGAATAGAGTTCCATCACATTTCTGAAATTCATAGTTCAATTTTGACCGATATCACATATTACATTTTGATTTTCCATAAGAATAAAGTTCTCTCAGTTGGAATAGAACTCATACATTTTATAGCTCTATCAATTTCTGAAATAGAACGGATTGATAGCTCATTCATAGCACTGATTGATAACTCATTCATAGAGCAACAAAATGACAGAAATAGATTGTATCTGACCTGGTAGATTGTATCTGACCTCAACTTGGTGGCCTTGTAGATTGTATCCGACCTGGTAGATTGTATAAGGATTGAAAAAACAAAGAGCTAAATATAGCTAAATTTTCATGTCAACAATATGCGACACTATTTGAGACACTATTTACCTAATTATTTCACCACATTCAACCACTATTTTATACCATTTGAATAGTATCAGAACTCGATAATCTCGGCTGGTTTGGTTCACAAACCAACATCCATCAATGGTTCAGATGTGCAAAAATCCAACATCCATATTAAAAAATGATGTTGGATAATGAAAACCTGGGTCTGGCTTGAAGCTTGATGGCCATGGCAAATCCCGAAGCCTGTGGTAGCTTGTAAGCACCACAGAGAGACGCGTAGGAGAGCTTCATCGTCATCTGACAACCGAGCGAGGAGAGCTTGCTGCTTGCAGACTATGATGATTTCCTTGCTTGCAGGCAGCTTCAACTGGACATTAGCTCCTCAGAGACTTCTCCAAATAAAAAAAAACAGATTCAATGATTCTGGGCATTAAAAAATCACAAAAACATGGCTTGCAGAAACTTTGATGGGCTAATTTTAAAACCTTCAGGTACAAAATACCACCAACTGACAGATCACATCAACATTCTGTCCCCCACACCAATGCTTTAGACTATAATAAAAGCCACAGTTAACACAATCAATAGATACATATGGAGCATAAAGTACTGAACTGATTATTCAGTGTATCATTATGAGTAAAAAGTATTATGAAAGTAATGAACAGATCACATCCATTGTTAGAAGGTACCTGTATAAAGTATTATGAGTAAAAAAACATGTCTCCTGTAAACATAATAGATACGAAATTTTTTACAATACCAACTGAAAGAATTCAGTATCATTATGAAAGCAACTTCCAATCATGATTTATACCCAGCTAATCAAAATATCATTATAAAAAGTAACTTGGGGGAGGGGATATGATATTTTCAATATCATTATAAAAAAGTGTATGATTTATTCCCAGCTAATCAAAATATCAATATCATTTTGAATGGTTAGCTCAGCGTGGTGCCGTTCAAAATATCATATACTTCAATTTATAAGTAACTTCCACCACGATTTATTCCCAGCTAAAATATCATATACTATTTTATGGCATATCATATGACCAATCGTTGATTAGATCAGTTCACTATTGAAGAATACACCAGTTACAAACCATCTGCAGGTAAAATTAGAGGCAAACCCCCCTTCAACCAAAGAAAAGCAGCCATATCTAGATAAACCAAAAAAATCGATGTTCTTCATATTCTTCATTCATCTAACATAAAGTAGACCAATCTCAAATTATTTCTTCTGTAAATATTTACAATAGTGAAGAATTAACAAAATGATGATCTATATACCAAAATAGCCTCGATTTCCTTTTCAGAGATTGGACTAAATTGATGATCTACATACCAACTTGATGATCAATATACCAGAATTTACAAAATGATGATCTACATACCAAAATCCGATCAGATCCCTAGCTTGCCTGCTAGATATTTGAGGAGGATAAGGCTCAGATCTACTGTCGAGATCGACATATGAGAGAGAGAAGGCTCGGATCTGCTGCTGCCAGCATTCTACAACACCCATGAGCTTAAACTTTCAGTAATGAACAAAATCAAGTTGGGAAGAGAGCAAGAAGCTACGAAGAGCTACATCATTCTCATATTTATACATACTTAAATGCTCCATAGCTCTTAAATGCTGAATCTTTTGGCGAGGCAGCAAACTGGGCTCATGGAAGTCGATCTCGACGGTCAGTTCGGGCTGACTTGTTGGCGGTGGAAGGTGTCCCGGGGACGTGGTCGGCGATCTCAGTTGGCCCGACGATTAGGATGGGGATGGGGTTGGGATCAAGTCAGGGGAAATGGATGTGGTTCAGGCGAGGGAGAAAGAGAGAAGAGCGGAGAGAGAGATTCAGTGATGGTGAGTTTTTTCCCCCAACATTTCTGATGCGGGAGAGTTTTTTAGAGCCTGAGTTTTTCCCCCCAAGTTTTGTTCCCCAAATTTTGGTTAACATTTGAGTTTTCAAACTATTAAGTTTTTGAATTTTGAGTTTTCAAATAAAATTCCCCCCAAACTTACAAAAACATGTCCTAGTCATCAATTTCTCTTATCCAATTTCTCTTATCCAATTTCTCTTATCTAAAAACTCATTATAACATCCCTCATTTATATCCCCCATTTATTTATATCCAATTTCTCTTATCCAATTTCTCTTATCCAAAAACTCATTATAACATCCCTCATTTATATACCCCAAATACAATTCAAACCTTTATCCAATTTCTCTTAACCAAAATCTCTTATCCAATAACCCATGATAACATCCCTGTTTTATAATATAGATATATATATATATATATATATATATATATATATATATATATATTCTATGCATTCCCATTACCACACACAATCATTATTTACTAACATCCTCAAATAATACACTTTTGTAGCATAAACATTTTGGACACACTACTTTCAAAAATATTGCACGTATTGAAAAACACAAATTTGTTTCGAAAATGTCAAATATCTCATTCAATCACACAAATTTTTGTGATGTATGTCAACAAGGTATGTCAACAAGGAAAAATGCATAAATCTTCTTTCAAATCAAAGGATGCTATTTCAACAAATTGACCACTTGAACCCTACACTTGGATTTATTTGGTCCTTCAAGAATATATTCTTTAAATGGAAGTAGATAAGATTTTGTCATTGTTGATGATTTCTCAAGATACACATATGTTTTATTTTTGAAACACAAGAATGATGCCTTTGAAGAATTTTTCATATTTTTTAGAAAAATTTAGAAAATCAAATCTTCAACCATCATTACTATTCTTAATGATCAGGAGAAGAATTTGAAAATGAATTTTTCTCTAAATTTTGTAATGATAATGGAATTACACATTATATTTTCTTTCTTAGAGCCGCTCAACAAAATGGTGTAGTAGAAAGAAAAAAATAGAACACTACAAGAGTGTGCTAGGACTATGTTATGAGACAACAATTTACCAAAATATTTTTGTGCAGAAACTATTGCAATCGTATGCTACATTTTAAATAGGATTCTAGTTAGACCAATACTTAACAAAACTTGTTTTGAACTATTTTGTGATCGCATTCCTTATGTATCATATTTTCGTATTTTTGGATGTAAATGTTTTATTTTTAACACTAAAGATGTGCTAGACAAATTTGATTCTAAATAAGATGAAGAAATATTTGTTAGATATTCAATACGTAGCAAAGCCTACAGAGTATACAACAAAAGAACTTTATCTATTGAAGAATCACTTCATGTTACAGTTAATGAGACTTTCTCATCTAGGACACATATAGATGACGATGAACATTCAATACCATTATCTGATTCACCTGAAAATATTAAACTTGCTAATAATAATGATAAATGTGACACTGCTAATCCCTCTATTGAGACAACCTCGGAAAATTTAGATCTTCCTAAAGCATATACTAAAGTTCCCAACCATCTACATGAATTAGTTATTGGAAATATATTATATGGTGTGAGAATTAGGTCACAATTAGAACAAATTATGCATTGTGCTTTTATTTCATCCATTGAACCTAAGAATGTCAATAAAGTGTGTAAAGATAGTTCATGGATTATCGCTATTGATACAACCCCTTATTTTGCTTGGTTTTGTGCATAGATGTCATGCATTTTGGGTTCCAATACATGCATTTTAATGATATTATAGGAGCTAACCATTTATTTATGCACAAAAATGTGATTCCTATGACTTAATCATGCTTAACTTATTTTGTAGGAATTTTAGAGAATTTTTCGACGCTCAAACGAAGCTTTGGAATTGAGAATCGAGGAATTCAGCACCCAAACGGTTGTGGGTTACACTCCACACGATCATGTGGAGTGTAACAAGTGAAGCCCAAGTAGCAGCACATGGTTAGGTTCACACAACCGTGTGTAGTAGAAGCCAAGGATGTTGAAACAGCTCCCCCTACACGGTCATGTCATCCATTGACACGACCGTGTCAGGCCAATAACATAATGACTAGTATCTCGAGATTCTTAGAGCTATACAATTACACGGTTGTGTCGTACAGACACGATCGTGTCAATTTTCGAGATAAAACTACTGGGAGAAGGATCACACAGACGTGTCAACATGTGACACGGCCGTGTCGATGATGCTGCTGCATTTTCTGGAGCAGATCTGACCCAAACCCAATTCTGACCCTCACTCAATTTGAACGATGGATGGCTCTTGCTTGGAGAACGAATGGAGGAGATCATTTGCAAGATTTGGGGCCTATAAATAAGGTATTGTAATTAGGGTTGGGGTTATCTCTTATCTCCTTTCTCAATCTTCATTTTCTTCCTTAGTTTTAGGTTTTTATATTTTCTTTGGGGGAAGTAGCAGCTGGGCAAGTGGAGTCTAGGGCTGAGCATCATTTTGTCTTGGTGATATAAAATATAAAATCTATCATTTGATTTTGTATATTTGTTTCTCTCTTTGTATGGATTCTATGGCAATATCAATGAAAATTTATATTTCTATTTCCATGATTGAGTGATTCTCTTGTGTGTATGATGTGATGAATTTAGGTAGGTGTTAAATACATGGGCCGAGCCCATTTGGCAAGTAGATAAATTTTACTTGAAGAGAAAGGCCCACTAAGAATGGTATGCTTCGGCCAAATAGCCCCGAGGCCTGCCCTAGGAAGGTAAACCCTTACCAAGTCAAATCTACCACATGACCCATTACTCATGGTTTGAATGAGTCAACATCATCATCATGGCTTACTTAATTGGCAACTAATGAGGGAATTAAGGGCTATATTCATGGGGTAGTTATGGTGGCCGTTATTGAAGGGTTTTGGCAGACCTTCAGGGCTCAAATCTGTGTCCGTCATAAGTCAGATGGACAACAGAGGGGAAATCATGCACAGTTGAAATATGAAAACTATGCTAAACATTTTAGCGAGCCCTATGGCGAGCCAGAACCTCGCCAAGATCTATACCAACTTGGGGTGGAGCTGACCACCACAAGAGGGATCTAGCCTACTGTGACATTATTAAAATAATTTTTCTAAAAATCAACTAACTGACATACCCAGAATCTTGGCCTTGGGACAGGAAAGATGTACCGCACCACCTTCTTTCGCTCCTCGTAGTCGAGCCGCCTTGTGCCCTCGAACTGTCACGCCCCGCACACCCAGGTACGGGGAGCGTAGCTGACGAGATTGCCGTAGTATTCAGACTCAGGCTTCGAGCCCTCTTATCTAAATACTACAAGGCATTTTTTGTGGTTTAATATTAAATAGTGAGCAGGCCACTGCAATAACACTAGAATAGTACACAGAGAAAAATAGAAGTGCTCCAACAGAAAATAAAACGCAGTACTGAAAGGAAATTACATCAACACAGAAGTTACATTACATCACATAAGTTCATATACTTACGTACATACATCAGCTGTACAAAAAAGGGGTACAAAAGTGGGTACACAAAAAGTAGAAACCCCCAGCCCAAAAGTACAAAAGTCCACACCCGGTGCAACGCATCCACTAGTCTAACCCTGGGAAATCTAACTGTACAAAGTCACCCGAAGGCTCTACCTCAGCAGCACTGGCTCCGGTCTCTGGCTCCGGGACACCCAAACACTGCTCGGGACTCGCACCTGAAAACCACGGGATGGGGCACATCAACGCGTGACCCAGTAGGAACTCCTAACACCCTAGTAGAACCCAGTTTTAGAACTGGTCTTGCTAAATAACTAACTAACTACAGGTGTCACATCGTCACAAGTTTATGCAGAAATTAAAATCAGAGCATGAGTGCTAAAAGTAAACAACAGTGAACAGATTTGAAATAACAAATGATTAAATTAAGTAAAATTAAAGGTTGTTCTGTTGTGGAACCCGAGCAAACCGTAGACTACTAAGGAAGTGGACTTCACCCAGGGTGGGTGAAAAGTGGTACCACTCTAGCGTTACGAGCACTGGAGGGGCCTCTCGTAACACCGTACCCGACTGGACAAGGTACCGTAGCGAGACTCATCTCGGTTTTTCTGTCGGACAAACGGAGAAACCCATCATTTACCAACCTGGTGCGTCACGAGCACACCAGCGACCTCTCTAACTCTAGTCAACTCCCCCTTCCGGGAGTGACACGGCGAGTGAGAAATCATACTACAGTCCGCTCCTTAACACCTAAAGTTTACCCGTTTTCCCCCAAACCCACATCTGGCGTCTCACCCTTTTCAAGAATGGACCGAGAACTCCCGATGTCATACTCTCATCCTCACTCACAAATTTTTCTTATGATGAGCCTTACTTCATTAACATGGTATCTGTTAGTGGTCTTAAATACCACTTATGTCTCAACATACTTGCATTCTCATTATCAATGTAACATAATACATTAAACATCATCATTAAAGCATATGTTAAGAGCATGATAATGAAGCATAACTAACATTTTCAACATTAATTTAAAGCAAGAGTACAACTATGAAAATCATACTCAAAATTACAACACAAATCTGCCAAAAGCGTCAGTCCAGAAAGAATGGCTCTGTTCATGACTCTGCAGTCAGAATTGGCTCTCTGCCTCTCTTCAAAGTTGTAGGAAATTTTCTGTAGTTTTTCTTAGTGTCCTTATTTATATTTTTTTGATTTTTTTACTATTTTATATGATTTTTACAAGTTACTGTCCTGCTACACAAAAAATTCCTGCAACTAGTTTTCTTTCTAAATCTAGTCCTAACATGTTTGAATGCCACAATTAACATAACTACACAAGCATGTCAATAAGATTACAACATCTACAAATCAATAACATATTTCAAACGTTACAAATAGGGTATTTTTTTCTACTTAACATATGTCACACAATATGGCCATATAACTTGCAACTTCCTACTAAAATGAAACTAACATAGAAATCAAATTCTATAAACATCACAAACTACAATCTAGCACCATTTTTAGCAAGTTAACATATTTCTCATTCTCTCCATTTTACAACATGATTTAACATTATAAATCTTGAGTATCAAACCAAAATGAGAATAAGCATATTAATTTGAAACTACAAAGAAACCACATGCAACATATGAGTACAAAAATTGATTCTTGCTAACATATCAATCCTAACACCAAATTAAATTTACTAACATTTAACTTACTAACTCAACATGGTTTTTAACATGAAATTCAACATAGTACACTTACTAACTTAATGAGAAAACTAATCCTAAAACTAGACTCTACTTAGGTGGTTAGAAATCCTACCTTGCAAGTGTTCTGCTTGGGCCCTTCTTAATCCTTGTAGAGCTTGGGCCCTCCTCCTAAATCTCCTTCCTTCAAGCTCCTAGTTTGGCCTCCAAAAGTTGGATTTTTGGCTAATTTGGGGATATTTTTGGTGTTGGAATGATGAGGGAAAGTGGGAGTTATTGGTGGTGGAGTGGGAGGAGTGATGGGTGGTGATGGGAGTAGCAAGGAGGAGCAAATGGTGGCAATGGAGGGGATGAAAATTTCGGCCAGAATTTTTTAGGGAGAGGAGGGAGAGAAAATGTGATTTTTCTTGATTTTTTTTGTGTTTTGTTTTTCTTTTGCATAAGTTTTTGAACCCCCAAAACCCCCTCATCCCTCCATCTTAGTCAAACATAAGCCATGTGTCCTAGCTTAAGTTGACATCATGACACATAGCCATATTAAGTGTCATGGCTACAAAATTTGGATTTTGTATTTTTAAGAAAATCGAAATACATGGTGAAATACTACATACACTCCAAATACAGGTATTCCTCCAAATACTCTTTTTTACTAAATTCAATTAATGAGTTTAAAATCTTTTAAAATAAATTCCTATACCAAATAATTAAAAGAAAAATACGGGCATACTACCCAAAAATTATACGTACGCATCTACGCCAAAATACGTACAAATACGCGTACATTGAAATTAGGGTTATTACATCCTACCCCCTTAAAATAAATTCCGTCCTCGGAATTTCAAATTAAGGGAGAAAAACTTTCTATACATCATATCACATACAAAACAAAATTACATCAGACAAACAAGTGAGGGTACTTCTCTTTCATTTCTTCCTCGAGTTCCCAGGTAGACTCCCCTGGTGACTCTCGGTGCCATATAACCCTCACTAGGTTGATCGACTTCTTCCTCAACATCTTCTGCCTCTGGTCTAGAATGGCTACAGGTTGCTGATCATAAGTCAAGTCTGGTCGCACTTCGATCTCAGAGAATTCAACGACATGATCAGGATTTCCAACACATCTCCTGAGTTGCGATATGTGAAACACATTATGCACTCCCTCAAGAGATGCTGGCAAGGCAATTCTATAAGGCACTTCTCCAACACGAGCCAGAACTTCAAAAGGTCCTATATATCTTGGGCTCAGCTTTCCTCGTCTTCAAAAACGAATCAGCCCTCGCGTCAGAGAGATCTTCAACAATACTAACTCTCCTGGCTGGAACTCCAAGTGTTGCCTCTTTGCATCTGTCCAGTGCTTATAACGGTCCTGAGCTATGCGAAGATTGTCTCTGACGACTCTCACAACATCTACGGTTTCAGCGATCATATCAGGGCCCAACAATTCACGATCTCCAACATCATCCCAACTGAGAGGAGATCGACACTTCCTTCCATACAAGGCTGCAAATGGCGCCATGCTTATACTGGCTTGATAACTGTTATTATAGGAAAATTCTACCAGATGTAGATGTTCGTCCCAAGAACCCTTGAAATCCAGCATGCACGCCCTCAACATATCGTCCAATATCTGAATTGTCTTTTCCAACTGTCCGTCTGTCTGTGGATGGTATGCATTGCTGAAACACAGTTGAGTTCCCAAGCTAGTCTGCAGACTTATCCAAAAATGAGACATGAATCTGGTGTCGCGGTCGGAGACTATGCTTACAGGTACTCCGTGAAGCCTCACGATTTCCTCCATATATCTCTTAGCAAGATAGTCCGTCGACTGGCCCAGTCAAAATGGTATGAAGTGAGCTGATTTGGTCAATCGGTCAACGATTACCCAAATAGCATCATGTCCTCGAGAAGTGTGAGGTAAGCCAGTTACAAAATCCATCGTCACATGCTGCCACTTCCACTCTGGAATTAGAAGAGGCTACAGAAGTCCTGCCGTTCTTTGATGCTTGGCCTTGACTTGCTGACATGTCAAACATGAAGCTACACTTTTAGCCACACTATGCTTCATGTCATGCCACCAAAAATGTTGTCGCAGATCACGATACATTTTAGTGCCTCTAGGATGGATAGAATAAGGTGAGCTATGAGCTTCTTTCAACAATTCATCCCGAATGTCACCTGATGGCACACAAATCCTGCTCCCAAAACGCATCGATCCATCTTCATGAATACAGAAATCATTACGAAGTCCGGCTTCTGTCTGCTCGCGAATCTTCTTCAACTTCGCATCTCCAGACTGAGCTGCCTTAATCCTCTCAACTAAATCAGATTGAACCTGCAAGTTCATCATCATCACTTATGAACCAAGTAAGACAACTTCAATCTCCAACTATCGAATATCACCCCGAAGTTCTCTCTGAGCTGTCAACATCATCACTGTCGGCATACGACTAAGAGCATCAGGCACTATGTTGACTTTCCCAGGATGATATTGGAGGTCGACATCATAATCAGCCATCAACTCGAGCCATCTGCGCTGTCGCATATTCAATTCTTTCTGAGTGAACACGTACTTCAAACTCTTGTGATCTGTATATATCTTCACACGTTCTCCCAGAAGAAAATGCCTCCACGACTTCAATGCAAACACCACTGCTGCTAACTCCAAGTCATGCGTAGGATAGTTCCTCTCATGAGTCTTCAGCAATCTAGAGGCATAAGCTACTACCCTACCATGATGATGGAGAAAACATCCCAATCCTGTGCCTGACGCATCACAGTAAATCTCATATCCACCTGAATGGTCTGGAATCGTCAGGACAGGTGCAGTGATCAATATATGCTTCAGTTCATCAAATGCTCGTTGACATTCCTCTGACCAATTGTAAGCAACATTCTTCTTGGTTAGATGAGTCATCGGTGCAGCGATCTTAGAGAAATCCTTGATGAACTTCCTGTAGTACCCAGCCAATCCCATGAAACTTCTGATCTCCGTTACTGATTTAGGAACTGGCCACTTCTCTACTGCAGCAACCTTTTCTGGATCTACAGCTATCCCATCTCCAGATACAACATGTCCCAGAAAAGCAACCTTGGTCAGCCAAAACTGACACTTGCTATACTTAGCATATAACTGGTGCTGCCTCAGAGTCTCCAGGACTATCCTCAAATGCTCAGCATGATCTTACTCTGATCTTCAGTACACCAAGATATCATCTATGAAGACGACCACAAACTTATCCAAATACTCATATTAGACTTGGTTCATCAATCTCATAAATGTGGCTGGTGCATTAGTAACACCAAAAGGCATCACCAAAAACTCATAACGACCCTACCGAGTTCTAAATGCAGTCTTTGGAATATCTGATCCTCTGACCTTCACCTAATTATACCCGCTTCTAAAATCCAGCTTTGAATACACACGAGATCCACCCAACTGATCAAAGATGTCATCAATCCTAGGAAGAGGATACTTATTCTTCACAGTAACTTTATTCAACTCCTGATAGTCGATGCACATCCTTCGAGATCCATCCTTCTTATTCACCAAAAGCACTGGCGCACCACATGGCAAAACACTTGGCTGAATCAAACCACACTCTAACAAATCCTTCAACTGATTACGAAGCTCTGCTAACTCTGGAGGAGCCATACAGTATGGAGCCTTCGCAATCGGTTGAGTGCCTGGACTCAAATCGATGGTAAACTCCAATGATCTATCTGGAGGAAGTCCATAGATATCGTCTGGAAAGGCATCAGGAAAATCTCGGACTACCCTCGGCAATACAGGTTCAGCATCCATCTCCATCATCACTTCTACTGGGCTAGCCTTAAACTTCAATGGTCCAAGGGAGCTACTACCACTAAGAAACTCAAACTCTGGATGATCAGGAATCTGAAACACTATCCTCCTGAGCCTACAATCTATAGTGGCATAGAACATCCCTAACCAGTCCATCCCAAACACTGCTTCAAAATGAGGCATCTTCATCACTAAGAAATCTGCATATGCCTACATCCACGAATCTCAACAAGACACTGTCGGTATCCCGAAGAACTGCGGATCACTCCATTCCCTGTATGGATATTCCAACTAGAAGCAAAGGAGTCTACTACTAATGAATTCCTAGTCACAAACTGCTTAGACAGGGAGCAATGGGATGCTCCTGAATCGAATAGTGACAAGGCAGGGAAGGAAGCAACTCTAATAACACCTAAGAAGATAAACATAAACTAACATAAGAATCTAAACATCATAGTCACAACCACAAACATAACATACTATAGTAAAAATAACAAAGCATTCAAATCTAAAAGAAATAGGTACCAGTGATAACACGGCCGGTGTCCTTTGCCTCGACAATCGACATGGTGAAAGCCTGATGCCTTGGCGCCGCTCTCCTGGTGGTCTGCTACTGCTGCTGTGGAGGCCTAGGTGGTCCCCTCTGAGTCACTGCATCAGGCACTGGTGGAGCTGGCAGTGGAAGCCTCTGCGGAGCCGGCGGAAGGGTCCTCTGCTGCTGCTCAGGCCGGACTGCCACTGGTGCCCCAGAACCTGAAGTTTGTCCCTGCTGAGGATACTGCCTACTGATGTGCCCAGACTGACCATAGGTAAAACATCACCCATGCCTCAACTTGCAATCTCGCTGCTCATGCCCAGTCTTTCCACAAAATCCACAAGGCTGACTCCGCTGTGATGCTGGTGGAGCTCCTGGCCTCTGGAACTGAGTGGTCTGAGTGGGCCTCGGGAAACTCCTCTGCTGACCCGCAGGGCACCTCTCAGATGCTGCTGGACCTCAACCCACACTCTTCAGGTGCGTCTCATGCATCTTGGCCGCCTCCAGTACGGCACTGTATGTAAGCAACACATGGGTCGACATCACTGCTCTGAACTCAGGGTCCAACCCCTCCTGAATCTTCTAGCTCTGGTGGCCTCCGATTGCACCACCTCCGGAGCAAACTTGCTCAATAGTGAGAACTTTGCATCGTAGGCATCTATGCTCCGTCGTCCCTGAGTCAGGTGCTCAAACCTCAACCGCAGCTCATCCTTCTTTGTCTCTGGCAGGAACTGAGCCTCAAACAACTCCCTAAACTTCTCCCACGAGATCAGCTTGGTCAAATGTAACTCCTGAGCATCCCACTAATCTCATGTCTGATGTGTCAGCTGTCTCTTCGAGGCATCCACCCACTTATCTCTCGGGTATCCAATAGCCTCCAGATCATCCTCAGAATGCCTGATCCACTCGTCCACCTCCAGAGGACTCTCCTTGCCTGAAAAGGACCTCGTGTGCAAAGCTCTAAACTGCCTGATACCCACTGGCTTCGGTGGCGCACCACTAGCCACCCTATCCTTCATCTGCTGCATATGCTCCAGAATTCCTATCAGAATCTTCCCCATCAAGGTAGCCTCAAATGATGCAGCATCAGAAGTAGGGGTCCTGTTCTCGGACGATCCATTTCCCAGATCCATTCTGTAAGAATGAACAGGGAAACAACATTCAGTACCAAAATTGCGGATTATAATGTTGGAGCTTACTTGTACTATTCTTACGTGTATCGCAGTGTGAGCTGGCCTGCATGGGCCACCACAAAAACCTGTCACGCCCCGCTCACCCAGTTACAGGGAGCGTAGCTGACGAGGTTTCCATAGTATTCAGACTCAGGCTTCGAGCCCTCTTATCTAAATACTACAAGGCATTTTTTTGTGGTTTAATATTAAATAGTGAGCAGGCCACTGCAATAACAGTGGAATAGTACACAGAGAAAAATAGAAGTGCTCCAACAGAAAAATAAAATACAGTACTGAAAGGAAATTACATCAACACAGAAGTTACATTACATCACATAAGTTCATATACATACGTACATACATCAGCTGTACAAAAAGGGTGTACAAAAGTGGGTACACAAAAAGTAGAAACCCCCAGCCCAAAAGTACAAAAGTCCACACCCGGTACAATGCACCCACTAGTCTAACCCCGAGAAATCTAACTATACAAAGTCGCCCGAAGGCTCTAGCTCAGCAGCACTAGCACCGGTCTCTGGCTCTGGGCCACCCAAAGACTGCTCGGTACTCGCACCTGAAAACCACGTGATGGGGCACGTCAACGTGTGACCCAGTAGGAACTCCTAACACCCTAGTAGAACCCAGTTTTAGAACTGGTCTTCCTAACTAACTAACTAACTACAAGTGTCACATCGTCACAAGTTTATGCAGAAATTAAAATCAGAGCATGAGTGCTAAAAGTAAACAACAGTGAACAGAACTGAAATAACAAATGATTAAATTAAGTAAAATTAAAGGTTGTTCTGTTGTGGAACCCAGGCAAACCGTAGACTACTAAGGAAGCGGACTTCACCCAGGGTGGGTGAAAAGTGGTACCACTCCAGCGTCACGAGCACTGGAGGGGCCTCTCGTAACTCTGTACCCGACTGGACAAGGTACCGGAGCGAGACACATCTCGGTTTTTCTGTCCGACAAACGGAGAAACCCATCATTTATCGACCTGGTGCGTCACGAGTGCACCAGCGGCCTCTCTAACTCTAGTCAACTCCCCCTTCCAGGAGTGACGTGGCGAGTGAGAAATCGTACTACAGTCCGCTCCTTAACACCTAAAGTTTACCAGTTTTCCCCCAAACCCACATCTGGCGTCTCACCCTTTTCAAGAATGGACCGAGAACTCCCGATGTCATACTCTCATCATCACTCACAAATTTTTCTTATGATGAGAATCACTTCATTAACATGGTATCTGTTAGTGGTCTAAAATACCACTTATGTCTCAACATACTTGCATTCTCATCATCAATGTAACATAATACATTAAACATCATCATTAAAGCATATGTTAAGAGCATGATAATGAAGCATAACTAACATGTTCAACATTAATTTAAAGCAAGAGTACAACTATGAAAATCCTACTCAAAATTACAACACAAATCTGCCAAAAGCGTCAGTCCAGAAAGAATGGCTCTGTTACCCTATCTGCAGTCAGAATTGGCTCTCGGCCTCTCTTCAAATTGTAGGAAATATTCTGTAGTTTTTCTTAGTGTCCTTATTTATATTTTTCTGATTTTTCTACTATTTTATATGATTTTTACAAGTTACTGTCCTGCTACACAAAAAATTCCTGCAACTAGTTTTCTTTCTAAATCTAGTCCTAGTATGTTTGAATGCCACAATTAACATAACTACACTAGCATGTCAATAAGATTACAACATCTACAAATCAATAACATATTTCCAACTTTACAAATAGGGTATTTTTTCTACTTAACATATGTCACACAATATAGCCATATAACTTGCAACTTCCTACTAAAATGAAACTAACATAGAAATCAAATTCCCTAAACATCACAAACTATAATCTAGCACCATTTTTAGCAAGTTAACATATTTCTCATTCTCTCCATTTTACAACATGATTTAACATTATAAATCTTGAGTATCAAACCAAAATGAGAATAAGCATATTAATTTGAAACTACAAAGAAACCACATGCAACATATGAGTACAAAAATTGATTCTTGCTAACATATGAATCCTAACACCAAATTAAATTTACTAACATTTAACTTACTAACTCTACATGGTTTTTAACATGAAATTCAACATAGTACACTTACTAACTTAATGAGAAAACTAATCCTAAAACTAGACTCTACTTAGGTGGTTAGAAATCCTACCTTGCAAGTGTTCTCCATATTGCTTGGGCCCTTCTTAATCCTGTAGAGCTTGGGCCCTCCTCCTAAATCTCCTTCCTTCAAGCTCCTAGTTTGGCCTCCAAAAGTTGAATTTTTGGCTAATTTGGGGATATTTTTGGTGTTGGAATGATGAGGGGAAGTGGGAGTTATTGGTGGTGGAGTGGGAGGAGTGATGGGTGGTGATGGGAGGAGCAAGGAGGAGCAAATGGTGGCAAGGGAGGGGATGAAAATTTCGGCCAGAATTTTTGGGGGAGAGGAGGGAGAGAAAATGTGATTTTTCTTGATTTTTTTTGTGTTTTTTCTTTTGCATAAGTTTTTGAACCCCCAAAACCCTCTCATCCCTCCATCTTAGTCGACCCTAAGCCATGTGTCCTAGCTTAAGTTAACATCATGACACATAGCCATATTAAGTGTCATGGCTACAAAATTTGGATTTTGTATTTTTAAGAAAATCAAAATACATGGAGAAATACTACATACACTCCAAATACAAGTATTCCTCCAAATACTCTCTTTTACTAAATTCAATTAATGAGTTTAAAATCTTTTAAAATAAATTCCTATAGCAAATAATTAAAAGAAAAATACGGGCATACTCCCCAAAAATTATACGTATGCATCTATGCCAAAATACGTACAAATACGCATACATTGAAATTAGGGTTATTACATGAACCGATCTATCCGAGCCGCCTCCGAGCCGATCACTTGCCGAAGAAAGTTTCACTTGATCAGACACACGTCAAAGACGTCTGGATCCGATCCAAAACTCCTCGTAGTCTTGCTAGGACCCGACGGGAGGATAGGAAGAAAAAGAGGAGAGGAATTTTAAAGTTCATGATCGAGCGTGCTCAAAAATTAGGAGCTTCTCGAATCGATCACTTGGTGCACTCTACAACGAAGAGGGGGCACCCCTATTTATTTAAGGAGTCGGTTCCTCCTTTTTCGTCACAAGCAATGTGGGACAAAGTTAAGTGATGATGGATTTAATTAAGTTAATGAAGTTAGTAAGCCTTTCTCACAGGCCCAACTTCAACGAATTAAATCTTTCGCACCATTGAACTTCAGACACTATATAAGCTATCATTTCGAAGAGCTTCAAATGGTGAACGCGTAGGAACAAACGGAGACGAATTCCAACTTTGCTTGACCCCTCAAACAATTGCCCAAAGTTGGGCAAAAGTCATAGCTCGTAGTGGTCGCAAGGGTTTCAAAAACCCTAAAATAAAAACTGCTTAAGTTGCGGGCACGCCTGCTAAGCTTAGCGGGCACGCCTGCCTTTATTACAGGCAGGCACCTGCAATGGGGCACATCAGGCGTGCCTACCCGCTGCACCCACAGCGAGCACTCGGCCCGCTGAGTGGGCCGGCGCCCGCTTGGGCCAAGCAGGCTGGTGCGCCCGCTTCTGAGGCAGGTGCACCTGCTCGCCTTAGCGGGTGCCCTACCCGCTCAGTGGGCTGGCACCTGCTTGGCTGAGCATGCTGGCCCCACTTGCAGAAGCAGGTGTGCCCGCTTCTAAAGCGGGCACACCCGTCCCTTTTAGCGGGCGGCCTCGTTTCCAAGTGGGTCTGACCCATTTGGTCCTTTTCTGTTGTTTTCGACTTTCTGGTAGCTCCGTTTTCGACGCGGTTTGAACCTGTGATTAGACCGGAACGATCCCGTCATCTAGGTAACTTTTCCAACACGTTTATTCCATTAAATATTGTCGTAAACAATTTACGAAACATTTAATCTAGTTTGCATCACATGCAACGTTTGTCCCCTATTAGACTTGAACTCACAACTAACTTGTGGACTTAATTATTCCATTTCATCGAATGAATTCCTCTCAACGTTCTTTTTTTACTAAGACGTGGATACTACTTGGTGTGAGACCCTACAGCATGACCCTACTACAGGTTAAGGCTCAAAATCGCTAGCTGATGGTAACCACGAGCAGCAAGCGTCATCCCTGTTTCAGAATCATACTTATGTGATCGTCCCTTTGACAAAACATGTCGTTGGGATCACTCTGACTGTGTCAGTGATGAATACTACAGTTTTAGTCCCTTCTTCAAAACCGTGTCTCTGCATGGCCTAGGGTATGGTTTACTGTCAACCCCACTAGCCAGCATCGGTCAGTATACAGCGGTCTTTGTTGTATTCACGTTGTACATCCTAAAACATATCCCGACCGAGGATTAACACAAAGACCGTACTGATCCAGTGACACTAACTTTCCTTTAACAGAAGAGACGAATCCCATCTTAGTCATCGACTTCCCTCGTGAGCTTCAGGAGTCACCCAACCTAAGATCTTTTAGCAGTCCGAGCCTCGAAGCTAGATCATAGATCTAAGTGACATTATCCATTCACAGGTTTGTACTGATGACTTCAGGTCTTAAGGACCAGCTTTTCTATCATCACTCTAGAGTTATTATTGACAGTCTAGTTAAAGCTTAACCATGTAATAACTCTAAGTTGGTCATTCAGTGAACTCATTCTCTAATGAGCACATGTGTCTCGTCTCCGACTTTGCCAAGTCGAATGACTATGAGTTCATCATTACCCTAAGGTAAGACAAAGACACAATGGTCTAACCAATGTGTCGATATCCTATTCTCGACACATTTATGACCATGAACCGTTTAAGGCTTAAGTTTCTAATCGGTCACTAACTTCTTATAATCGAGATCTACATCTGGATACGTAATGACCTGACTATAAGTCTAAGGAAATTATCTAAGTATATGATTCTACGAATTCATACTTAAGATAATTAATACCATATAATTATTAGAACGAGATGATTATCTTAGGATAAATGCCTCAAGGGCATACGTCTTCCTACAGTTATCTCCATTAACACCAAGTGATTAAATGGGAAATGAGAGAGATAAAAGGACCAGGAGGAGAGGGAGGCATAGAGGAGGGCAGATCTCCACCCAAGGTTAAGTACCATACAACAAGATGCTTTCATCTCCTTCTCTAATTTTTTCCCTTTTATCTTGCTCAATATTTTTCATCCATGAGAAACTAACTTGAGCGTCGGAGGGGAATTGGTCGGGCCCCAACCCCGACCCCCTAATGATCTTCTCATTTTGCAGGAGAATGGAAATACTATGAAGCTAGGTCGGTATCCATCCGTGGAGTTCAATCCTAGCTTACCTTGACCCGGGAATGCTTGTTCACGGGCCCCACTTCAACCGCAGGTGAGGCTCCACCCGACGAAGGAGCCATCTTCAGCCCAAATACCGTTATCGCCAATTTTGGCTTTAACCGTTATCGATTCCCCTTTGACACTCAAGTTAGTTTCTCATGGATGAAAAATAGTGTGAAGCTAGATCGATATCCATCCGTGGAGTTCAACCCTAGCTCACCTCGACCCAGGAACTCTCGTTCACGGCCCCACTTCAACCGCTGGCAAGGCTCCACCCTGACGAATGAGTCATCTTCAGCCCAAATATAGTTATCGCCAATTTTGGATTTAATGGTATGTTTCTCTCTATTCTCCCATTTAATCATATTCTTATTTAATGTTTAAATCATTGGATTAGGGTTTTCTATGTTTGTATTGCAATGCATTACCCGTTGAGGGGTTCGATGAGGATAGAATGCCGCAAGGCATTTCCTACGTGTAATTTACATTACTTGCGAGGGGTCCTAATAGGATGATGCACCGCGAGGCGTTGTCTACATGCACCTACACTACCCGTCGAGGGATCCTAGAATGGTGTGACGTGATGCATAGCCTAGATACATAAGACCCGTCAAGGGACCCTAGACAAACTTAGGGTGGAGTGCCACGAGGCACTACCTAGAAATTATGATATATAACCCATGATCCCAATGATTACGTATGACATTAATACCATTGTGCTTGATTGCTAAATCTTCCAATCCTCATACCTTGGCATGGATGCTGGATTAAGTCATCCGATGTTGTTAGCCCATAAGGCGTGACATCGAGAATGGAATGCATAGTAGGGCATAACCCTAATGAAATCACACCCCCCCCCCACCCCCCATGGAATCCATAGTAGTGCATAACCTTAGTGAAATCACACTACATACACCCTTCTCTTACTGCGACATCCACACTAACTCCAGCGTAGTTTTATTATTATTTCTGACACTCAGACCATTACACAACCCTCTCACCTTCGAAAGGTGGTTCATATCACTAAATAATCTCCTGGGTTAATTGTGAGTAGAGAATTTATAGACAAGTGTTGTCCATGTGGATACGATACCTGACTCACCGTGTAATTACTTCTTGACCTCATGCGCTTAGGAGTGCACAATATTTTAAGGCAAGCACTATGCGGTAAGAATTAAATCAATTTAAAAGGAATGATGTATGGGAAATTAGTTACAAGACTATCAAATCATCCAGTTATAGATACAAAAAATGTATTCAAAAATAAATTAGATGAATTAGGACAAGTAGTTAGGAGTAAGGCAAGATTGGTTGCACAAGGATATAATAAAAAAGAAGGAATAGATTATGATGAAACATATGCACCAGTTGCACGTCTTGGATCTACTAAAATTTTATTATTATATGCATATTACAAAGATTTTAAGTTATATCAAATGTATGTTAAAAATGCTTTTCTAAATGATTTTATTAAAGAAGAAGTTTATGTAGAACAACCACCAGGATTTCAACATGAAACTTTAGATAATCACGTGTTTAAATTAAAGAAAGTTGTAAATGGTCTGGAACAAGCACCACATGTTTGGTATGAAAGACTTGAAATTATCTTTTGAAATTTGGATATTCCATTGTTAAGGCAGATTCAACATTCTTCACTAGGCACATTGAGTCTGATATTATTATCATGCAAGTATATGTTGTTGATATAATTTTTAGATTTACTGATGAAACTTTATGTCAAGAATTTTCTAAGGCTATGTAGAATGAATTCGAGATGAGTCACATGGGTGAACTAACATACTTCATTAGACTTCAAATTAAACAATTGAAAGAATAAATTTTTATCCATCAAAGTAAATACTTTAAAGATCTCATCATACATTTTAGTTTGGAGAATTCTGTACAAAAACATACTCCCATATGTACTTCACTATCACTTGATGATTAGAGCATAATAATGTATATTTTACACTTGGTTTCATGAGATTTCACATATGTTTTCATGTCAATTGAGCTCTATATAATTCATATTCGGTATAATCAATGAATAGTAGAGTTCATTTTATTTTAGATATTTTATGGGAATTTATGAAGATTTTTGAATAATCAATTTTCAAGTTAAAATCATTAAGATAAGATGCCAAAAAAGGATCAGACATTTGGACTTAAGTCTCCAGACGTCTACATGTAGTTTAAACTTTGACATGCAAAGTTCATATACGACAGACGTTTGATGCTCATAGAATAGGCGTCTGACTTCCCAACTTCAGATGCATGATATGGCTTCATTGACCGTCTGGGACACTATGCGTACATTTTTGAACTCTCTGTTTCCTGCAGGGTATTTTTCAAGACAACTGAAGCTTATGACATTAACGTCTGGGCTAAGCCTTAAACGTCAGGCAAGTGAACATGAGACGTCTGTACTAAGCTTCTTCAAGCCCTCATCAAATGAACTTCCAGATGCCTGATAACATGACCTAAACATTTGATTGAAGCTCCTTCAAGCAGCCTTCAAGCCAAGCATCCAGATGTCTGACAACTTAACGTTAGACATATGATCAAGATCGTTTTCAAGAAATAAACTCCAAGCAACCAGACGCTTGGTCGGTCAACACCAGATGTCTGATGCGATTAATCTGTCGATTTCTAAAGCAAACGTCGCCTGATTTGCAGTAGCTCTGACCCAAAACCCTATTTAAAGCTTGTATCTTTTAGACCCTAGATCTCAAATCTAAGGGTAGGAAATTGATTTGGGCTTATGATTATAAAAGCCCCTCCTCATTAGAACTGGGGTTATCTGATTCATTATTCTTAATCTAGCTTTTGTTTTTGCTCTGGTGTGAGGAAGAAGAAGGGTAGAGAATCTGAGCAAGAGGCTTGTAATCTGACTATTTGGTGACAAAATCCTAAACTATCCTTCTTAATTTGATAATCTTGATATTGTTCTGGGATTGGATGATGTTTTCTTCAATGAAATTGATTATCTTCTCCATTATGCTTTGCTAAAACATTGTGTTGTGTGATGTGGTGAAATTAGGGCAATGCTAAGCTTAGATTTGTGATTTCTTGATGCATTTGATGTGTTTGTGGATTGGATGATGAATATCTACTTCACTACTCTTTTTTGTTGATCCATAAGATTAATGTTAGGGGGTTGGATCATCCCACAAGGATTGATCATCATTATTAATATGAAATCCATCATCTAACCATAATCCCATTAGAGATTAGGCTTAATCCCTAAAGGGTACCATTCGATGATGCTAATCTATGAGATTCATCATTGAGTTATAGCTTTGGAAACCAAATCATACTAGACATACACTCTAATGCACCCACATCACACACACACACACACACCTCTATGATTCATCTTTCCCCATTTTCCTCTCCACGCAATTAATTTTAGATTAATTTCATTAGCGTAAACACTCTCTTAAACAATTCAATTACCCATAGAAAGTGGGAATTTCCTCACCGATCATTTTATTTTTTACTGATTTGCATTGTGATTTGTGCCACAGTCTCCTCGTGGTATACGACTCCAGTCTTACTGAATATTACAACTTGTCAGACCTCCTGTGCTTGGGGTGCAACATTTTGAGGCAAGCACTTGACAAAGATCCAAATGGTAAAAGTATTGATCAACGTTTATATCAAGGTATGATCGGCTCAATACTTTATCTTACAGCAAGTAGACCAGACATTATGTTTCTCAATATGCTTGTGTGCTAGATATCAAGCAGACCCTAAGCTTTCACATCTCACATCAGTAAAAAGGATAATTATATATATTAAACTCACTTCTGATTTTGGTTTATTTTATCCTAAAACTAGCACATATAATTTAATATCATATAGTAATGTTGATTTTGATGGTTGCAAATTTGACCTTAAAAGCACAAGTGGCACTTGTCGCTTTCTTGGTCATGCTTTAATATCTTGGTTTAGTAAAAAGCAAAATTCAGTTTCGCTATCAACTACCGAGGTAGAATATATCACTTCAGGATTTGCATGTGCACAAATTTTATTGATGAACCAAACTATATTTGATTATGGCATTAAGTGTAACACGTGTCCATTTAAGTGTGATAACACAAGTGCTATTAATTTATCTAAAAATCTAGTTCACCGTGCACAAACTAAACACATAGATATATGTCATGACTTTTAGGATGATCATGTTCAAAAAGGTGACATCACATTAAAATATATTACGACTGAAAATCAGTCGCTGACATCCTAACTAAACCTTTTAAAGAAGAAACTTTTTGAAGACTTAAAAGAGAATTAGGAATAATCGGTGAATCTGAATTTTAATATTTGATTGATGAATCTATGTATAATTATCTGTTGGATTTTATATGTTTTTCCTGCATTTTTATGAATTATTTTATATTTTTATTAGTCGACCAAACATTTGTTCTAGTCGACTAACAAGCTTACTCAGCATTTCATTTTAGGACGATGCTCGTAATTCCTTTTAAATTTTTTTATTATTTATTTTTAACTGATACACTTTTTACATAGTGTTGTCCTTTCCAAAGTACATGTTAAGTTTGATTTAACACTTTGACTTGTCAAATCAATTTTAATCTTTTGTCAGTACGCTATCACAAGTCTTTATAGGTGTATACTTCTCGGGTACTGTATCGTTAGTTTTGACCTAATTTTTATACTATTCACGTGTTAGAAATTACTATTCAATGTCTTTCCCATACGCCCAGTTGACTGGATACGATTAGTCGACCAGAAGAACATTCTCATCGACCAATCGGGTGTAGTCTTTCGAAAAACTGCCACTTTTATCAGTTTTTTGCCTCTTTTCGAATTTTCAGTTTCCCAACCATCCTAGGAAATTTCAATTCATTTTAATATGGTTTTTAATGGTTTTTTTTAAAGTTTGAATTTGAATTTCCCACTCAAATTCTTCTATTTAAGGAGATGGAGTCTTCATTTTTCCATCCCACGTGAGAAGACCTCTTTCCAAATACTCTAAACATTCTTGCTTTAGGAAATCCAACCAAGCCATGGCCTCATCTAGTCATCAATGCCACCAACGCCTAGCCGACCATTGACCACTCCTCTTCACTACTCCACAAGCCCGCGCCAATTTGATGTGATGGCCGACCTACCCTTTCATGTCGATAGGTTCATAAACTATGGTGACCTCCTTCACTTCAACATCTTCCACCCCTTTTCGGTAGTCTCCCACTTGGACTTATGGAATTGCTCCAACAAAGTCCCTTACTACCCTAGTCTTTGTAAGGAATTCTATACAAACATGAAAGTGACCCATGATGATGGGCACATCTTCATCGACACATCTGTCAAGGATGTCGAAATTTATTTAACTCTATGTCTCTTTCCCGTCTCTTAGGAATTCCTGATTCCAATACCAAGAATCTCTTCTTCACTATGGATAACTCGACAATTCTTAATAGATTGAGTTTCGAGTTCTCCATAGGAATGAGTGTCACGCCCCGCTTCCCAAAACAACGGAAGTGAGAACGAGACGAAGGTCCGCATGGGATGGAGCTGTGAAGCTCGAGCCCAATTAGCTTCTGTAGTGATACACCATTCAATAATATAGGTTCTTGCAAGCATTTTAGAACAATAAAAATATTTCATTAAATTTAAGTCACATCCAGAGTTCGTACATGAAATAGTACAACTGAGCCTCAGCATAGCCAAAAGAACTACAAAGAGAAAGTAAGCCCTAAAACAGGGTACTAAAGCAAAACTAGGTAAGCAGCAATACTTTACTCTCTAGTCCCCCACTTGGAGTAACTCAGCGTCTACCGCGAACACCTAGTTCTCAAAGTCAGGTATCTCAGACAAGTACTCCTAGCAACCTGTCTCGTGATCTGACATACATTCCAAAAACATGAATGTATGTCAGCAAGGGCATGCAAGTAAAAGTAAGAAGGCCCAAGGCAAAGTATGCGAATAATAATAAGTTATGAAGCATTAATGATTTTATACGAGATGTCAGTAGCATTAAACATGGCAATTCAAGCAAGTGGAAAGTAAGGTACTTCTAGCATGTCAGTTCTAAACATTTTAAATGTGGAGTAACGAGCATGGAAATTTGTTAGACATGGTAAGAAAGTAAAAGACTGTACAAGAAAGTAAACGTGGCATGGCAATGGCCGTTGCGTATGCTACATGCTCCAAGACAAGACAAGACGGTGTGTGTCAAGAGGGTTCATGCCTTACAGTTTGAGGGTGATCAAACTCTCTAAATCGTGCGACCGCTCAACCCTACCCCACCCAAGTGCACAAGACACGTCCGTACAAGAGATCACTCACTCTGTTAGGTGAGTGCCCTATTGCCCGCATGCTGTGTATCCGTATAGGGGATCACTCACTCTGCTAGGTGGGTGCCCTATTGTCTGCAGACTGTGTATCCGTAAAATAGATCACTCACTCTGCTAGGTGAGTGCCCTATTGTCCACAGGCTATGCAATGCAATTCATCAATCGGGTCTGTTTTTGTTGTTCGTGTCATTCACATGGCATTATCAAGTTACTTATTAGGGGTCCACACACACGCACACACAGAGAGATGCAATTAAACATTAATGCTACAATAATTTGTATAGTTTCGCACACTTGCCTGTTTTGGAGCGATTTTTGGTGCCGTGGTGATTGTAGGAAAGGCATGACGATATTTGCATCAATAGATTCGTGATATTAATTTGAAGGTTGTTAAACCATCCAAATAACATAACATATAGCTACAGTATACTAATCTATTATATAAAAGAGGGATGTTGTTTCAGAGTGTTTTCTCACTACAAAAGTGTTGACCGTGGATAACCCGGTCAACGTGGTCAAGGGATCCGCTTGGGTCCCTCGGGTGCGTCGAGTCGGTGCAGACGAGGCGCGAGTCGGAGTTGTGGACGACATGGAGCGCGTCGGCTTGGCCGAATCGAGATCCTTGGTCGCAAGGGGGGCGAGGGGAAGCCTCGTCCCGGGTTGATACGCTCGGCCTCGGACGGACGTGCTCGGGCGAGGGGAAGCCTCGTCCCGGGTTGAGACGCTCGGCCTCGGACGGACGTGCTCGGCCTCGGCGGTCGGACGACGAGGGGTAGCCTCGATCGTCCTGCTGGTCACGTGGCCGGTCGCGGGGCAGAGGGGAAGCCTCGGCCCGTAGATGTGGCGTCCTCCTGCGCAGATGAGAACGCTCGTCAGGGGGGCCGGACCTTGGTTCCGGCCAAATCCCCTCCGATGCCTAAGTCAGATAGTGTTCTAAGAAGGGAGGCCCGGCGGAGACGGTTCGACTCGAGAGGAGATCGGAACTGCGTCTACCGGCGTGAGCGGGGGAGGAAGGAGTTTGGAATGGGGGAACTAGGTCGTTGATGGAGTACCTTAGGTTTTAGATACCTGAGATCCGGTCTTTTGTCCAGTCGTCCTTCTAGCCCTTTTATAGACCTCCCGCCGTGACTGCCTCCGGCCCACGTCGCTCGTCCGCCTTTGATCGTGCCCCCTCAATCCGCCCCCCGTCGCCGCTCCCAGCGCCATGCCAGCACCTCCCCATCACGGCCCTTAAGTGGTAGCGGGATCAGGGGAACGGTTATCGCTGGAGTGGGCGGGTGACTCGTGCGTTATTGGGGCCGGGTCGGATTGATATTTGGGGGCCCTCTATGGGACTTCGTCGGGTGGGCCTGATCGTGCAGATGGGCTACCGATCGGCGGTCGGGCATCCAGGCTCGTATCTTTCGGGCTTCGTCTGGTGGGCTGTGCCTTTGGGCCTATGCTGTTGGGCCTTCGCAAAATAGACGTATCAATTGCCCCCATCGGTGGGGCCGATCGGCCTTGGCCAGCTCGGTTCGACCGATGTGACTCCTGGGGTTCCGTGTGGTGCTTCAATCGAGGCGTCGTCATAAATGGAGGTCATGATGGGGCGGATCGATTGGACTTCCCTTGGTGCCGATTTTGAAACGCCGCCGGCTCCTTCAGGCCTGCCACGTGTCCCTGTCAGGCGTTTCGAATTCGCCCCTGGGTCTGGTATATAAGATCCCCGGCCGCGTCGATCCCAACTTCTTCTTTGCACTTTCCTCTGTTCTAGGCTTTCCACAACCCGGAGTCTCCCGCCGCCTTCGTTTCCTTGTCTTCTCCAGATTAACAAAAAGGTAACTCCTTTCTTATTTTCATATTATGGCTGCTCTTAGGATAGGTGGTTCTGGCCAAGGGGCGAGGGATCCTCCTGGGTCGAGGCGGGGCGGCCCCCGGCTTGTGGGATCAGGTTCCTCCTCTGAGAGTCGCCCCCTTCGAGATAAGGGGAAGGGGAAGCTCTTCCCGGACTACGCCGGCGATGATGCGGCGTCGGCTGCCGTGCGGCTTAATGTGCCCCCGGTTATCCTCCGAACGCTGTCGGGGACTCCTCCCTCAGTGGCCACGGAGATCCGGGAAAGGTATCTCTGCTATCTGTACGATGTTCGAGTTCCATTCGCCGACGAGCGGATCTGCCTTCCGAGGAGCAATGAGGTCGGCGTCTACGTCGAGATGTTCCGCCTGGGTCTTCGTTTCCCGCTCAATCCCTTCTTCATCCAGGTCATGGAGTACCTCATGGTGCCCCTTTGCCAGTTCACCCCCTGTTCGATTGCGGTACTGACGGGCTTCGTGATGCTCTGTTGTACCCGTGGTCTGGAGCCGTCTCTCCCCCTTCTCTTCTACTTTTATCAGATCCAGACGGTCGGCCCAGGGTCATGGTTGCAACTCCGAGCCCGCTCGAGGAGGGAATGCCTGATCGGGCTACCCCGCTGGTCGGGGGGTTGGAGCTCGGACTATGTCTTCGTGGTCTTCCTGGAGGGTGCCCAAATTCTGACAGGCTGGGGTGGGTCGGTCCGGCCTTGCTCAACGTTAGCCCTCTCCGAGGAGGATCAGGCGGCCGCCGCGCTGTTGTCGAGCCTCCCCTTGGAGGCGAAGTCCATCTGGTCTTTGTTGGACGACCTACTCTTGAAGGCCGTCTTGTGGTCTCCGAGTAGGTCGCTTTTTTAGTCCTGGGTTGCCCCGTGGCTTACCCTGATTTCGGGTTTCCTTGTAGGAATGGCTGGTCGCGAGTTCATCCGTGATGTCGATGAGCTGATCCGTCGTGGAGCCGCTCGGAGCCGAGGCAGTACCTCCGGAAGGGCGCCTCGACGGACCGTTGAGGAGGAGGTGCGCCGAGCCGAGCCCTCTGTGGGTAGGGTGGTGGCCGCGCCTCCCGCCTCTTCTTCTGGCGATCTCCTCCCCGGGGGGGTTGCAAGGGCCGGATCCGTCCCTCCAGCCAAGTGGCGGGGGATAACGATGGGTCCGGTGCAGTCCCTCCTGCACTTGGCGTCCCCCCTCTCGTCCCCGAGGGTGGAGATGGTGCGAGGCGGAAGCGTTCCCCTTCGGCGCCTGCCGAGCCTCGCGGGGGAAAAAGGAGGATGGAAGACGTGGATCCCCCCAGTCCGGTGTGCTCCGTGCCTCCGGCGGCGACCGCCAGGGATCTCCCGGTAGTCCTGACGACCACCCCCGTCGCAGCGTCCCCGCCTACATTACCAGGGATCGGAACCCTGTTGGCGAGCAACTTGGCTTCCCTCGAGGTCACCCCCGGGTGTTCGGTGTTTGTCGACCGAGCCTTGGCCCAGCAGGTTGCTGAGGGCTCCGTCCTTCCCCGGGACCGCAGTCTCCTCGAGAAGATCCCCGCCGACAAGGTGTCGGACTCCTTGGCCTGGACCCTCCAACAAGTTCGGCTATTCTGTAGTCCTTCCCTTCCTTTCACTCTCTTATTGGCTCATGTCTCGTCTTTCAGGGTTCAACGCTCGTTGTTGAGTTGCAGCGTCGAGCCGTCCGTTTGAGGGAGTTGGAGGAGTCCTCTGTGAGGGCCCACGAGCGGGCCGGGGCGGCGGAGGTAGCTATGACGGAGGCTCAGATGGAGTATCGTCATCTCAAGCTCTGGGTTGCCGAGCTGGAGGGACGAGTGGGTGATCTCCAGGGAAAGTTGGAGGACGCTTGGCAGTCGGCTGAGGAAGCGGCGGAGTCGTTCCGCCTGGAGAGGGAGGAGCTTCAGAGGGAACTATCGGATCGGCGTCAGGTGGCGCGGTTTGCGGAGGAGGTGGAGAGGGGTGTCGTCGAGAATCTGGGAAAGAGGATCTTCGAGGTCCTCAGGGAAGCCTTCGGTACATATGAAGACCTTATCGGCCCCCGGATCGTCGAAGTCGTCCAGTCTTCCTTTCAGGATTGCGTGAAGCGTGTCCGGCAAGCTCCCCCGCTTGTCGATCCCCCTCGCTCCGAGCAGGGCGAGGCGCCCGAGGATGTGTCCTCTCGAGCCCGGGCCCCCTAGGTCGTCCCTCCTGGTCGGTTATCCTTGTTTTTATCCTCAAATTTTTTAGCATCCGCTTCGCTTTGGGCCAGTCTACTTGAAATGGATCCCTGACCCCGCTATCTCCTTTGGCTTCGCTACCGGCTCCCTGCTTCAGAGCCAATAATTACTGGTTGCATGGATGTTCGCTTAGGCCAGCAATTTTGGGTTCTTGGTCGACAAGTTTTGCTCTGCCGGTGTTGTCCTAGTCTTCGTAGGTGATGAATTTTGTTGTCCGCCGTGAGCGGGTCATTTGTAAGGAGGTTTCTCCACTTCAATTTCCTGTAAACAAGACACACTTCTGTACCTTGGTTAATTGTTGGAAATGAAATTGACTTACAAGAGTTTCCCGCGCGTTTTGCTTTGTTGCTGTGATTCTCGGCACCCTTCGGCTGACCGTGGTCACTCGCCTCCTTCCTCCAGGAGGTTGTCCCTTGCCCTCTGAGCGGACAAGTTGGTATGCGTCCTTGATGACTAGGGGGGCTGCCCCCGGTCTTATGAGCAGTGGAGTTGGTCGGCGGGGGTGTAACTCCCCGGCTTAGGACCGGTCGGCGTCCGGGCTGGCTGGGGGAATTGCCCTCCGACTTACGAGCGAAGGAGACGGTCGGCGAGGGCAAAGGTCCTCGGCTTAGGACCGGTTGGCGTCTGCGCTGGCCGGGGGAATTGCCCCCAGACTTACGAGCGATGGAGACGGTCGGCGAGGGCGAAGCTCCTCGGCTTAGGACCGGTCGGCGTCTGCGCTAGCTGGGGGAATTGCCCCCAGACTTACGAGCGAAGGAGACGGTCGTCGAGGGTAGAGCACCTCGGCTTAGGACCGGTCAGCGTCTGCGCTAGCTGGGGGAATTGCCCCCAGACTTACGAGCGAAGGAGACGGTCGGCGAGGGTAGAGCTCCTCGGCTTAGGACCGGTCGGCGTTTGCGCTGGCTGTGGGAATTGCCCCCAGTCTAACGGGCGAAGGAGACGGTCGGCGAGGACAAAGCTCCTCGGCTTAGGACCGGTCGGCGTCTGTGATGGCTGGGGAATTTCCCCCCAAACTTACGGGCGAAGGAGTCAGTTGGCGGGGACGAAGCTCCTCATCTCGGGACTGGTTCTGTCCGACCCCCCCCCCCCCCCCCCCATCCGGTGAGGTGGCGGTCTTCGCTCTTATGCACCTTTGGTGAAATGTTGGTTCCGTCGAAGATAAAGAGAAGATAAAATGGAATGCGTTTGTACTCTCAAGGTTCCTATTGGACTAGTACATTTGGAGGAAAGAAAACAGGAAATAAAGCTAGACGGAGGGATGTAAACCTAGATAATCTCCTCCGGACTGGGCTGCGGCCGGGGCCTCGCCTGCTCACTCTATGATGCGGAGGGGTCCTTGGACGGTGTTGACCTTCTTCCCCTTGTCCGGCTGCGTGGAGGTTCCTTCTCCGTAGGCCGGCTCGTCGGTGAAATTCCTTGTGTGCCCTCGGCTCATCAGCTTTTCAATGTCATTCTTTAGGTGCCAGCAGTCTTCAGTGTCATGGCCATTATCCTTGTGGTATTTGCAGTACTTTTCCCCATTCTTCCCCCCTCTTTTTGTCTTTGGCGGGGGGCGATCGGCACTCTCTTCCTTCTGAACTTGAGCGAGGACGGCATCTGGGGTGGCGTCCCTGGTACCCTCTCCTCGCTGCCTGTTTCTCGTCCTCTTCTCGGTCCGGTATCCTTCGGGGCTGCGGCGTTCGCTATCGCCGCGTTTGGTCCCTCGTTTGGCCTTTCCCGCCTCAATGGCCAAGGTCTCCTCGGTCAACATGAAGCGCTCGGCCCTCGCCATGATCCCAGGAAGGTCCTTTGGGGGATCGTTGTGCAGAGACTTCTTCAGGCCTCTATGGCGCAGCCCTTTATTTAGGGCCGTTTGGACAACAAGGTCGGGGGGGATGTTCACGTTCAGCCGCTCCGCGTTGAAGCGGCGCATAAACTGTCGGAGCGGCTCGGTGGGGCCCTGCACTATGTTAAACAGATGTTCAGCATCAGGCATTACATGTCGCCCTGCCATGAACTGTTTGCAGAACAGCTGGGTGAGTTCCTTGAAGCTGTCGATGGAGCGGCTGGGTAGGCTGCGGTACCAGGTTCTCGCCGCTCCCCTGAGGGTCGAGTAGAAGCCCCTGCAGAGCAAGTCATCGTCGGCTCCCTGGAAGGACATGTCACCCTCGTAGTCCATCACGTGGTTTCCCGGGTCCCCTATCCCGTCGTACTTCCCCAGCGCCGGGATCTTGAATCGAGAGGGGACCCGCGCGTCGGTTATTCTCCTCGACAGAGGGCACCGGTCTCCGTGGATGCCCCCGGGGGTCTGACACCCGCCTATCTCCAGCTCGTTTGGTGGTGGTGGGGGCACAGGCGCTGGCGGGGCCGGCTCCGCGGCCCTCGCCACACTTGGGGTCGGGTTGAACCGGCATTCCCGGCTCCTCCGGCAGGAGCTCCCGCTCCGCCGTGATTGGTCTCTCGAGTGGTGTCGATCGCTTCTTCTGTGGTGGGGCGATCGTGGCCGACGAGACGACGCGGTCACCGATTCGTCCCCCGTGCCCTCGGTTTCTCTTCGGCTCCTTTCACGATAAGGGGAGGAGGCGCGTGATCTCGCCTGACGAGAGCCGGACCACGCGGACCGACGCTCAGTGTTCGGTCTTCGGTTCCCGTGGTCATTGACCACAGCGGACCGTAAAAGCGGGGGGCCCCGCCCAACGATGGCCGTCGCCCAACACGTCTCCGTTGGCCGGCGCAGCGCCGACGAGCTGCTGTACCGTTGCGACCAACATCTGGAGGCTCGCGTTGGTCTCTTGGGCCAGAGCGCGGAGCTGCCCCTGCGTGGCTAGTTCCGACCCGCCAGCTTCTTCGGTTGAGGGGGCGGGGCGACTGTCGTCGGGTGCGTCCTCAAGGTTGCTGTTGGGTGCGCCATTCCCCTCTTCCGGGATGGGGGGCATGCGTCTCTTTCCATTGCAGGCTCGTGCCATTGCTGGTGTGGTTTGTTTCTTCGTGGGACGGTTCGTTCCCACAGACGGCGCCAGATGTTTTAGAGTGTTTTCTCACTACAAAAGCGTTGACCGTGGATAACCCGGTCAACGTGGTCAAGGGATCCGCTTGGGTCCCTCGGGTGCGTCGAGTCGGTGCAGACGAGGCGCGAGTCGGAGTTGCGGACGACGTGGAGCACGTTGGCTTGGCCGAATCGAGATCCTTGGTCGCAAGGGGGACGAGGGGAAGCCTCGTCCCGGATTGAGACGCTCGGCCTCGGACGGACGTGCTCGGGCGAGGGGAAGCCTCATCCCCGGTTGAGACGCTCGGCCTCGGACGGACGTGCTCGGCCTCGACGGTCGGACGACGAGAGGTAGCCTCGATCGTCCTGCTGGTCACGTGGCCGGTCGCGGGGCGGAGGGGAAGCCTCGGCCCGTAGATGTGGCGTCCTCCTGCGCAGATGAGAACGCTCGTCAGGGGGGCCGGACCTTGGTTCCGGCCAAATCCCCTCCGATGCCTAAGTCAGATAGTGTTCTAAGAAGGGAGGCCTGGCGGAGACGGTTCGACTCGAGAGGAGATCGAAACTGCGTCTACCGGCGCAAGCGGGGGAGGAAGGAGTTTGGAATGGGGGAACTAGGTCGTTGATGGAGTACCTTAGGTTTTAGATACCTGAGATCCGGTCTTTTGTCCAGTCGTCCTTCTAGCCCTTTTATAGACCTCCTGCCATGACTGCCTCCGGCCCACGTCGCTCGTCCGCCTTCGATCGTGCCCCCTCAATCCGCCCCCCGTCGCCGCTCCCAGCGCCATGCCAGCACCTCCCCATCACGGCCCTTAAGTGATAGCGGGATCAGGGGAACGGTTATCGCTGGAGTGGGCGGGTGACTCGTGCGTTATCGGGGCCGGGTCGGATTGATATTTGGGGGCCCTCTATGGGAGTTCGCCGGGTGGGCCTGATCGTGCATATGGGCTGCCGATCGGCGGTCGGGCATCCAGGCTCGTATCTTTCGGGCTTCGTCTGGTGGGCTGTGCCTTTGGGCCTATGCTGTTGGGCCTTCGCAAAATAGACGTATCAGATGTTATCATGAGAAATAGGATAAGAGAAATTGGACATGAGAAATTGGATAAGAGAATTTGGATATCTATTATATAAAAGAGGGATGTTATCAAGAGAAATTGGATGAGAGAATTTGGACATGAGAAATTGGATATGAGAAATTGGATATCTATATTACAAATGAGGGATGTTTTTGAATCTTTGTCCCATGTGGCAATGTCACATCGCCACATGGGACAACTTTCTTAAACACAAAACCCAAAAACACAAAACTCCACCCAACCCCCCAAAAACACACCCAAACCCCCAAAAACACACCCAAACCCAAACACCCAAAATCACACCCCAAGCAAAAAAACCAAAAACCCCATGACACTACACACACTCAACCCCATCATTCTCATTTTCACCTGTTTTTCACTCATCGAAACACCCATCCAAAAAAAGTGAAACAAAAAACACAGGGAATGTGCATTCAAAGAGGCGGGATGAGCTTTTTGGGCGTCTGTTTCAATTAACCCCTCAAGCAGAGGACTGAATCCATCCCACCGAAGGCGCCCGCTAAATTTTTATACGCTAATTTGTTGTCATGTGCCAAAGGCGCCAGCACTGAATTTATTATTCCTCGCCGAAGGCAGCCGTGCCTCTAAATTTTTTTACGCTAATTTGTTATTCTTTTAAATTTTGGCTGTAGAAATATTTTTTGGGGGACAAAGATTTTGCAGGGAAAAATCTTGAATGCACCGTGCCCATGGGCACGGGTTATGACTAGTATATATATATTTCTATATTATAATTGAGGGCAGATTTTGAATTTGTCCTATGTGGCAATGTCACATCAAGTTTTGGCGGGAAATTTTTGAGTTCAATAAAAATTTGTTGGGAATACACAAAAGCATTGAAATTAGGAATATCCTTTTAATATTAGTTATGAAAAAATGTTGTGCATACACACAATCTCATCTTGGGAATGAACGCGAGCTGTGAAAGAATGAACGCTGGAGATGCTGCCAACTCATTGATCAGTGTTGCAAAACCCTGTAAAATTTCGATATCATCTGCTGATATTTCAGGGGAAACTAATAATTATTGATGTTTGTTTAAAATTAGTGGGCCCAAGATTTTTAAATGAACAGTGTCCCAAGGGCACTGGTTATATGTATATGAAGCCATCGCCGAAGGCGCCAGCTAAATTTTTTAACGCTGATTTGTTGTTCCGCGCCTAAGGCACCCGCGCCGAAATTGTTGTTTTACATCGAATTTGTTGTTCTGCACCGAAGGCATCCACGTCGAATTTGGTGTTCTGTGTCGAAGGCGCTTGCGCTGAATTTGTTGTTCCGCGCTAAAGGCGCCCGCGTCATTTTTAACGCTGATTTGTTGTTCCGCGCCTAAGGCACCCACGTCGAAATTGTTGTTTTACGTCGAATTTGTTGCTCTGCGCCGAAAGCACCCACATCGAATTTGGTGTTCTGTGTCGAAGGCACATGGTCTGAATTTGTTGTTCCGCGCCGAAGGCGCCTACGCCGAAGGCGCCTGTACCGCTAAATATTGTAAACTAATTTGTTTTTCTTTTAAATTTTGGCTTTGAAAAAAAATTTCGGGGAACAAAGATTTCGCATGGGAAAATCTTAAATGAACCGTGCCCGCGGGCACGGGTTATGACTATTCTATTATATAAAAGAGTATATAAAAGAGGGATGTTATCAAGAGAAATTGGATAAGAGAATTTGGATATCTATTATATAAAAGAGGGATGTTATCAAGAGAAATTAGATAAGAGAATTTGGACGAGAAATTGGATAAGAGAATTTGGATATCTATTATATAAAAGAGGGATGTTATCAAGAGAAATTGGATAAGAGAATTTGGACATGAGAAATTGGATAAGAGAATTTGGATATCTATTATATAAAAAAGGGATATTATCAAGAGAAATTGGATAAGAGAATTTCGACATTGAGAAATTGGATAAGAGAATTTGGATATCTATTATATAAAGAGGGAAATTGGATAAGAGAAAATATAATAGATGAGATTTTGAGGGATAAGAGAGGAGGTGGGAAATTGTGCACATACAACCCCAGTTTTTGCATTTTTGCACCTGGACCCTCCCCACACACCCACCAACAATTTTTATTCTCCCACCTTCTGACCTTTTTTTCCTGTCCTTTGAAGATTTTGAATCTTATCCTACTAGGACAAAGCTTTGTCCTTCGTGGCAAGTTTGTCCTAGCTGTCAATGACAATTTTGGGGGCCTTAAATTTTGGAGGAAAACTTAAATTTGAAGGGAAACTTGAAATTTGTGGGGGAAAAACTTAGCCATTAAATAAACCGTGCCCTATGGGCACGGGAAATGACTAGTGTATATATATATGTATATGTATATCTATTATATAAAAGAGAGATGTTATCATGAGAAATTGGATAAGAGAAATTGGACATGAGAAATTGGATAAGAGAATTTGGATATCTATTATATAAAAGATGGATGCTATCAAGAGAAATTGGATAAGAGAATTTGGACATGAGAAATTGGATAAGAGAATTTGGATATCTATCTATTATATATAAAAGTATATAAAAGAGGGATGTTATCAAGAGAAATTGGATAAGAAAATTTGGATATGAGAAATTGGATAAGAGAAATTGGATATCTATTATATAAAAGAGGGATGTAATCATGAGAAATTGGATAAGAGAAATTGGACATGAGAAATTGGATAAGAGAATTTGGATATCTATTATATAAAAGAGGGATGTTATCAAGAGAAATTGGATAAGAGAATTTGGATATCTATTATATAAAAGAGTATATAAAAGAGGGATGTTATCAAGAGAAATTGGATAAGAGAATTTGGACTTGAGAAATTGGATAAGAGAAGTTGGATATCTATTATATAAAAGAGGGATGTTATCAAGAGAAATTGGATAAGAGAATTTGGACGAGAAATTGGATAAGAGAAGTTGGATATCTATTATATAAAAGAGGGATGTTATCAAGAGAAATTGGATAAGAGAATTTGGACGAGAAATTGGATAAGAGAATTTGGATATCTATTATATAAAAGAGGGATATTATCAAGAGAAATTGGATAAGAGAATTTCGACATGAGAAATTGGATAAGAGAATTTGGATATCTATTATATAAAAGAGGGAAATTGGATAAGAGAAAATATAATAGATGAGATTTTGAGGGATAAGAGAGGAGGTGGGGAATTGTGCACATACAACCCCAGTTTTTGCATTTTTGCACTTGGACCCTCCCCACACACCCACCAACAATTTTTATTCTCCCACCTTCCGACCTTTTTTTCCTGTCCTTTGAAGATTTTGAATCTCATCCTACTAGGACAAAGCTTTGTCCTACGTGGCAAGTTTGTCCTAGCTGTCAATGACAATTTTGGGGGACTTAAATTTTGGAGGAAAGCTTAAATTTGGAGGAAAACTTGAAATTTGTGGGGGAAAATCTTAGCCATTAAATAAATCGTGCCCTATGGGCACGGGAAATGACTAGTTTATATATATATTAACATTCATAAACCTATGTATATAGAATTAACAACTAAGATAATTAACTAATGGTTACGTCTTTAACCTAATATTATTTAGTACACTGCTCATAACTGTTAATATTACCTTACAAACTATATATAACAGTAAGTACTTAAGAATGTAACATGACTTATATATATATTACTGTTCATGTATATATATATTTTTTTGAAAGGTAAAAGGATTTCTATATATTTTAAAATAATTACAGACCTACAAATGTAGGTACACACAACAGATGTCAGAGTCTTTTAGAGGGAGGATAGGGCACAAGCGCCGTCACCCCTACTAAGAGACTCTGCACCATAGAAATCTAGAAAATTAAGAGAGAAAACCGATCAACTACATCATCTTAGCCATTATCACGCAGCTCCCAGTTTGATATTGCTTCTGCCGCCTCATCGTCTTCCCTATCTATATCCCATAGAGCAATTCTTAAATCTGCCGCGATGTCTTTGAATAGAAGTGTCTTGCATTTCTTGGAGTTTTCAAATATTTCTTCTGTTTCTTTCCCTCCATAAATGCCAGACCATGGCCGCCAAGGCTGTTCTTGCAAGCAGACTCAACACCGTCTTGTTTCCAAAGCGCCTTAAATAGAGGTTGCCCACCTCAGTTATAGTGGAGGGGGAGTTTGTCGAGATTCCCAGCTTTAGTAGACTACGTCGCAGAATGTAGCTCGAGTATTCACATTCAAAGAACACGTGCTTGGTGGTTTCCCCCTCACTGCCCTCACAAAGTACACAGCCCCCAGGTTTACTCAACCCCCATTTAGCGAGGATGTCCTTGCTGAGCAATTTCCCCTTAAATGCACGCAGTAGAGTTAGAGATAGCTTGGGGACATGCTGTTTGTACCATATCAGTTTGGAGTAAGTGAATGAAGGTGATTGCTACCGGCTAGCTTCCCAGGCGTCCGAGAACTTGAAATGGCTTCCTGAAGCCCACTGCCATCTGTCCATTCCAGGCCTTATCTTGATTTGCTGCAGTTACGGCCGAAGATGTTGGATCGCCGGGTCGTCCAGCCAATCACTCCTGGACCAGTACTCGGAGACGAGCTTGCTGGAGGATCCCGCAGGTATCTCGTTGTACAGGCATAGGGGACCACCATTCAGCCAGTTGTCCAACCAAAACAGAGTGGTCTGTCCGTCCCTCACCTCCTTTCTAATGAGCTTCTGCGAGATATTACGACAGCGGATCATGTGTTTCCAGGTCCCCGAGTGCTCAAATTTCCCCTTAGCCGCAAAGAAGATAGACGGAGAGCCGTAACGCCCCTTCATGTATTCGGCCCATAGACCCTTGTCTGAGAGATAGCGCCATGTTAGCTTTACCCCTGCTGCCTTATTAAGATCTGAAATTAGTCTTAGCCCTACCCCCCTTCCGATTTGGGAGAGCACATGTCCTTCCAAGACCAGATATGAGATGATCCCCAAATAAATCTCCTGCATGCTGATGAGATGGAACACACAATGGAGAGAGGAATATGGAATGCTTTTCACAGGTTGCTTCTAAAGGCCATGGTTTACGATTCTTGATCATTTTCATCGATGAATATTCCAGAAAACTTTTGGCCTACTTCTTGAAGCATAAGGATGAAGTATTTGTAAATTTCAAGTAGTAGAAGACTTTCCTCAAGAAGCAGATATGAAAGCATATGAAGAGACTCAACATATAATGGCTTGAAATTTTGTTTAGAAGAGTTTAATGAATTTTCTTAGAAGGGGTTGTCAGACATTGCACAATTGTTATAACATCATAACAGAACAGATTTACAGAACACCTCAATAGGATTAGATTAGAGAAAGCTTGGTGCATGCTCTTCAATGCAAGTTTAAAAAAAGAGTATTGGGCAGAAGCTGTAAATATCGCATGCTACTTGGTGAACCAATTATCATCCACGTATATTATCGTTCTCACCAATTCAATACGCCCAAAGATTGACAAGGAAGAAGAGGTCTAGCCCATTAGTCTTTTTTTGCACTTATCCACCAGCCTACTATACATGGGTGCCTTAGGGTATTTAGGGGATAGGGGTAAGCCCAAATAAGTGGTGATAGTTGTCGCCCTCTTAATACCAAGTAATGCGACAATGCTCGTAGAGTCTTTTGCCCCCTTGCTGAAGATGCCAGCGCTTTTATCCCAGTTGACATGAAGACCAGTTAGCATTTTAAAATCCTCAAGGAGAGATTTTAGCCTGGAGAAGGAATGATGATTAGCTCTGCAGAACACTAGAAGATCGTCAGCAAATAATAGATGGGATATGGATCCAGCCCGACGCATGGGATGGATGGTGCGGGATGTGATCGCCTTGCCAACCATAAGAGAGAATGCCTCCATTACAATTACGAAGAGATATAGGGAGAGAGGGTCTCCTTGTCGCAGACCTCTGTTGCCCTCGAAGTATCCCACCGGGCTACCATTCACCATCCCTGAAAAAGACGGGGATGATATACACTCCTTGACCCAGTTGATAAAAGTATGGTTGAAACCCAATTGATGCATAAGAAAATAGATAAATTCCCTGTTGACGCTATCAAATGCCTTCCTCAGATCTAACTTAATACATGCTCTAGCACCCATATGGTTACTGAAGTCCCTTATCTGTTCGTGGGCAAGGAGGGCACAATCAGTCAGATGCATGCCCTTCAAAAAGCTGCTTGATTCTACGAAATAAGCTCATGGATGATCACTTTTAGTCTATTGCAAAGTACATTGCTAATCACTTTGTAGATAACATTGCAGCACGTAATTGGCCTGTTGTCTCCAAGCCCCGTAGCATAAGAGTTCTTGGGAACAAGGGTGAGAAAAGTATGATTTACCTGCCGAAATAATAATCCAGTTTTGAAGAATGACAGAACAGCTTTTGTGACATCATCCCCAATCACACTCCAGTTGTGCTGATAAAAATATCCATTAAATCCATCAGGCCCAAGTGCCTTGTCAACACCAATTTGGAATACTGCATTTTTGACCTCTTCTTTAGACACCCGTCTATCAAGCCATATGCTCGCCTCAGGAGAAACATTGCGCTTGGGAACAATTTTTGGGAAGACACTCCAATAATGACTTTGGTTATAAATCTCCTTGTAGAATGTTTGGGCTTCTGTTTTAAGCTCCTGATACGACATGTTTTGATTTCCCCTTGCGTCAACCAGATGATATAGGTTGTTATGCACATGGCTGGCTTTTATGGCTGAGTAGAAGAACTGTGTGTTTCTGTCGCCCAGGGACAACCAATCCTGACGGCTTTTCTGGTGGTACATCTCTTCCTCCATACTTAGGAGTTTTGACAATTCCATAGCAAGTTGGCGTTCACAACTCTGAAGTTCATGAGAGAAATGTATAGCTGCCTGGGATCTTACCTTCTCAAGCTTTTGTCTACATGAGGTAATATTATTTGTTTCAGATTGCTTCCGAGCCCAAAGCCGTAGTTCCTCCTTTAACCTCTTCAATTTTTGTGTCAGGCAGTACATTGGAGATCCCCAAATGAATTGATTCCAATTTGTTTCAATGAGCTCTTTATAACCTGGCCACTGCATCCAGTAATTAAAAATTTTGAATGGTTTTGGTTTAGATGGTACCTGGGAGTGCAACTTTATAACCATAGGGGAATGGTCGCTGGTTTGTGGGTCAAGATATTCAACAAAAGAATTTGAAAGTTTGAAAGCCAATTCCGGATTGCAGAAGATCCAGTCTAGCTGTGCCGCGATTCTGCCTCCACCCGTCCGCATATTGCATCAGCTCATTCGCATTCCCTTACTTTTTAGTTCCCGTAGTGAGCAGTCAGTAATGCAGTTATTAAAATCCTCCACCATGTTCTCCATAATCTTACGGCCACCAATCTTATTTTTAGAGAAGCAGATGCAGTTAAAGTCCCCTCCCACCAACCAAGCTTCATTATGAATTTTTGTCACATCACTTCTCAAAGCATGCCAGAGCCCCTTTCAATCCATACCAGAATTGAATGAGTAAACTGCTGTGAGAACCATGGAGAAACCCCCTGCATTAAGCCACCTTGCCGAAATATGTTGAGGGGAAATAGAGAGTATACCAGCATGCCAGACAAGAGGATCATATCCTATAATAATCCTCCCCCCTTTGTGCTCTTCAAAGTTGTCCAGAATAGACCAATGTTTAGGGAATAGGATTTCCTGAGGGTAGAGTCCACTTTCAGTTTAGTTTCCAGCAGCACGGCAATTGAAGGCTTCAATGTACGCAGCCTATCTTTAAAATCTCTTCTCCTCATCAAGTTGTTAAGGCCTCGCGTATTCCATAAGAAAACTGTCATTGATTGGACTTGGGTTGACAGGCAAGACTACCATCCCGTAGTCTCGTACTTTTCCGAATGTTTACCTCTGTATTTGGGTGGTTGGTATTTTTATTCTGGCCATTCCTTGCAACAGTAGTGTGTCTCATTAAATTTGCCTCTTCCATATCCCATTCCAGATTTGTGACTGTGAGAATATCAGGTATCTTTTCTACATCAGGGTCGAACTCTTCCTCAAGATGTGAACTTTGCGTAGCTGGGTTCGTATTTGACAGCATCCCTACCCCCCTCAGGTTTGTCCAGAGGCACAGACTGGGCTTGGGGTTTGCTTGCAAATTCTGGAAATGATCCTCTACTAGTAGTATCAGGTACCGTTGGCACATGTATTTCATTTATTCCATGTCCTTCACAGTTGTGTCCCAGTGGGTCATCATCTCCTGCAACCTTTGAATTAGTGACCACATGTTCAATCTCCTCAAGGCCCTTTTCATTTGATTCCGCCTGCATATGCTGATGTACTTCTAAGGCCTGAGGGATTGGTTCATTTGCCGGCAATGTTATCTGAGATTCAAGGATACTACCAGGCCCCGCATCATCATGCAGGCCCGACCCAGACCCTTTCTCCAGTGTGTTAGTAGCAACAGGGCTGTAGATCCTGGCAGCAATCTCCTTGCCCTTAGTTTGCTTTGTCATCTTTATTTCTGCTTGGATTGAAGGGAGCTTAACTAAATCAGGGCATTTGGGAATCTGAATGTCCAAAGCAAATACAGTGTGTGCACCATGGTGGTTCTCCCTCAATCTTCACATCTATAGTGACAGTAGAACCATCCTCAATTTCAATGACAACCGATTTAGGCAGAGGTTTAGTTGCATCCACATCAACAAGGCACCTAGCATACGATATTCTTTCGAGTTTGGCCGTCATTCTGTCCAAGCTTATTGGCTTACCTATCAGAGAGGCAATTACATTCAGGATTTCTAGGGTCCACATACCCAATGGGACGCCATAAAGTTGCACCCAAACTGGAACCGAAGAGAGAGCATCACGTTCATGCTTGATTGTTGAGCTCCAACGCTATAGCACCACTAGCCTTCCGTCAAACAACCAAGGCCCACCATGTAATATTCTTTCGCACTCCATGCCATCTTCAAATTTGAAGTAAAAAACCCCGTTGTCACGGCTATAAATATGATAGCCTTTCTTCAGATTCCAAAGTCTATCAACCCAAGCTCGGATTTGACCATAGTAAGGCACATCTCCTAATACATACCCTACCAAAGTATGCTTCCATTTTTCAGCTCCCCTGGTCAGCATAGCCTTAGCTACACTGCCAACTTCCGACCCGTCATCTTTAACTAGAGGAGGCACATAGCTCATAGCTAGCTCAGAACCATACTACCGTTTATTAGCACACACATCCGACCAGGACTGTTTTACAATAGCAGTATCGATCTTAATAGCGACATTAGGTCGAACAGACATTCTCTCGAACACATGGTGGTCATTCCCCCCTTGTTAAGATTCCGGTTGGAATTATAGTGCCCCTTGTGAATCTGCTAGATCTCGCCCAGCATTCATTCCCCTGATCTCGCCCATCTTTAAGATTCCTGTTGCGATCCCATTGTGTATTCCCAATGCCACCCATTCGAGCCGTTTTCTTCCAGCCAGTTACAACCTTCCAGCCTCCATTAGCTACCTCTGAATATTCAGGGATTTTTCCAGTTCTTCTACCGCCAACAAACCCCTGATCTGAATCGTGACCCACCCAACCATCGCCTGCTAACTCGACTTCGCCCCCTCCCACTGCCAGAGATCCTCCACCCCCTTCGACCTTGGCGTGATCAAGGACATCCCCGCCTGACTTCCCCTTATTGCCTCCATTGGAAGAGAAGCCACCGCCAGCTTTCTTTTGCAGATCACCAGGATCGCCTTTCTCTTCCTCTACGTGAATTTTGATCCCCACATATTATATTTAGAGAATAATGGCTATCATACGCCATATGAGAGCTTCTCTCATGCGCCCTCTCACATAAAGCACCCAAGTACAACCAAGTACAAGCCCATGTGGGCTTGTACTTGGGCGCTTTATGTGAGAGGGCGTATGAGAGAAGCTCTCATATGGCGTATGATACCCATTAATCCCTTATATTTATACTGTTCATGTGTGTGTAAACACACATACTAGTCATAACCCGTGCCCGTGGGCACGGTTCAATTAAGATATTTACCCCGCAAAATTGTTGTTCTCCAAAAAATCAATTAAGATTGCAACTCTCAATCTCTCTTTCTTCCTTTCTTTCTATCCCCCCATCTATCTATTCGAATATATACATATGCGCCCTCATCTTTTTAGAAGGTTTTGAAAAAGTTCGATTATTATTTGGTCTCCTATTAAATTAGTAAGTTCCCGTCAAGGTTCGCGGATATGCCTACTTTCATTGGGATAAGGAAAATTGAGGGGGAAAATTTGTAGTTTCTTTCTCCTGTTTTTGGATAAAATTTTATATTTGTAAAGAGAACTGAAACGAACTGAACCAAATTCATGACTGAAAAAATACGCATACATGAATCATACAGGATTTTTATCATGTATTCTAGATATCCAGAATGTAAGAATCAACTTAAGCATCAATTAAGCACAATGACCAAATTTATTAGTAAATCATTCATTGAACATATTCATTTATCATACAGGAATCATTCATTCATTTAGATAATAAAGAAATGAATACACAGAACTGCAACCGAAATGAACAAAAAAATTCACAGAACTGCAACCGAACTAAACAAAAATTGAACTGAAATAGCATAGTTCTTGAAACAAATGAATTGAAATGAATGGAGACGATTGTACCTTTGTCAATGTTTGAAATGAATTGCAAACGACAATGCACCAAAGGCTCCAATGCAAGTAGGGTAACCTGCGACAACTCGGAAGGAGAGAACAAAGATTAGTAATTAACAAAAATCATTATATTAGATAATAAAGAAGAATTGCACTTTCACATGTTAAAATAAAATCACAGGTCAAAATAAAAATTGAAACGGATGCTCCGGTCATAACATTACACTTTCAGTCATTGCATTTTGAACTGTGATTTCATTTTGTAATGTCATTGCACTTTCAGTTTCAATTTAGAACTCGATTGCAAATGAACTTGATTTTTATGAACTTGATTTTTATGAACTCGATTGCAATGATTCAGAGTTTCAATTGAAACGGATTGCAATTGCAATGACGGGAACTGAAAGCACAAAATTTTAAAATTAAACATGTCAGAATTTCATCAAACACTTTTAACATTCCAGTTCCTTCATATGGATGATACTATTAAAGGTTTATAGAGTCTGTTGACATAGATTGAAAAGCTTTAAGAAATGAAATAATATTTTACAAACAAATTTTAAAATTAAACAGGTTAGAATTTCATCAAACACTTTTTAACATTCCAGCAACAAATTCACATTTCTCATAATATCCTCCGCTTCTTCTCCTGCACAGATTTGCTGCACCTGAAGAAGAGCATTACGCCTTTGTGAAAAACTTTTGGGCATGGCTCCGGATCTAGACTGCGGTCTTTGTGCCTACATGCTCTGTACATGAACTCTACGTGAGACAAAAGAACAAAGTACATAGGACAGACTTCCAGGGGACTACTTACTCGCATTTTTGGCTTTGGTATATACACTCTGTTTGGCACCATGCTCGACCGTGAGCTTCAAGAAACTTGTTGTTCTCTTCTTTAGTCCACCTCTCTTGCTTTTTTGTTATTGTATAAGGTTTCCGTACATGCATTGCAGCAAGGATCATAGTGAGATATTGCAATTTGCCAAATGTTCAATAAGCTTGCCAATTCTATCAAGTGTTTATTGAGAAATTGGACCTTAACAGCATGCTCTAAGACTGAAGAGCTCATCTTCTAGTTTAGTTGCAGGTAATTGTCTGATGATGTTTTGACATCCAAGCACAAATGCCTACTGGGCATCACGAACAATATCCAAAATTAGCTCCCACTTTTTACTCAGTAATAATCAGAAGCCAAATTAGATTTTGCACATTTATAGCTAGCATATAAGCTTGCACAAAACATTTAATGGTAATAATTGAAAATTAATTGTAGAAAGTAGCTCCGATGGCTCTTTAGTTATCAACAAAATTTAATATAAGCCATGTTTAAATGGATGTTTATACAACCACAACGATTTCTTCTTCTTCCTTTTTTTTCCTTTTGTTTTTTTTGCATTTTTCCTCCTCTCTCTCCCTATTATCATAAAGAGACAACATTTTGTTTGGTAATAAGCTCAGTTTGTAGAAATGCATGCTAAAAATATGAATCGGACCCATAAAATAGGATGAATTAGTTCAAGCAACAATTTTTTAATCCAAAAAGGAAAAAAAAGAAATTATACAAAATTTGAGGAAGTGCCAAAATTAAAAAACCGTGTAAAAACAGTGGTGATCAGTGTCAAGATAATACATATTAATTACCATCCAAATTCAAGAAGAACCATTTTTTTCCAGTGGTAAATCCACCTACAAACCGGACGAAATTTCAATAAATCATGGAGAAGTTTCATCTACCAAAATTGGACCAAAACTTTATACTTCAAATCTCCATTTTAACAAATCGAAAAATATGACCAAACAACACTGCTAAGAGCTCGCTAAATACCAATATCATTGCTTTCCCCCCCCATCAAGTCAGCAATTAGCCAACAAAACGACGCTCAAAGTCAAATCATTTCCATTTTATTGTGAAGAAGCATGATCCATTAAATTATTGTCAACAAAACAGTGAATGAAAGCAAAAGTTTGAAAAAAAACATTCAAAACTAAGTTTTTAAAGTTTTATGATATAAGATTTTGTCAAGTCCTCAAGTAAGTTACTCACATTGTGCACATCTAAGATAAGGTTAATAAACCAATTCATAGGAGTTGAAAGACCCACCTAATATTTCTTGTTTTTCTATGTAGTAATTATCTGGAAAATGGGTCTTTAACTTAAATTCGGACAGTAAAAATATCGGATTGCTCTGATACCCAACTAAACTCTTAAGATCAAAATGTTTCAAGATGCCCCTGAGGACCATCAGAGATGAAATTTGAGGGGTCGAATCCATTCGTTGTGTCATCAAGCTTGAGACATATGCAACTGCTGCCCCTGAAAACCCAATAAGGGGTCAGCTCGAGTGTACCTATCCTCACAGCTTGAGACATATGCCCTACAAAGAAGATGACCACAAACTCAGTCTTCGTACATGAAATCCAACTGAAATCATAATCCCAGATGCAACTGTGCACCCATCCGGGCTCTGCAAATTCTCAATCCAAAAATTATAAACCTATCACAATTGATCACCAATCCAAAACAACCGACATTCTTCTCATAAAATTTCACAACCCTGAGCCATGAACATTAAGAATTCCAGTTTCACATTAAGAATTCCAGTTTCACAACCCTGAAACTGGGAATTATTGTGTGAAACTGGAACTAAATCCCCAACCGAATCAATATTTAACCGAATCAAACTGAAATAGAATCGTGAGGCGACCGAGAGGAGCAGTGCACGTCTTGCTCACGGCAAAGAAATTAACTACCAACTGACTACTCTTTCATCATGTGAATTTTAGTCTGCCTCAATTTATTGCATATATGATTCGCTGGCATCACCATCCAAGCATAATGGCATTAGCAAGTGCAAAGATAAGGATTGACGAAACGTATGAACCAAATAATTTTTGCATTTATTAACTACCAGAGAGTGGTCCAAGGTGATGCCATAGTTTTGGATTACCATGGTTAATAGCCATAGTTTTAACTGATAATCAAGGTACCATTGAATGAATCATATAGATAAGATGCTGATCAGCCTAATATTTTTCAAGTGCATGATAATGTAAACATGAACACAAGAAGAAGTCAGTTTTTCCTCAACCTTTCTGCGGAGCAAATTATCACTAAGCCAAAGCACGAAACAGCTCAGCTTCATTGGCCATGAGAGCGATGCAGTGAGATTATGGTTGATATTGCTGAGAAGAGAGGAGCGACAGTATCATCCGAGATGAAAACAAACAAAATCACCTGAAATAGAATCGTGAGGCGACCGAGAGGAGCGACAATATAAATAAATTTTTTTCCCCAGATTTGAAAATGTTTTTGTTCCGGTTGATAGTTTTAATTAAGGAGTCTGTTGCTACGGTTTGGAATGGTATAATTATCAGGGGTCTACTGCTACTTTAATAGCAAAAAATCTTATATTATTGGGGCAACAGATCAAGCTTTAGGTCCAACTGCATGTTTACAGTATCAGTAAAACTAAGTGTGACCATTTCTCTGAATTATTGTAATATAAATTTCTGGAAGAGGATGGAGGATTGCAAGAGTAGGAGTTAGTAGTAAGACCAATATTTCTAATCAGTTGAATTACATTGTAAAGAATGAACTATAATATGGAGACCAGATTCTTGTGTTCATTGGTTGAAGAACGGTGGTTCTAACAGTAAAACAATTTTTCGAGGAGACCATATGAAATAAACACATGTCAGTAAAAATCAATGTTAGGCAAGTAAAATTAATAGTGATGATGAAAACTCTGCCAGTCGCATAAGCAAGGGAATCAAATAACGGACTGCCCAATAATCAAACATGCATATATCTATTGCATTTGCATGCCTGTAACTGGGCATTCAGTTAGAATCTTGTGTGCAAGCTAAATATTATCCAAACAAAAACATGTACACACAACAAAAATCAATTCAAATATTGAGAATCATAAACATATACGCATATAATGTAATATTGATTAATGAAGCATACCAGGCAGCAGAATATAAATGCATGTGTAAAAATCGATTTGAATTACTTTTTTGAGGAGAATGTGCATAGAGAATGAGGACCATACTTTTCTCATAGTGGAAAACAGAATGAGAAAATGAGAGCGATAAAGGGAGGAAGCTCCATAGGAATAGTACCTGGCATATCTTGCTCACGGCACCGGCGACGCCTCCCGCCAAGAGATGAGAGACCGTCCCGACCTGATGTTGATGCTGATGCTGATGCCCCTGCTGCGTGTGCTACTCGTATTGATGATTCCAGTGGTGACTGTAAGAAATCAAGTACTTGTGGGCCCAGCATCGACGGCGGCGAGCCCGCCGCCCCTGTGGACGAAGCTGAGAGCTCTATCGCTGATTCTCGCCTCCATCTGCATCTCGAATTCAAACCTCTTTCCTAGCCCTAGAAACCAAAGGAGACAACTGGACGATGCCCTTGATCTTTTGAACTCATAGATGGAAAGAGGGGTGGGGGAGAAAGAGCAAAAAAAGCAGCAAAAAGGATCAGTGGTATGGTTACCCAGATGAGATGACGATGACCTTTGGCGCAGATCTCTAAAGATGATGAACTCACTTGTACCCAGATGAGATCAGTGGTATGGTTACCCAAATGTTGATTGTACCCAGATTAGATCAGTGAGATCAGAGGGATTATTTTATCCTCTTGAAGCACAAAGGATCAGTAATGACGGTAGCTCTACCCAAAAAAGCCTCTTGCTATCCCCAAAAGATTCTTCTCTCCAAAAAGAAGACTATTACTCTTCCCCATGATATGAAATGAAAACAGGCCGAATTCAAAGCCAAATGGGACCCACATATCTCTAAGTAAAGTTAACTTTCATCTCAAAGCTTCATCTTAACCATTTATTCCTAAAGTTTTAATCATGACCCTCTTTCTATCAACCTGTTTGTCCTAGTTGTACTAGTCAGCCCTAGAATTCAAAAATCACTGTCAAATGTATTTTATATATATATATATATATATATATATATATATATATATATATATATATATATATATATATATATATATATATAAGTTACTTCTCATATATATATAAGTTCACGAGGCTGAAGGATCTCGTGCGACAACAATTAAACCAAAATCAATGACAGTGTTCATATGGAACACGAGAGGCCTCAATAACTCAGTGAGGCGTAGGGATCTTAAAGATAGATTGAAGAGGCTGAACCCAACTTTGGTAGCTTTGTTGGAAACAAAACTGAAGCAGGACATGATTTTTCAGAAATCATGCTTACATAATCATTGGGTAACTATCAGTAACTTTGAGGCTCATAGAGGGGGACGGATTCTTTTGGGAATGGACCCGGCGGTTTGGAAAGCAACTGTTATCTCAAGCTCTTCTCAACATATCACCACCCGTTGTGCCAATGCTGGGGGTTTTCAAATGATGTTTACAGCAGTTTATGCACATAATACCAGTAATGAGAGAAATGAGTTATGGCAACGATTGAGGCAGGATTACTCTTGCTCGCAACATGAAGCTTGGTTGATTGCAGGCGACTTTAACTGTGTTCTCTATACCACAGACAAAATCAGAGGGAGAAGATTGGAGGAACATATGGTGGAGGATTTCAACTCTTGTATCAATGATTGCTCCCTTCAGGTAATGAAAAGTTCTTGCACCCGTATGAGCTGGTGCAATAATCGTCTGGGGAGAGGGCGCATAGCGGCACAGCTGGATAGGGTTCTATGCAACAGTGAATGGATTTTAAATCTTACTGATTCATACATGGAATACCAAGACCCCCTCACCAGTGACCACTCACCCATGGTGGTCAAGCTACACACGCAGGTAAATACATCCCCCAAGCCATTCAAATGCTTTAATCATTGGTCTAAATGGGCAGGGTACTCGGAAATTTTAGAAGCAAGCTGGAGACAATACTGCAGGGTTTTCTGGGACCCTTAGGGCACAAAAACTCTAGTCCCGTCCTAAGTCGGACGGAACATAGACAGAAATGCAGCGGAAAAATTTTATGTTAATCTAATTAACATGCAACCCTAAGGAACCAGACCCTATTAGCCAGGATCTCTGCCAACTTGGGGTGGATCTGACCACCCCAAGAGGGATCTAACTACTGCGAATAATTAAATGAAAAACTTAAACACATACCCGAAATCTCAGCCCTGGGGCAGGCGAGATGTTCCGCACCGTCTTCCGAGCTGCTCCCGTCCCACGCCGAGCCGCTCCTTGAACCGCTCCCCGAACTGCTCCTCGAACCACTCCGCATCCCGAGGCGATCAATCCCATGTCGCCGAGCCAACCACTCGCCGAAGAAAGTTTCACGCGAGTGAAACCTCCGCCTAGATTTCGGATCTGAATCCGAACTCCTTTGCGGCTTTGCTAGAGCCTTCAGGAGCAAGGTAGAAATTTATAGGGAGAGGAGAAATATTAATTTAGCTTAGATCCGAGCGTGCTCCAACATTTACGAGAGCCGCTCAGATCTAGAGCTTAGGACAAGTTTGGAGGAAGGGGTGAGGCCCCTATTTATATAGGCGGCGGACTCTCCCCTTTTCTCCACAACCGATGTGGGACTATTATTTTTGAGTTAATTAAAATCAAGTTAGTTTGCTTTCACAAAGTGCAAACTTCCGTGAATTTTAACTCCCTCACCGTTGAGCTTCAATGTTGGTACAACCTACCAAATCGAAGAGGGTTCAACGGTGAACGCGTAGGAAAAAACGGCTCGTCAATCCGAGTCCGTTTGACCCTTCAAACAATTGTCCAAAGTTAGCCAAAAGTCATGCTTCTCTTAGAAACGTAGCCGTCAAGAAAATCTCAGGTTTCAAAAAACCCTAACCAGAAAATTCGGGCTTGGTGGGCCTCCATTTTCGCTGGTTTCAGCCCAACAGTTTGGGCTGACTTGTTTTGGCTATAACTTGTGCATTTGGACTCCGTTTTTGACGCGGTTTGAACCTGCGTTTAGAGCGGGACGATCCCGTCATCTAGGTAACCTTTTCAACGCGTTTATTTAATTAAATATAGTCTTAAACAATTTAAGACACATTTAATCTCTTTTGCATCATATGCAAAATAGTCCCTATCTAGGCTTAAATTATCATTTGCATCAAATACAAATGATCCGAGGGCATATTCCTCTACATCTCTCACTTGCACTCAGGATCATTTATCCCGAATGCATGAGATGATTGCAAACATCTTTTGCAATATTTTATCCCTTGCATCAAATGCAAATTGTTCTACCTAACTAATATCTACCTATTACTAGACGAAGGTCGCACTCTGTGTGAGACCCTACAGCCTGACCCTTACAACAGGTTGGGCTCGAAGCCCTATATGGCAGTGACCACAAGCAGTGGTTGCCGTCCCTGCTTCAGGAATCATCATTATGTGGTTGACTCATCGACATGAGTATTGTCGGGACCACCCTGACTGTTTCCGTGATGAATTCCGCAGTTATAGTCTTTTCGTCTAAACTATGTCGTGTAAGTCAAGTCTAGGGTACGGTCAAACTGTCAACCCCAATAACTTGACTCCGGTTAGTTTCTATCGATCTTTTAGTCAAAATGTTGGACTTCTTCTAACATACTCTGGCCAGAGTTTTTACTAAAGACCGAACTAACCCTACGACACTAACTCCCATTGACCGGGAGAGACGAATCCTCTCTTGGTCATTACTCTCCTCATACGCTTCAAGTGTCACCCAATCAAAGACCTTTCGACAGGGATTGCCTCGAAGCTAGGTCATTTGATCTAAGTGGCACCGTTCACGCACAGGTTCGTCAAAATGACCTCAAGTCAAAAGACCAACTAGCCTATCATCACTCAGAGTCATCATTGACAGATTGGTCAATATAACCATATGATAACTCTTGTGGATAGTTCAGTGAACGCATTCTCTAATGAGCACCTGTGTCTTGTCAACGACTTCGCCAAGTCAAGTGATCATGAGATCATCGCCACCGCTATACGATGAAGACTAAGACACAATAGTCTATCCGATGTTTCGATATCCTTGTCTCGAAACATCTACGACCACGAACCCTTTTAGACTTATGCTACAGACGGTCAAACATTTCTCCATGATCGAGATACTCATCTCGATACCTGTTTGACCTTGCATAAAGTCTCAGGACTTTACCTAAGTTAATGTCTAATGTTAACTACATTATAAAATAACTTAGATAAATAATTACCAAACAGCTTACTGTTATTTCGAACAAGATGTTTGTGCTATTCACACATGAAGATAGATAGCCTCGAGGGTATCATCTCTCAACATCTCCCACTTGCACTCAGGCCCATTTATCCCGGTATCTTATACCGTTTTTACACATAAGTTTTCTCGACTTCATGTGGTAGAGCCTTCGTGAGTGGATCTGCTAAAACCGTCTACACTATAGACTCAAGGGGTTTTTATGTTCATGTTAGACCAACCATTTGAATCTCATTCAAATAATTCACTTGGTCTATCGGAATCTGTAATATTTAATATACATGGATCTTATCCAGCTCATCGTACATTACGATAATAATTTAAATTTGTTAATGGTCATTTCAAATGGCTCATATCTATTTCTGATAAAGTATCAAACTCTTTGATTACTTAATCAAATTATATGTTCCATCTCTTTGATGCCTTGCATGTAATTTATACGCTCCCACTGACCTTGAAAACTCTCTGGCTAATTCATATAAGTTGGTCCGTCTAAATCATATTTAGAAAAAACGAACTTATAAGTGAATGCTCCAATTTTCATGGTCAACATGAGCGTTTTACATCGGATTTGGTCCGAGTAGATCTGTACACATCTGTTGGCGAGACGATTTCAACTAATCCGTTTTAAAGAAATTAGGGTGAAAACCGTTTTCGATCAACAAGATTGTACTTTACAATTCTCTTTTTGCACCAATCTTTCAACTTAAAGATTTACTTGCAGAAAGTGAGGAAACATTTTCCTTGGGTACGTAAACTAAATTCTCAAATTTATTTACGCACACGGACCTATTTTGATTGCATCAAGTTTTAAATCGGAGTTACTACTCCGAATTTCATCCCGGAAGTTGACTAAGTCATCATCAGTTATGATGTCTAACTCGACAATTCTTCTCACGAAATTCGAGTAATTATACAACTTCTTTAATGATCGATTTAATGAATATCTTATTGAAAATGTCCTCATAGGACATTATCAAAACCTAGGCATTACGATCTGGGACTTAACCCAGAGAGAGGACTTAACTCAGAGTCACTTACTATGTATCGCACCAAGTCTCACTAAGTGTGATTCATACATTTTAACACACGGATGTGTTAACAGACTTGACCTGAGAGAAAATCACATTTTCTTTTAATTACACAAGATTTTATGTAGCTAAGTATTTGACCATTCGATCTAATCGAATCAGTTTAAATACTTTCTACTTTTCGTTCTTTATTTTATCAGACTTGTGTTTCATCAAGAACACGTGTCTTAATAAAATATACGAATAACTTATTTTGGTTAAAATAGACTCGCGTACATCAGTATGTACGAGACTGAGTTCGACAACTCATTCTTCCACTGTCTTGCACATGGTTTTCAGCCATTATATCTGAGAGGATAAGATTCACAAGTGTCCGTAGACTTCATAATACGAGAGGTCAGACCCCTCTTTATGTGACTTGTGAAGCTTAGTCTCTCGACATGGCCTAGTCTATTTTACCATATAAGTTTGCTACTATCTTGTGTATTTATATATTAACATTTAATATATACATATAGTTATTACAAATTACTTAACACAAAACATTGCTTCCGAAGCAAGGTGACGACATTCGTCAAAAAATGTGTTAGACGTTTTTGTATAACTATGTATTCTGAAATCGTGACATCAAAATATATCACATTTTCATTTCCTCCTACTTATGCCTTTACTAATTGTTACGACTATTTTGACCGGGTCCGGAGGAGCCAAGTCAACCACGACCAGTCAACCAGCCAAACTACGGCCTCGGGCTCCGGCCCAAGGATCTTACGGGCGGGTCGCGTTTCTCCACCCACGACGAAGGCCCAAGAGATTGCCCGCTTCTGTAGCGGAGGAAATCGGGGCCCAAATCAAGGAAGCCTTCGCCATTTATGGCAGCCGCCCCGTGCCATCATGATCCGCCAATTATGGCAGCCACCTTCATGGCTCGCCAAATATGGCAACCGACTTCATGGCCAGGCTTAATGGCCATCATTCCCCCGCCATTATGGCCCGCCAATTATGGCAACCGCCATGCCCATTACTCCAGCCTTCATGGCCCGCCAATTATGGCAATGACTCATGGCCATGACTCCACCTTCATGGCGTCATCAAGTGGGCGCAATTAGAGGGGGTCAATCCTTCCCCATTTGCACGACCCCATGAATGGCGGCCATGATGTCACATCATGGCACATGATGAGCATGGTTCATCTATATAAGGAGGGGGCGGGCGTCATTTGGAAGGGGCCGGATCTTCACCACCTACAACGGAGGTACCTCATACTCCCATCTTACACCTTCTTCCACCTTGAATATTTCTCCTCCAAAGTTCGGCCCGAGGACTCGAGTATCGGTCTCTCCGCGAGCCATACTCGATCCCACCGAGCACTTATCAGTCCAGATCTGACTTTGGCATCGGAGGGGCTTCGGTCGGAACCAAGGTCCGACCCCCCTGACGAGCTCTCTCGTCTATTCAGGTCCAGGAGTTCCAGCGACGCCGAGGCTACCCCTCGGCATCCTTCCAGCCAGAGCCGAGCGCCCTCGTCCCCGACCTCGTTCGTCTCCTTCGTCACGAGGACGTCGCTCTGCCGAGGCTACCCCTCGCCGAGCCGACGCGAGGATCCGCGCGCCCCGCTGCGAGCGACTCTACCTTCAACCGATCCCGGAGGCTGTCATCTCGCCGAGGCTACCCCTCGGCCCGCCAAAGAACGGAGCCGCGCCTTTCCGCTCGAGCGAACGCGCCGTCGGTCGACCCCACTGGTCATCTCCGTCTCGAGCGACAGCCACGACAACTCGGGGGTCCCGCGCGTCCCCTCTTTGACCGCGTTGACCACGCACCCTCCATACTATTAATGTGTTCTGCGAAAATTAGCAGAAACATTTGGCGCCGTCTGTGGGAACGAGTCAGCACCTACGTCAATATACACACAACGATGGCTTGTTCTACCATCTCTTTCTCTATTTTTAAGAGGGATTATTGTATCTGACTAAGCTAACATATCATCGACAAATGCGTCAGCGTATTTGATCGGCTTCTCTTCCACTTTTTGTTTACTAAAGTTGGCAGGCATACATATGCTCGGCATAACGGACTCCCATAAGTTGATCAAAAGTTGAAGATCTCTCGACGAGTCCACCGTCGCCCAATGTATGATGGCCTCCGGTGGGGTCTGTACGATCAACGCCCACCCCTCGATCTGCAATGGCATCATCGATCAAGTCGTCGCTGCCAGGACTCAACCGCACCAACGATGACTCGTTCCGCTAATCAAAACCTAGCATCTCCTCGAGGCAGAGAGAGAAGGCGAAAGCGGTGAGGTTCGCGAGGCCATGGTTTCGTCCGCAAGAAATGGAGACACATATCCCTGCGACGAACTCTGTACACCAATTCTCCAAAAGAATCTCAGTATCTTTCTTTTAAAAAGAGAAAAGACTTTCCGAAGCATCCAACAGAGAGATGTTGGAGGCGCTCAGTGACGATCGATGGCCTCGAGATGCGAGGCATTTTCCCTGTTCGGAGAACAGTAACGCACAGATCCAATCCCGATCAACGCCTGGGATCAGCTGCGACAACGATCGACAGCTTGTCCTATGCGACGATCAGCAGATCCGGTTTATTCTCTGCCGCAACGAACCAGAATCTGGCCGCCTGTTCAAGGAACCGGATCTCATCCCGGCAGGCTTCGTTGTTTCGAAGAGCCGATGGATGCGACCTGATCGACGATGAATCGTTGTCTGAGTGCAGCCGTCTGCGATTTGCTTCCCGTCCACATCACCATGACCATCAACGTCGAGTACCTCCGTAAGTTTCTCGGAGTTCCTCATGCTCGTCAAATGTCATCGACCGGCGTGGATCGAGGCCTTCAGCTCGATCTCCCGACGAGAGCAACGGATTCAGACGGCGACGATCTGATCGAGGGCGATGATCCGCAGAAGGGAAGGGATGAGTAGAAAGAAAGAGCCCCAAGAACTTGCCAAAGGGATCGTAATTATCTCCTCGTTCCCGGTCCTATATACTCTGTTCTTGCTTGGATTTGGTCACCGCTGAAACCTCGGCACGCCACTCCATCACCAAAGATCGATAGTGGACAGTATGAACAACGCAAATCTGTAGATGGAAGCGACGGCCGCCGAGCTCCGAGCCTCGGCCCTCCGCTGGAGCACCTCCAGCTGAGCCCTCCCCTCCGTCGGGCTTGGCTCCTACTGCCGGGCCGGTGCCACGGCTCGAGGAAGCTGACAGCTTCATCTGAGATCCAAGAGAGTCACGCCTCCATTCGACAGCCATGCCGGTCGATCCGAGCTTCGAAGCAACTGTCGGAGCTCTTCCGAGGTCCGAGCCATCGGAGCATCCTCCCGGCCTCTTCAACACGATGGGATTTGGGATCCAGGCTCCGATCCATCATTATCATTTCTCAATGGGGAATCGGCATTCGACCACGGCGAGCGTGACTTCATCGAAACTCTATCCAAGCGGTCGACACTTCGACCCTCGTTGACAGGATCTAGGAATTCGTTCGACCCTTCACCCTTACTCGACTCATTCCCCAAGCTCGATCCGAGCTCGCAAGTGCCATACTGCTTTCGACTTTCAACTGTGATGTCAGAAGTTACGGATCCGACTACCACCGACCCTATCAAGATCGTCGATCGGCAGAGCATCGACGCCCGGTGACGCTCGAGCTCCTCCAAAACTTTGAGTGGCCGACCCTACAACGATCGAGGCTCGCCCATCGACCCTCCCCAAATCTCATCGATTTGATGAGCGTCAAACCCAGGCGGGGAGCCCTCAGGTCGACCTTGCGCTGGCCCTCATCGTCGGGAACCTGGACCCTCCGAGTGGCTCCGACGGACCTACCAAGTTGCACCCGACTCCTCGACGCTAAGATTTGCGAAACTCGTCAACTTATCCGAGCCCGTCGGATGCATGATGGACGTCGACCCCGCTTCGGAGCTCGCCGACTCATACTTCGAATGCACCGGTCGATCAGAAACCGGAGACCAAGCTCCTCGACCCACTAGATCTTTCTAAAGGCCAAGTTTTCTCTTCCTGGGATCTCTCCCATTTCAATAAAGTTCAGTTGCTCTCCGTTCAAAGTAAGGGATTTGCCCATCTCACCTTCCTTGACAGGAAACTTTGTCGACGAACTCGAAGATCGGTCGATTGTCGCTTGGTCCCGAAAAGGATGTGATGCAGAAGACAGTGGCATGCCAACACTAAGCTCCCGTCGCTGGACACAAAGGACGAAGGATCTCTGAGACGAGAATTTCCTATGAAACAAGCAACAGAGGCGCTCGCTCTCATTGCTTCGAAGCTCGACAGCCTTTCTTCCTCAGGGAGCAGACCCCATGACTGAGTTGGCTATTTGAGTTCACCATGAAGAGCTTGCCTCCCCAAATGCCCATCTTCCTTTACGAGACCTCAGGCTCTTGGAGAAGTGGGTATGAAGAGCTCGGTCAAGGTCGGCCGGGACATTGCAGCGGTGGAACAGTCGAGCGATCCTCATGGTGGCTTTCGGGGGTCGATGACATATATGACTATGTGGAAGCGAAAGCTTAAACCCGAGTCGATCTCTTCGGTGTTATTTCTCCCTTAAACCGTCTTCAGCACCACACGAACTCTAACGATCGGCATCGGAGTCCAGAATATCTCAAGTTCGGTAAACAACTTGCCAAAGGCAACTTCTTCCAGAAGCTGCTGCTTACTCCGGACCTCGCCGATGACGAGATCTACATATTGCGACCACGTGATTCCTCATTGAATCAAAACCGAAGCGGATTCCACCTCCGGCAAACGGCATTGTTTACAACAATGATGCTGCTCTCCTCAGCCTAGGAAGTCCTCCACCCTCTCCGTCGAGGTTAGACTTACTCAGAGGCTGAAGTGCAGCGTCATCGTGGATGTCGACAGCACCGAGCAGGCACACATCATTGAGAAAGCCGGACTTGAGCCATCACGGCCCATGTACATGTCCCTGCCGACATTGAGGCGGCATTCATCGACGCTTGAGGAGCAGACGACCGTACCAGGCTTGAGGTACAGCCGATCGAGATGAACATCCAACCTTGCTGAGCTCGGGGATTTCTGTCCACTTCAATCGGCCAAGCATACTTCTGGGTAGCTCGATCGTCGGAGCTCCCCTGGAACTGATGGCCACCTTCCCAAACTTCTTGGGATAAGGGCCCTCCATACTTATCTATCAACGAAGCCGGTGACATAGAGATCAAGCATCGCGGACTTAAGGAAGGCCAAGTCATCCCCTGTACCTGCGAGCTACCCTCGGCCGATCCGACCTGCCCAGTTCTCCAAAGGACAATCAAAGCCCCAGTCTCTCGGAGCACTCCTCAGACATTCGCCAATGATCAATCTGCACACTCTGGCCCCATCAAAGGAGAGCTTACCAATCAAAGCCGCGCTGCCACCGACGACAGTGGAGCTGGAGCTGGAGCTGGAGCAGAAGCTAGGATCCAGACAAAAGCTGGAGCCGGAGCTGGAGCAGAAGCTATGATCCAGACAAAGCTGGAGCCGGAGCAGGAGATGCGGTCCAGACAAAAGCTATAGCTAGAGCTGGAGCTGGAGCTGAATTTGGAAATAGAACTAGAGCTGTGTCTAGACGAGGCCGACCCATCCAAGAGGAGGCCGACCACACCAGTCCAACCGACCCAGGAGGAGGCCGACCAGACAAGTCCGACCGCCTTGCCAAGTATCTGAGTTTCAACGCCAAGCCACCTCATCGAGCTTACAAAGTTATCCCCACTGCGACGGAGCTGTTGAACCAGTCGAGCATCCAGACTGTTTCTCCGACCGTGGCTGAGCCGTCTGACCGATGCACCACCGTCTGAGTTCGAGCAACCAAGCAGCTCCTCCGACCGAGGCCGACCAGTTCAGGCCGAGGCCGACCCCAGAGGAGGTCGACCAGTCCGACTAGACGAGTCGGACCACCCTTCCAAGCCTCCAGCCACCTTGTCTCAATGTCGTCCTCATCCTGGCCAAGCCGATCTGGCCGAAGCACCCACGTCCGAGTTCAAGCACCCAGATCGCTCCTCCGACCGTGCTGCTGGGTCCCCGCTTGCCGAACAACTCCTACATCCACCGATCTGGACGAAGCAATGGCAGAGCGCCACCATGGAATCTTCGAAAGGCTTCACAAGGTCCTCACCCTTTTCGCCAGCCGTAAGCCGAGGGGCAACTCCCCTCGCCACCGGGTGGATCTCCTTCGCCGGTCGTAAGCCGAGGGGCAACTCCCCTCGCCATCGGGCGGATCTCCTTTACCGGCCGTAAGCCGAGGGGCAACTCACCTCGCCACCGAGCGGAGCTCCTTCGTCGGCCGTAAGCCGAGGGGCAACTCCCCTCGCCACCGAGCGGATCTCCTTCGTCGGCCGTAAACCGAGGGGCAACTCCCCTCGCCACCGAACGAACGGATCGGTCAAAGAGCTGGGGGCAACCCCCCAGTAGGCCGAGCACTCCTTCGTCGGCCGTAAGCCGAGGGGCAACTCCCCTCACCACCGAACGAATCTCCTTCGTCGGCCGTAAGCCGAGGGGCAACTCCCCTCGCCACCGAACGAATCTCCTTCGTCGGCCGTAAGCCAAGGGGCAACTCCCCTCGCCACCGAACGGATCTCCTTCGTTGGCCGTAAGCCGAGGGGCAACTCCCCTCGCAACCGAACGAATCTTGGACCGACGATCTATCGTCACTAGCCAACTCCGCAGGACGGACCAAATTCTACAGAAAGAGCAACTTCTTCCCCATTATACTACATCTCCCGACCTCCACCTCAACAATGGTAGAGCTCAGAAGATGGGGGCAATTGTTACGACTATTTTGACCGGGTCCGGAGGAGCCAAGTCAACCACGACCAGTCAACCAGCCAAACTACGGCCTCGGGCTCCGGCCCAAGGATCTTACGGGCGGGTCGCGTTTCTCCACCCACGACGAAGGCCCAAGAGATTGCCCGCTTCTGTAGCGGAGGAAATCGGGGCCCAAATCAAGGAAGCCTTCGCCATTTATGGCAGCCACCCCGTGCCATCATGATCCGCCAATTATGGCAGCCACCTTCATGGCTCGCCAAATATGGCAACCGACTTCATGGCCAGGCTTAATGGCCATCATTCCCCCGCCATTATGGCCCGCCAATTATGGCAATGACTCATGGCCATGACTCCACCTTCATGTCGTCATCAAGTGGGCGCAATTAGAGGGGGTCAATCCTTCCCCATTTGCACGACCCCATGAATGGCGGCCATGATGTCACATCATGGCACATGATGAGCATGGTTCATCTATATAAGGAGGGGGCGGGCGTCATTTGGAAGGGGCCGGATCTTCACCACCTACAACGGAGGTACCTCATACTCCCATCTTACACCTTCTTCCACCTTGAATATTTCTCCTCCAAAGTTCGGCCCGAGGACTCGAGTATCGGTCTCTCCGCGAGCCATACTCGATCCCACCGAGCACTTATCAGGCCAGATCTGACTTTGGCATCTGAGGGGCTTCGGTCGGAACCAAGGTCCGACCCCCCTGACGAGCTCTCTCGTCTATTTAGGTCCAGGAGTTCCAACGACGCCGAGGTTACCCCTCGGCATCCTTCCAGCCGGAGCCGAGCGCCCTCGTCCCCGACCTCGTTCGTCTCCTCCGTCACGAGGACGTCGCTCTACCGAGGCTACCCCTCGCCGAGCCGACGCGAGGATCCGTGCACCCCGCTGCGAGAGACTCTACCTTCAACCGATCCCGGAGGCTGTCATCTCGCCAAGGCTACCCCTCGGCCCGCCAAAGAACGGAGCCGCGCCTTTCCGCTCGAGCGAACGCGCCGTCGGTCGACCCCACTGGTCATCTCCGTCTCGAGCGACAGCCACGACAACTCGGGGGTCCCGTGCGTCCCCTCTTTGACCGCGTTGACCACGCACCCTCCATACTATTAATGTGTTCTGCGAAAATTAGCAGAAACACTAATGATAAATTAAACTAACTTTCTCAATTGACTTTCCGGAGTGCCTTCTTCCTTTTCTAAATCACATTTAGATATTAATTAACCCAACATAAATATCTATGCAAGCATCTTATGTATCCAAACGCTTGAGCTTTATAATATCTAGTTTAGCTCAAGAAGTTGCTTGTCTCAAGTTCCGGTTGGGATACATAGTCTTGCACCGCTCATGCACTCGTATTCGACTCAAACGGTTTGATCGAATTCTCGAACTTTGCGGATCAGAATTGTTTGTCCATACAACCTTGAGGGTAGCTCGACAAGTTGTAGGGAGAAACATACTTCGAATACCCTATATGTTCAAGCTGCCTCATATAGAGAAGAGTGACATGTAGCTTTAATTTATTTGTTGGACCCAGAACTTAATGAAATCATATTTCTTAAGTCTGTTCTTTAGAAGGTCATTTAATGTCAACGAGAATATAGTTTAATTCCATCAATTAGAATTTAACTTGATATTCAATTAATCAACTATTTGACCAGTTAACTTATTCCAATATTATATTTTGATTCCTTCGGTAAACATAGTCTTGCCCTAGTTTTTGCATATGTTCAATATTAAATATAGGTAGATTGGCTTTCATCTATCTATATCCTCCCACTATTTTTACGATCGTTTTAAAGCTTAATAACGAACGATTTAATCGAATTTAAAAATTAGTGAAAGAGGGATCCAATCATCCCGAACCTCACAACCTTGAGGAGACTCAACAAGTTGATTGGTTCCATGACTGGTAGACTAACTCTTGGTCAATCACATCACATGTGATTCCCTGTCGATTTTTACCCACAGTCACTTATGATTTTGAGGAGACTCAACAAATCATAATGACTGGTCTAGTCAGACCCTTGATTTCGTGTCCAGATTTGACTTAGATCGATACTCGAGGAGACCCGACGCATCGATTTGGGTCAAGTCTAGACTACATCACATGTATGTTGGAGTTTGTTCCTTAAAGGAAAAACAAGTCACAGCTTGAGGAGACTCAACAACTATAATTGTCTTCTTTGAGTTACCAAGCTCCAAAATCAAGGAGGGATACGAATTAATCTTTAATAAGATTTATAACGCATTGACTAGATATAGTCCAGGGTGTCATACAATCATGATTCGCGACATTGCGGTCCAGCGGAACACAGCCAGGGAATTGACTAAGCCAGGATCACTGCCCCTTGTACTAGCAAGGGTTGACCCAGAACTCTTAGCCAAGCACATTGACTGGATCATGGTCCATTGAATGAAGCTTGTCATTTTTGTATGTGTGCCATAGACTAAACAGCTTTTATTAACAACTAATTATCCTATCAACTAGTTGCATCCTTAAATTCAAAATTTTAGGATTTGTTTAATAACTTTTATTAAGTCCTTATCAACTATAAGGTTCACGTGCTATCCTAATCGTTATTAGGATTTTAATAAAATTATTAACCAACGCTAAAAGCGAAGTCCTTTAATGAGAATTAATAATAACAATTAGAATTAAGAAATCATTAAAAGGACTACCCTAATCAGGAATTAGGTCTTAAAGGGTTGTTAATATTTTATTAAAACATAGCATGTCATTAAAATTCAAGTAAATAAATTTTAATCATTTTTAATGGCTAACCTAAAGGGTTGTCTTGTGTTATCAAATAAGGGACAAGAAGACATATCCATTAAAAATTTACACTAATTTTATCGCATAAAAAGTGTACAACTATTTAACAATTAAATAGACTAAAGTTTATCGCATAAACAATTTAGCATGCATACTTAAATTTAACATTTAAATTTAAAAATACGATTTTTAAAACATTTTATTTTATCTCATAAAGTAAAATCTTGTTTAAAAATCATAACATTTGCATGCCACTTTAAAATATTTATCGCATAAAAATTTTAAACTTTTAAAATCAGTTTTTAAAAATATCTTATAAATTTAAAACATCATTTTAAAATTTTCATGTTTAAAATTTATCACATAAAATTTTAAACAACATTTTAAACTTATCGCATAAAGTTTTAAAGCTTTAAAACAATTTTAAAATTTATCACATAAATTAAAAAATTCCATTTTAAAACTTTCATGTTTAAAATTTATCATATAAAATTTTTAAACAAAAAAAAATTTAAATTTATCGCGTAAATTTAAAGAAAACATTTTTCTGTAAAAGCATTCAAATAATAAATTCGCAGTCCTAGATCAACATACAGAGATGGCTCTGATACAAATGCAGGGTTTTCTGGGACCCTTAGGGCACAAAAACTCTAGTCCCGTCCTAAGTCGGACGGAACATAGACAGAAATGCAGCGGAAAAATTTTATGTTAATCTAATTAACATGCAACCCTAAGGAACCAGACCCTATTAGCCAGGATCTCTGCCAACTTGGGGTGGATCTGACCACCCCAAGAGGGATCTAACTACTGCGAATAATTAAATGAAAAACTTAAACACATACCCGAAATCTCAGCCCTGGGGCAGGCGAGATGTTCCGCACCGTCTTCCGAGCTGCTCCCGTCCCACGCCGAGCCGCTCCTTGAACCGCTCCCCGAACTGCTCCTCGAATCGCTCCGCATCCCGAGGCGATCAATCCCATGTCGCCGAGCCAACCACTCGCCGAAGAAAGTTTCACGCGAGTGAAACCTCCGCCTAGATTTCGGATCTGAATCCGAACTCCTTTGCGGCTTTGCTAGAGCCTTCAGGAGCAAGGCAGAAATTTATAGGGAGAGGAGAAATATTAATTTAGCTTAGATCCGAGCGTGCTCCAACATTTACGAGAGCCGCTCAGATCTAGAGCTTAGGACGAGTTTGGAGGAAGGGGTGAGGCCCCTATTTATATAGGCGGTGGACTCTCCCCTTTTCTCCACAACCGATGTGGGACTATTATTTTTGAGTTAATTAAAATCAAGTTAGTTTGCTTTCACAAAGTGCAAACTTCCGTGAATTTTAACTCCCTCACCGTTGAGCTTCAATGTTGGTACAACCTACCAAATCGAAGAGGGTTCAACGGTGAACGCGTAGGAAAAAACGGCTCGTCAATCCGAGTCCGTTTGACCCTTCAAACAATTGTCCAAAGTTAGCCAAAAGTCATGCTTCTCTTAGAAACGTAGCCGTCAAGAAAATCCCAGGTTTCAAAAAACCCTAACCAGAAAATTCGGGCTTGGTGGGCCTCCATTTTCGCTGGTTTCAGCCCAACAGTTTGGGCTGACTTGTTTTGGCTATAACTTGTGCATTTGGACTCCGTTTTTTACGCGGTTTGAACCTGCGTTTAGAGCGGGACGATCCCGTCATCTAGGTAACCTTTTCAACGCGTTTATTTAATTAAATATAGTCTTAAACAATTTAAGACACATTTAATCTCTTTTGCATCATATGCAAAATAGTCCCTATCTAGGCTTAAATTATCATTTGCATCAAATACAAATGATCCGAGGGCATATTCCTCTACAAATACATCCACGGTACTCCCATGTTTTGTTTAGTGCACAAATTGAAGAGGCTTAAACCTGTACTTCGTGCTTGGGCAAGGGGGCAGGCCGGAAATAATTCTGTGGCTAAATGCCACAGGAAACTAGAATAGATGCGTTCCAGGCATGATTTGCACAAGGATCAGAACATACAACAGTCTGAGAGGGAATTATCCATTGAGTTGAATAAACTTTTAGGCATGGAAGAGGTGATGTATCGCCAAAAAAGCAGGCAAGAATGGCTAAGTTTGGGAGACAGGAATACGAAATTTTTCTACAGAGCTATGAAGGCTAGGCAGAGTTATAATAACCTGGGGCATTTGGTTGATGATAATGGCGTTCAAAACAAATCGTTGGATGATTTAAAAACCGAAGCTCCTTTATTTTTTGAAAACCTATATAATCAAGGCTATTATCTGAGAAACTTTCCTAAGCTTGTGCCAAAGCGGATTATTACTGAAGAAGCAGCAATCTGGTTTGATAGGCGGGTGAAATTAAAAATGTAGTATTTCAAATTGGGGCTGACAAAGCACCGGGGCCAGATGACTTCAATGGGTTCTTTTACCATTATAATTGGGATCTGATTAAGGAAGATGTCACATCAGCGGTTCAGTCTTTCTTCCAATCAGGTGTGTTACTACCCCAGATTAACCATACTTTTCTTACTCTTGTCCCGAAAAGTCCGAATGCTTCTTGCCTAGGTGATTACATGCCTATTGCCTGTTGCAATGTGATATATAAAATTATTAGCAAAGTGATATGCAACAGGCTAAAGGAGGTGATTCATGAGCTTATATCCCCTAACCAAGCAGCCTTTCTAAAGGGAAGACTCCTCTCTAACTGTTCACTGCTGGCCCATGAACAGATAAGGGATTTTAGCAACCCCATGGGTGCCCGAGCGTGTATTAAGTTGGACTTGAAGAAAGCATTTGACAATGTTAACAGAGAATTTGTTTACTCTATGCTACACCATCTGGGGTTCAAGGGGAATTTCATAAACTGGATCAAGGTTTGCATCTCTACACCTACTTTCTCCGTTATGGTGAACAGCTCCCCGGTGGGTTACTTTGGGGGCAATAGAGGAATTCGTCAGGGAGACCCTCTATCCCCTTATCTTTTTGTAATATTAATGGAAGCTTTCTCCCTCCTTATTGATAAGGCTATGACATTGTGCACCATTCATCATCCTATGAAGCGTACCGGTACCATCTCCCACTTGCTATTTGCAGATGATTTGCTGGTCTTCTGCCGTGCCAACCCCTCTTCTTTAAATGGGCTTAAACATCTTCTAGGGGAATTTTCTAATATCTCTGGTCTTCAGATAAATTGGAATAAAAGTGCGGGTATCTTCAGCAAAGGCGCTAAAAATCCCCCAGGCTTAGCAGATATTCTGGGGATTAGACTGGCATCTACCATTACTACCTATCTGGGGCTCCCTCTCTCTACTAAATACCCCAAATCCCTGTTGTACAGCAGAGTAGTAGATAAATGCAAGAAAAGGCTCACGGGCTGGACATTGAGCTCCCTCTCCATCTCTGGGAGGATTGAGCTGGTCAGATCGGTTATATATGGTATGGTCTCCTTCTGGATGCAAGCTTTTCGCATACCTCTTTCAATCATACGCACAATTTCATCATTATGTAGGAAATTCATATGGGGGTCATCTCACATTTGGGCTTGGAAAGATGTCTGTACCCCCAAAGAGGAGGGGGTGTAGGGCTCAGGCTCCTGTCTGACTTGAACCAAGCAGCAGGTATCAGGTTGACTTGGAGACTCCTTTCAGCTGAAGGCATTTGGGCAGAGCACATGAAGGAGAAATATGGGGACTAAGACAAATTCTATCTGGCGACAGGAGCAGTAACTCATTCTGGAACTTGGAAATTTCTGCTTAGCTGCAGGGATATTTCTCAAAAGCTCATTATTAAGGTTGTCCGTGATGGCAAATCCACCTTATTTTGGCAGGACAACTGGCTTCCATGCGGGCCACTCAATCTTTTGTATGACACCCCTACAGGTGCGAGCAACATGAAGGTGGCCAACTATTGGGCCGGTAACGCATGGGTAGATGACCGGAATATTGACAGTATCCGGCCAATGCTTCAGGGGATTGTTTTGAAGCCGGGTTCCGACCAGTGGAAATGGGTGCCTGGACCTTTATTCAAATTTCGAGATGCATGGGAAGGGGTCAGACGGAAAGGTACACCATTCCCCTACCATAAGCTCATTTGGTTCGGCCACCATATTCCTAAAATGTCATTAACTCTATTGCGAGCTTTTAATGGCAAATTATTAACCAAGGATGTCTTGGCTAGTTGGGGACTAAACTCTGATGGGATGTACGTTCTTTGTGAGGAAGGTAAGGCAGAGACTGTTGACCACTTGTTTTTTAGTGCGGGTTTTCCAACTACCTGCTTACTCGAAGTTTGCTTAAGATGGGGAAAAGCGGTAATTTTCCAGTGTCGCTCACAGAGGTCGGAGATTACTTCATGAAACACTTTGGGAAGGGGGATTCTTTGAGTGTGCTAGCTAAGACTGCGCTATCAGCTGTGGTGTGGCACACTTGGCGAGAGAGGAATAAAAGAATTTTTGGCAAGGTCAGTAAGGGCAAAACTAGCCTATTCGAAGACGTTGCTGCAGATATTCGGTTCTCCTTGCAGGATAAAGGACTTGATGATGAGGAGTCAAAGGATATGTTGGATAGATGGGAGTTTCGGGATATGGGTTGAATCATGTATCTATTATGGAATTACACTAGAGGTTATCATTGGATGATAGTAGAGAGTGACGGCGCTTATGCCCCCTCCTTTCTCTATTACACTTTGATTCCCACTTTGTAATTACTTTGTATTGTTTTGTACATTTTATTAATAAAGTTTCGCGCTTACTTTTCAAAAAAAAATTTACTGCTCATTGATGTATAGACACTGTTCATGCATGGAAGGTATTGTGCTTTATAAAACTCAGCATTAAGTTGTGTTGCCTCCGTTCGTGGTTGCATGCAGGTGGCGGATGAAGGAGGTGGTGCCCGGGCTGATTGCGGCGTCACCGGGAAGACAGTGGGGCAGCGAGCTTGGTGTGGTAGGGGTCTTTGAGCTCAGGTCTTCATGGCACTCGACTGAGGAGGCCGGAGGAAACTTACGACGGAGCGGGGAGTCGATGTGTGTCAAGGGAAGGCACAGGCGAAGCTCTAGCTGTGGAGCCGTCGGAGGGAAGAGGTCGGAGGTGTTGGGGTGCCGTCAGAGTTGATGGTCGGCATCAGGAGCTGCCTCGTGGCGGGAGGCCATCGGAAGTGGCGGCTTCGGAAGTGGCGGAGGCTGTTCGTCGTGCGGCGTCTTCATTCGCCAGAGGGAGAGCTAAGAGCGGTGTGCAGAGGAGGAGCCAGGAGGCGGGGTGTGGGGAGAAGCCGGAGGTGAGGTGGGCATGCGGCGAGGGAAGCTGTCGAGGGGTCCGAAGTTACGAGGAGAGTGGAGGGGCTTCTGTCTTAAAAAGGATGAGAAGTCTGCATGGGATTTATAAAAATGGAGTTGGGTTCAACGTGAATCTGGGTCTCATTTGTGTGGGTTTGAAGATGATAGCCTGGGGATGTTCTTTTGTTGAAGCTGGGGTGCAAGCAAATGGCCTGGGGTTGTGTTTCTTGGGTTTCAGGGTGTTGTTTTTGAAGAGGAGAGCTGTTACTCCCTTGGTTATTCGTAGGGAAGGGTTGGAGGGGGGTAAGTACGTGGGATGATGGGGGGTTGTACCTGATTGGAGAAGAAGTGTGGAGAGAGGTTACTTACGTGGGTTATTGCCTGGGGTGAGGGGGAAAAGATATGGACGGATTTGTGGGGTTAAGTTCCCAACGGTCAGGGAAAGAAACGAACAAGGATCTCTCTTCTCTTTTTTTATAAACATTTTGATCTGTTAAGCAAAAATATTAAAGCTTTGATTTGATTCCCAACATCTAGTAAGAGTTTGGGTTAAGGAAATTAATATTTATGAGTTGGTTTTAAAACGTACAGGGCTATGAAATTTCAAATAAAAAGAAAATTTGTTTTAATATTTAATAATGATTATAGCAGATTGGTCCAATGACATCTAAAAATTAAAAAGAAAATGTCAGGGTGATCGCGCCTCTAAGAGGATCGTGAAGACGGGGTCCGAGCACATGTCTGAGCTACGGAAAAAATAATAATAAAACCAAATACGAAAATACTCAAACGAAACAAAATACGCACTAAAATACGTACGACCGGAAAGTGGTCGTTACAATGAGCGCCATGAAACTTAATCCTAATCCATGCCTCATTCTTAAAATCTTCACTTATAATCTTCTTCTGAAATTCGGCTCCAACAATTACTTTAGTGAAAGTTTGGGTCGTTGTTTGTACGCAGTTATGGGAGGGTTTCCTATCAAGTAGGGTTTCCTGTCGTTTTTGATAGATCAGTGATTACTCACATGGATCTTCAACCGCCACCAATCATCGAAATAACCAAAAAAGAAAAAAACCAAAGGAGAACCTCATTCTTTCGAGCCTCCGCTCTGCCACCGTCACAAAATTTGTGTGAACCGCGATTTTAACGCAACCCTCTTCACAAGAGACACTTCGGTCATAACTCAACCATCTTTGTGAAGAGATGCATAAAGGATTTGAGGGGATCTAACCTCATTTTAGCAGCATAGATGGTCATTTCACACAATATGCACAGACGTTGGAACAAATTCAAGAGACCCAAGCACAAATTCTCAGTCGCTTTGAATATTGGCATCCTTAGCCATCATCTTTGTCCTATTATCTGTCGCTGCCACTAGAATATTAATTGCTTCAGTCTTTGTTTTTTGTTTTCCAGTATGTTAGTCGACCAACAACTAGGGGTGGCAAACGGGTCGGATCAGGTCATGTTTGACCCGACCTGGATAAGGGTAAACCCGAACCCGACCCAGATTAAATCTGGGTCAAGGTTCGAAAACCCATAACCAACCCAGGTGTTAACCAGGTCACCCGTACCCCACCCAGTTTTCCATTGCGGGTCGGGTTCGAATTGAAAAGACTAAAATTTAATTCAAAAAAATTATGGACAATAGGCTTCTAACTCGCAACCTTGCTCATACTTGTGGAATGCCCAACCAACCGAGCTAAGGAATTTCTGGATGTTATGCATAGCGTTTCATTATATAGTCTGTTTAATGCGTATCGTTAGCAATTGAAAATTTTAAAAACATTAACTTGTAAAGGCTGGGATTTGAACTGCCAACATCCTCATAAACAAAGAGGAGTAGTAACCAATAATCTCAGGACTGCTATTGAATAAGATTTGAATTATATATATATACTAGGCATAACCCGTGCCCGCGGGCACGGTTCATTTAAGATTTCCCTCGCGAAATCTTTGTTTCCCGAAAAATTATTTCCACAACCAAAATTTAACAAAACAATAAATTAGCATAAAAATATTTAGCGGCACGGGCACCTTCGGCGCGGACGTCTTCGGCGTCGAACAACAAATTCGGCGTCCGTGCCTTCGACGCGGAACAACAAAGTAGCGTAAAAAAATTTAACGGGCGCCTTAGGCGCGGGCGTGGAACAACAAACCTCAGAGTATTTTTACGCTAAGTTGTTCCGCTAAATTGTTTTGCGCTAAATTTTTTATTTTGTTTAATTTAATGGATAATCTTCTCCACAATCTTTCCCAAGGCACTTCTAATTTCAAAGTTTAGGTTCCCAATGTACTTTTTCCCCAAATTTAATCTCCACAATCTTTCCCAAGGCACTTCTAATTTCAAAGTTTAGGTTCCCAAGGCACTTTTCCCACTAAAATTTTCACAAAATCCAATCTCAACCATTGATTTACTAAGATCAAATCTCAGCCACTCTTTATCTTGTCCTAGTCAGCCCTAGAATTCAAAAAACTTTGTCAAATGTATAATATATATATATATATATATTATAGTCATAACCCGTGCCCGTGGGCACTGTTCAATTTAGATTTTTACCCCGCAAAATTGTTGTTCCACAAAAAATCATTGTTCCCTCCAAAATTTTGTTGTTCCCCTAATATTCTCTTTCAAAAATTAAAATAACACTAATTTAGTGCACAAAAATTCGGACGCAATTCGGCACGGGCGCCCCGTCACGGGCCAACCCACTTCATTCCCAACAAAAGTTTACTATGTCCATACATATTTCACTTAGGGTAAAAGTTTAAACGATTATACAACAAATCATTAATGTATGACCTTGGGCTTCTTCCCAGGCTAAACTTGGCCTTCTGCACTATATCCAGCCATGATTATTGCATCCGTGCTGAAAATTTGGATGACGCCAAGATAGCACCTCAAGTCTCGTAATATTAAGCTCTCGCATGTGAGTGTACGATGATGTGATGGCAATGTGCCTAGTCGAGCCATCTTTGCAACTCTCTCTCTCTCTCTCTCTTTCTTCCTTTCTTTCTATTCCCCCCCTCATCTACCTATCCGTATATATACATATGCGCCCTCATCTTTTTAGAAGGTTGTCAAAAAGTTCGATTATTATTTGGTCTCCTATTAAATTAGTAAGTTCATGTCAAGGTTCGCGGATATGCCTACTTTCACTGGGATAAGGAAAATTGAGGGGGAAAATTTGTAGTTTCTTTCCCCTGTTTTGGATAAAATTTTAAATTTGTAAAGAGAACTGAAACGAACTGAACCAAATCCATGACTGAAAAAATATGCATACATGAATCATACAGGATTTGTATCATGTATTCTAGATATCCAAAATGTAAGAATCAACTTAAGCATCAATTAAGCACAATGACTAAATTTATTAGTAAATCATTCATTGAACATATTCATTTATCATACGGGAATCATTCATTCATTTAGATAATAAAGAAATTAATACACAGAACTGCAACCGAAATGAACAAAAAAAATGCACAGACCTACAACCGAACATCAACTGAACTGAAGAAAAATTGAATTGAAATAGCATAGTTCTTGAAACAAATGAATTGAAATGAATGGAGACGATTGTACCTTTGGCAATGTTTGAAATGAATTGCAAAAGACAATGCACCAAAGACTCCAATGCAAGTGGGGTAACTTGCGACAACTCGAAAGGAGAGAACAAAGATTAGTAATTAACGAAAATCATTATATTAGATAATAAAGAAGAATTGCACTTTCACAGGTTAAAATAAAATCACAGGTCAAAATAAAAATTGAAACGGATGCTCCCGTTATAACATTGCACTTTCAGTCATTGCACTTTGAACTGTGATTTCATTTTGTAATGTCATTGCACTTTCAGTTTCAATTTAGAACTCGGTTGCAACTGAACTCGATTTTTATGAACTCAATTGCAATGATTCAGAGTTTCAATTGAAACAGATTGCAATTGCAATGACAGGAACTGAAAGCACAAAATTTTAAAATTAAACATGTCAGAATTTCATCAAACACTTTTAACATTCCAGTTCCTTCGTATGGATGATACTATTAAAGGTTTATAGAGTCTGTTGACATAGATTGAAAAGCTTTAAGAAATGAAATAATATTTTATAGACAAATTTTAAAATTAAACAGGTCAGAATTTCATCAAACACTTTTTAACATTCCACCTACAAATTCACATTTCTCATAATATCCTCCGCTTCTTCTCCTGCACAGATTTGCTGCACCTGAAGAAGAGCATTACGCCTTTGTGAAAAACTTTTGGGCATGGCTCCGGATCTAGACTGCGGTCTTTGTGCATACATGCTCTATACATGAACTCTACATGAGACAAAAGAACAAAGTACATAGCACAGACTTCCAGTGGACTACTTACTCGCATTTTTGGCTTGTGTATATACCCTCGTTTGGCACCATGCTCGACCGTGAGCTTCAAGAAACTTGTTGTTCTCTTCTTTAGTCCACCTCTCTTGCGTTTTTGTTATTGTATAAGGTTTCCATACCTGCATTGCAGCAAGGATCATAGTGAGATATTGCAATTTGCCAAATGTTCAATAAGCTTGCCAATTCTATCAAGTGTTTATTGAGAAATTGGACCTTAACAGCATGCTCCAAGAATGAAGAGCTCATCTTCTACTTTAGTTGCAGGCAATTGTCTGATGATGGTTTGACATCCAAGCACAAATGACTACTGGGCATCACGAACAATATCCAAAATTAGCTCCTGTTATGAATGAGGGAGGCTTTTGGCCTCCCCTCCTTTATTACCTATTCATTAGTCCCATTACTATGGGTAATGGGGACTCTTGGTCTCCTAGAGGCCCTTCATCTCCCCCTCTAGATTAATATATAGAGAACCATGGCCTATGGCCATGGTTACTCATTCTATCCCTAAGAATTCCTATCACTATTTCTTTCTTGAGTTTGATTACTCTCTAACACGTTATCAGCACGTGTTCTTCCTTCAGCAAGAAACCAATCCGTAAATCCCCACCGAATTGTTCACCTACGCGTAAGGAATCTTTGGTTGCTGCGGCGATTTGTCGGAGCTTTGCGGCATTCTCGAATTTTTCGGGAGCTCAGATTCTTTTTATTTCTATGGTTCTATTTTACGGTCGTCCCTAGATCATCGATCTAAAGGTATATTTTTTTCCCGTAGATAAACAATTGTTTTTAGCCATGATATTTTTTACAACCTCGAATTTGATTGGTTAAAAATATGCTAAAAATACATTTTCTTGCCTTGATAAAAATACATTAAAAATTTAAAATAAAAATAAAAATAAAAATAAAAAAATAAAATAAAATAAAATTTTTTTGGTCTCCCGCCGCCCCCCCCGAAGGAGGGGGGTTTCCTCTGATGCCGTAGCGGCAGCACCCCCCCTGACGGGGGGGCGATCTCCGACAGCGCCCCCCCCCCCCCCCCCCCCCCCCTGACGGGGGGGGCCGATCTCCTATGCACCCCCCCCCCCCCTGACGGGGGGCCGATCTCCGGCAGCGCCCCCCTGACGGGGGGGCGATCTCCTGCGCACCCCCCCAGCGGGGGGGGGGGGGGGTTTCCTCCAGCAGCGCCCCCCCTGACGGGGGGCCGATCTCCTGCAGCGCCCCCCCCTGACGAGGGGCGATCTTCAGCGCACCCCCCCTGACAGGGGGCGATCTTCAGCGCACCCCCCCCAGCGGGGGGGTCCTCGGCAGCGCCACCCCCCCAAGCGGGGGGGTTCCTCCAGAACGGGGGTTCTCTGTCGGTAGGGGGCGATCGGTAGGGGGTTCTCCAGCTGCGCCCCCCCCCTGACGAGGGGGCCGATTGATCACTCCCCCCCAGCGCGGGGTGTATTTTACCCTGGCTGCTGCGTGGGGGGGATTTCTAGCCACCGACAATGACCTAAATCTGTAACTGATGGGGTGGAGATTGTGGGGACAGACTTAAGGTTTTTGGGATTATTGGTTTTTCCAAACCCAAAAGTAGGCTTAATTTAATTAAAATCGTTTGTTTTTGGGCCTGCAGCCCATTTGTTCCTATCAATAACCAAATAATTCAAATGGGCCTGCATCCCCTATTACTTAACGGTTAATATTTTTGCCCGCTAATTAATGGCCTGATGCCAATTACTTAAATGGACTCTCCTCTATGTAAAATCACAAATATTTTCTATAGTCCATGTTGACAAATTTAAACATCGCTCTTGCATACTATTATCTATGGTTTACTAGGACTCTATTTTTCAAAATATAACTATCTTAAAGATCCTGAGACCGCTCTGCCGTTAGTCAACTAACCTAACGGTGTATGACGTTTCCACGTGGTCTACGAGATAATTATATTTTCTAGTTTCCTTTACTATATGTTTTACTTGAGATATATGCGTGGTTGTTTATTTTTATGCCTGTAGCATATTTAGAACTGCGTGCATGTTTAAATCAGTAAAAATGTGTTTTTCGGGATCGGCCATTGTATACCTTTTTACTTTCCTTGCACTTTTATTTTCTTTTTGAGAGAATTTGTAAGTGAGGAAATTTGTATTTAAAGCCCAAGCTCGGTGCAACAGCATATGAAGACGAAGATTTAGGGACCCACTTTGGGTTTCCGAAGTTGTATTTTTCTTTCCTTTTTATGGACTGTAAACGAACTTTGGACTGTTTATTATTTTGGGTATCTGGCCGATCCCCACATTTTTACTTGTTTATTTCTATATGCATGAATTTTGAATTTAAATTAATTCATGCTCATTTTAAATTGCGTAGATAAATGGCAAAATTGGCAAGCGTCGATTTCGAAGTCCTTGACTCTGCAGGGACAAATTACCTGAGTTACCGAGTGGACCGGAAGTTCCACTTGCGTTCGATGGCCCTCATTGGGTCCATTTTGGCTCCTCCTCGGCCCCCGCAGCGGTCGAAGCTTCTGCTACAACTAGCAGCAGCCCTACAACCACTGTATCCGTTGTAGATAAGGCGAAAGCCATAATCTACATTCGGAAACATATCGATCGGACCTTAAAGGCCGAATACTTAACGGTTGAGGATCCAAAGGACCTGTGGACATCGCTGGAAGCTCGGTATAAACATCAAATTGATGTTATATTACCGTGTGCCAGTTATGAGTGGGAAAACCTTAGACTTCAGGACTATAAGTCCGTCGTTGAGTACAATTTTGCACTTCATAACATCACCTCACGCCTGAAGTTGTGCGGTGAAGAAGTGACAGAACAACGCATGTTGGAAAAGACATTTACCTCGTTTCACGAGAAAGATGCAATCCTCATGTAGCAATATCGTGAACGCAATTTCACGAAATTTTCCGATCTGATCTCATGCCTACTTAGGGCAGAGCAGAATCGAGACTTACTGCTTGCAACTCATAACTTACGTCCAGCTGGCACTGCCCCTATCCCTGAAGCCCACCACGTTTCTCCCCAGAAGTGGAAAAACAAGAGGAAGGCTAAAACACTAAAGGGAAAGCTATTATGAAGCAACCAAGAGGTGCAGCTCCACAGACAAACAAAAACAACAAGGGAAAAAGAAATTTCACTTGGAAGCGAAAGAACACCGAGTAAGTGTCACTTCCAAAGAAGAACTGGGAGGATAAATTCCATAGATGTGGCTTGACTGGCCATTGGTCCAAAAACTGCCGCACTCCTCGCCACCTCCAGGATCTATACCAAGCGAGCCAGAAGTCTCTACCTGAAACAAACTTGGTGGCTGTTCAGCCGCCAACAATGTTTAATGTAAAAGACTTCGAGAACGACGACCTTCTCGATTGAGCACCATCATTTATCTATGCTTTTTAGAATTCAATGTATCTTCATCTTTTATTTGCTTAAGTACGAGCTTTTATTTTCGAATGAATGTTTACATTTTCGCTCAAATAAAATTTCGTTTTTGCTTATATAGATGATGTCTGAGTGCCTAGTGGACAGTGCCTCGACGCACACAATCCTTCACGATTATTGCTATTTTAATAGCGTAAATAAATATGACGGTCCTGTTATCACAATTTTAGGACTGTCCCAAATAATCGAAGGATCTGGTGAAGCAATTATATTGCTCCCAAATAACACAAGACTTCAAATAGAAAATGCATTATTCTCTCCTAAATCGAAGAGGAATCTCGTAAGTTTCAAGGATTTCCGTTTAAACGGATATCACTTAGAAACCAGAGATGAAAATACAATTGAATATCTGTATGTAACTCGTCAGAAAGATGACCGAAAGATCATCTGCGAACGATTCAAGGGACTCTCGTCGGGTCTCTACCAAACATACATTCAACCAATAGAAGCCAATATGATTGAGCACCAGACGTGCCAATCACTGCCAGAGTTCGAACTCTGGCACAATAGACTTGGTCACCCTGGAACAACAATGATGTGACGCATCATCTCTGAATCCCGTGGACACAAATTGAAGAACCTGAAGATTCTTCAAAAGGGTGAATTTCCATGTCTCCCTTGTTTCAAGGGAAAACTTATAACGAGACCATCCCTCCTGAAAGTGGGATTAGAGTCTCCTGGCTTCCTTGAGAGAATTCATGGTGACATTTGTGGGCCTATTCACCCCGCAAGTGGCCCATTTCGGTACTTCATGGTACTGATTGATGCATCGACTAAATGGTCTTATGTGTGCCTCTTGTCCACCCACAACCTAGCTTTTCCAAAGCTATTGGCACAAATAATAAGGCTGCGTGCTCATTTTCTCGATAACTAAATCAAAAAACTACGTCTTGATAATGCGGGAGAATTTACTTCACAAGTCTTCGAAGACTATTGCCGGGCAACGGGTATTGAAGTTGAACATCCTGTAGCACATGTTCACACCCAAAACGGATTAGCTGAGTCCCTTATAAAGAGACTCCAATGGATTGCACATCCATTGCTTATGCAATCCCAGTTGCCTGTGGATGCTTGGGGGCATGCTATTTTACATGCCGCATCACTTATTAGGATAAGACCCTCTGGAGGTCATACTTTATCCCCGATGCAACTAGCATATGGCGCACCTCCGGATATCTCTCATTTGAGAGTGTTTGGTTGTGCGGTATATGTCCCAATAGCACCACCTCAGAGGACCAAAATGGGTCCTCAGCGTCGTCTAGGTATATATATTGGGTTTGATTCGCCCTCTATTATAAGATACCTTGAACCCCTGACGGGTGACGCATTCAAGGCACGTTTTGCTGACTGTGAATTTAATGAGAAACTTTTTCCTAAACTGGGCACATAGTCTAAGAAGCCAGAAGCTTCTAAGACCATTAGTTGGGACCAGAAGTCTTTGTCCCTATATGATCCGCGTACTAATCTGTGTGAAGATGAGATCCTGAAGATCCTTCACATCCAGAATACAGTACACCTTTTGTCGAATAAATTCACGGACAACCAGAAGATTGTCCGTTCACACGTCCCTGCTGCCAATACGCCAGCTAGGATTGACATCCCCATAGATGGATGCAATCCACCGGCAGCAGAATTGGATGTACCTCAAATGAAAAGAGGACGCCCACCAGGTTCAAAAGATAAAGTTCCTCGAAAGAGGAAGACTCCTGGAGATACTAAGATTATCCCCCCACAGGATGCTGAGCTCAGACCAGCTACTTCTCCCCTCCTGATTTCCCCAACAGAGGAAACAATAGGAGAAACATCATTAAATTTTGTACGTACTGGAGAAGTACTAGACAGAAATAGCATAGTCGTCGTCGACGATTTTGCGTTCGATATTGCCGTTCACGTCACTGAATATGACGATGACGTCGAACCACGATCTCTGGCGGAATGTAAACGCAGAGATGATTGGCCAAAGTGGGACGAGGCAATAAGAGTAGAGCTGGACTCACTCTTGAAACGCAAAGTCTTTGGACCAGTAGTCCAAACACCAGTATGTGTAAAGCATGTGGGATATAAGTGGGTTTTCCATAAGAAAAAGAGATGAAAATAATGTGATCGTTCGCTATAAGGCACGCCTTGTAGCCCAGGGATTTTCCCAAAGACCGGGGATTGATTACGAAGATACGTATTCTCCGGTCATGGATTCGATCACATTCCGATTTTTAATAAGCCTAACTTCTCTGGAAAGCCTAGAAATGCAGCTCATGGACGTTGTGACTGCATATCTATATGGCGATATAGATAAAAATATCTACATGAGACTTCTTGATGGGTTTAATCTACCCCCAGAGATGAAAGAGATACCTCGGGACGTATTCTCTGTAAGGCTACATAGATCATTATATGGTCTAAAACAATCGGGCAAGATGTGGTATAACAGACTAAGTGATTTCCTTGCATAGCAAGGATTCACGAATAATGAAGTCTGCCCGTGTATCTTTATAAAAAGAACGGGAAAAGGATTCGTCATCATAGATGTATATGTAGATGACTTAAATCTCATAGGATCTCCTGCAGAGATTAATGAGATATCTGAAAGCCTAAAACAAACTTTTGAAATGAAAGACCTAGGCAAAACAAAGTATTGTCTTGGCTTACAGATAGAACACCTAAAAGGTGGAATCCTATTACACCAATCTAATTATACAAAGAAACTTCTACGCAAGTTTCATATGGATAAATGTCATCCTTTAGGTACTCCTATGATTGTAAGATCACTAGACGTATATAAGGACCCCTTCCGGCCACTGGAAGAGGGGGAGGAGATACTGGGTCCTGAAGTATCCTACCTCAGTGCCATTGGAGCACTTCTATATCTGTCTAACTGTACGCGTCCCGATATAGCGTTTACAGTTAATCTTCTAGCTAGACACAGTGCAGCGCCCACAAAGCGCCACTGGAATGGAGTAAAACATCTTCTGCGATACCTCTAGGGTTCCATTGATCTTGGACTTTACTACCAGAGAGGTGCCTCCCCCAAATTATTTGGTTATGCTGATGCAGGTTATCTCTCAGATCCGCACACGGCAAAATCCCAAACAGGTTTTGTTTTTAACTACGGATGTACTGCTATCTCCTGGAGATCGGTAAAGCAAACCACAACAGCTACATCATCCAACCATTTGGAGCTCATTGCGATCCATGAAGCAAGCAGAGAGTGCTATTGGCTACGATCTGTCGTCCAATACATTCTTCAATCTACTGGCCTGAAGACCGGTGATTTGGAGCCTACCGTCCTGTTTGAAGACAACGCTGCATGCATTGCTCAACTTCAAAAGGGCTACATCAAGGGCGACAGGACGAAGCACATATCTCCCAAGTTTTTCTAGACACATGAGCTAAAGGAGGACAAGCAAATCGAAGTTCAGTAGATACAGTCCTGCAACAACTTAGCTGATCTTTTTACTAAGTCTTTGCCAAAATGTACTTCTGTAAAGATTGTAAAGAACATTGGTATGCGACAATTAAAAGACCTGCAAGCCTGAAGCTTGTACGGATCAGGGGGAGTAACATGTGGGTTGCACTCTTTTTCCTTAAGCTGTTGGGTTTTTCCCACTGGGTTTTCCACAGTTAAGGTTTTAACGAGGCAAACACACTTACTTTGGATCCAGAAGTATCCACCCGTCTTTGCCTCAGATACTGAGACCAAATGTGATGAATGGGTAAGGGGGAGTGTTATGAATGAGGGAGGCTTTTGGCCTCCCCTCCTTCATTACCCATTCATTAGTCCCATTACTATGGGTAATGGGGACTCTTGGTCTCCTAGAGGACCTTCATCTCCCCCTCTAGATTAATATATAGAGAACCATGGCCTATGGCCATGGTTACTCATTCTATCCCTAAGAATTCCTATCACTATTTCCTTCTTGAGTTTGATTACTCTCTAACAGCTCCCACTTTTTACTCAGTAATAATCAGAAGCCAAATTAGATTTTGCATGTTTATAGCTAGCGTATAAGCTTGCACAAAACATTTAATGGTATTAATTGAAAATTAATTGTAGAAAGTAGCTCCGATGGCTCTTTAGTTATCCACAAAATTTAATATAAGCCATGTTTAAATGGATGTTTATACAACCACAACGATTTCTTCTTCTTCCTTTTTTTTCCTTTAGTTTTTTTTCATTTTTCCTCCTCTCTCACCCTTTTATCATAAAGAGACAACATTTTGTTTGGTAATAAGCTCAGTTTGTAGAAATGCATGCTAAACATATGAATCGGACCCATAAAATAGGATGAATTAGTTCAAGCAACAATTTTTTTACCAAAAAAGGAAAAAAAGAAATTATACAAAATTTGAGGGAGTGCCAAAATTAAAAAACGTGTAAAAACAGTGGTGATCAGTGTCAAGATAATACATATTAATTACCATCCAAATTCAAGAAGAACCATTTTTTTCCAGTGGTAAATCCACCTACAAACCGGACGAAATTTCAATAAATCATGGAGAAGTTTCATCTACCAAAATTGGACCAAAACTTTATACATCAAATCTCCATTTTAACAAATCGAAACATATGACCAAACAACACTGCTAAGAGCTCGCTAAATACCAATATCATTGCTTTTCCCCCCATCAAGTCAGCGATTAGCCAACAAAACGACGCTCAAAGTCAAATCATTTCCATTTTATTGTGGATAAGCATGATCCATTAAATTATTGTCAACAAAATAGTGAATGAGAGCAAAAGTTTGAAAAAAAACATTCAAAACTAAGTTTTTAAAGTTTTATGATATAAGATTTTGTCAAGTCCTCAAGTAAGTTACTCACATTGTGCACATCTAAGATAAGGTTAATAAACCAATTCATAGGAGTTGAAAGACCCATCTAATATTTCTTGTTTTTCTATGTAGTAATTATTTGGAAAATGGGTCTTTAACTTAAATTCGGACAGTAAAATATCGGATTGCTCTGATACCCAACCAAACTCTTAAGATCAAAATGTTTCAAGCTGCCCCTGAGGACCATCAGAGATGAAATTTGAGGGGTCGAATCCATTCGTTGTGTCATCAAGCTTGAGACATATGCAACCGCTGCCCCTGAAAACCCAATAAGGGGTCAGCCCGAGTGTACCTATCCTCACAGCTTGAGACATATGCCCTACAAAGAAGATGAACACAAACTCAGTCTTCGTACATGAAATCCAACTGAGATCATCATCCCAGATGCAACTGTGCACCCATCCGGGCTCTGCAAATTCTCAATCCAAAAATTATAAACCTATCACAATTGATCACCAATCCAAAACAACCGACATTCTTCTCATAAAATTTCACAACCCTGAGCCATGAACATTAAGAATTCCAGTTTCACAACCCTGAAACTAGGAATTATTGTGTGAAACTGGAACTAAATCCCCAACCGAATCAATATTTAACCGAATCAAACTGAAATAGAATCATGAGGCGACCGAGAGGAGCAGTGCATGTCTTGCTCACGGCAAAGAAATTAACTACCAACCGACTACTCTTTCATCATGTGAATTTTAGTCTGCCTCAATTTATTGCATATATGATTCGATGGCATCACCATCCAAGCATAATTGCATTAGCAGGTGCAAAGATAAGGATTGAGGAAACGTATGAACCAAATAATTTTTGCATTTATTAACTACCAGAGAGTGGTCCAAGGTGATGCCATAGTTTTGGATTACCATGGTTAATAGCCATAGTTTTAACTGATAATCAAGGTGCCATTGAATGAATCATATAGATAAGATGCTGCTCAGCCTAATATTTTTCAAGTGCATGATAATGTAAACATGAATGCAAGAAGAAGTCAGTTTTTCCTCAACCTTTCTGCGGAGCAAATTATCACTAAGCCAAAGCATGAAACAGCTCAGCTTCATTGGCCATGAGAGCGATGCAGTGAGATTATGGTTGATATTGCTGAGAAGAGAGGAGCGACATTATCATCCGAGATGAAAACAAACAAAATCACCTGAAATGGAATCGTAAGGCGACCAAGAGGAGCGACAGTATAAATAAATTTTTTCCCCCGATTTGAAAATGTTTTTGTTCTGGGTTGATAGTTTTAATTAAGGAGTCTGTTGCAATGGTTTGGAATGGTATAATTATCAGGGGTCTACTGCTACTTTAGTAGCGAAGAATCTTAGATTAATGGGGTAACAAATCAAGCTTTAGGTCCAAATGCATGTTTACAGTATCATTAAAACTAAGTGTGACCATTTCTCTGAATTATTGTAATATAAATTTCTGTAAAAGGATGGAGGATTGCAAGAGCAGGAGTTAGTAGTAAGACCAATATTTCTAATCAGTTGAATTACATTGTAAAGAATGAACTATAATATGGAGACCAGATTCTTGTGTTCATTGGTTGAAGAACGGTGGTTCTAACAGTAAAACAATTTTTAGAGGAGACCATATGAAAGAAACACATGTCAGTAAAAATCAATGTTAGGCAAGTAAAATTAATAATGATGATGAAAACTCTGCCAGTTGCATAAGCAAGGGAATCAAATAACGGACTACCCAATAATCAAACATGCATATATGTATTGCATATGCATGCCTGTAACTGGGCATTCAGTTAGAATCTTGTGTGCAACCTAAATATTATCCAAACAAAAACATGTACACATAACAAAAATCGATGCCAATATTGAGAATCATAAACATGTACGCATATACTGTAATATTGATTAATGAAGCATACCAGGCAGCAGAATATAAAGGCATGTGTGTAAAAATCGATTTGAATTACTTTTTTAAGGAGAATGTGCATGAGAGAATGAGGACCATACTTTTCTCATAGTGGAAAACAGAATGAGAAAATGAGAGCGATAAAGGGAGGAAGTTCCATAGGAATAGTACCTGGCATATCTTGCTCACGGCACCGGCGACGCCTCCCGCCAAGAGACGAGAGACCGTCCCGACCTGATGCTGATGCTGATGCCCCTACTACGTGTGCTACTCGTATTGATGATTCCAGTGGTGACTATAAGAAATCGAGTACTTACAGGCCCCAGCATCGACGGCGGCGAGCCCGCCGCCCCCGTGGACGGAGCTGAGAGCTCTATCGCCGATTCTCGCCTCCATCTGCATCCCGAATTCAAACCTCTCTCCTCGCCCTAGAAACCAAAGGAGACAACTGGATGATGCCCTTGATCTTTTGAAATCACAGATGGAAAGAGGGGTGGGGGAGAAAGAGCAAAAAAAGCAGCAAAAAGGATCAGTGGTATGGTTACCCAGATGAGATGACGATGACCTTTAGCGCAGATCTCTGAGGACGATGAACTCACTTGTACCCAGATGAGATCAGTGGTATGGTTACCCAAATGTTGATTGTACCCAGATGAGATCAGTGAGATCAGAGGGATTATTTTCTCCTCTTGAAGCACAAAGGATCAGCAATAACGATTGCTCTACCCAAAAAAGCCTCTTGCTATCCCCAAAAGATTCTTCTCTCCAAAAAGAAGACTATTGCTCTTAACCATGTTACGAAATGAAAACAGGCCAAATTAAAAGCCAAATGGGACCCACATATCTCCAAGTAGAGTTAATTTTCATCTCAAAGCTTCATCTTAAGTTTTAATCCTGACCCTCTTTCTATCAACCTGTTTGTCCTAGTCAGCTTGTCCTAGTCAGCACTTGGATTCAAAAATCATTGTCAAATGTATAATATATATATATATATGTATATATAAAGCAGGTGGAAATCGGTTCAATCCATGTTCATTTAAGATTTTCTCCCACAAAATCTTTATTCCCCAAAAAATTATTTCCACAGCCAAAATTGTGCGTAACATCAAATTAGCTTAAAAATATTTAGCGACACGGACGCCTTCGGTGCGAAACAACAAATTCGGCGTGGGCGCATTCGACACGGAACAACAAATTAGCGTAAAAAAATCAGTGCGGGCGCCTTAGGCGCGGAACAACAAATTAGCGTAAAGAAATTTAGCGGGCGCCTTCGACGTGCATCTTTGCCCCATGAGTCGAAGAGACGATGTGCCCCGCGTTGAGGGAGATATCATTCGATCTGCAGCATTAAGTGCAAGTTTTGTGTGTACTCTGCTATTCCCAAGAAACTTTCATTCCCCATAAAGTATCACTTCCCCAAAAACTTTCATTCCCCATAAAGTTTCTTTCCCCATAAGCTTTCATTTCCCTAAAAATGTTTTTCCCTCCAAAACTTTTCACAAAATCTCTTCTCAACCATTCATTTCTCAAGATTAAATCCAAGCCGTCTTTCTATCAACCTGTTTGTCCTAGTCAGCTTGTCCTAGTCAGCCTTAGAATTCAAAAAACACTGTCAAAGTATAATAGATATATATATATATATATTATACCGAAAAAATAGGATCTGGGCCACTGGGCGATCACGGATCTGTCACACTTGGAGGTTCTTTGCCATCGGTGGCAGATATCTTGCCGACGGCGGTATCCGTCTAAAGTGTACATGCTGAACCGCTGAGGGATGGATGTTAAGTCGCCTCTAGTGGCTTGGAGATGGTTCAGGAAGGTTCAAAGGCACAGACGGCGGGCAATAATTCTACTGTGGATCTGGTCAAGGGTAAGGGGGTGTTTGTTGAGTCCTCCAATACTGATGAGGGCTAGAAAATTGTGAGTAAGATGAAGAAGAGGGCGGCCAATTTCCAAAATTATCCCAGGAATTCGAAGGATAAAACAGCCTTTGGTGGGCTCAGACGAGGAGATGGTATAGCTGTGTCTGCTGCTCGAATCAATAGGGCTTCTCAACTTCATAAGGGAGGAGGCTCCTATCAGAATGGTCTGAGCAACGCCAATGCAGAGCAGGTGTTTGATAAAATGCCTGTTAGAACAGAGGCTACAATTCGCATCAATCCGAAGGCAGGCAAGAGATCTTGGGTCGACATTTCCTCCACTCGACGTAAATATTCTGATCCTCTTGTGATGTCACTGGTTCCACCTATGGTCTATGAAGATGGTTTAACCAAAGTACAGGTCCATAACTCCCTTTTGGCGACAGGTGATGCACGATGGAAAAATTCCCTTGTTGGATATGTCTTAGGAGACATCCTATACTACGGGCAGATCAAGGCTTGGACGGAGCGTCTCTGGAAGCTCAAGGGAGGGCTACAAGTTTTTAGCAAAGAAAATGGCTTCTTTTATTTTTGATTTGAAAAGGTTGAAGATTGCGAGGCTATTCTACATGGCGGACCTTGGCTCTTCGATTGCCGTCTCGTTGTTTTGCAGTGATGGAGTCCATCTATTAAGCATGATCGTGATTTCCTCACTGCCGTCCTGGTGTGGATCCAGATTCATAATTTGCCGCTTTCTATGTGGACTTTAGAAAATTTGAATATTGTGGCCAGTGGTGTTGGGACCCCGATTTGTCTTGATCGTGCAACGACAAATTTGGAACGAATTATGTATGCCCGATGTCTAGTTGAGGTGGATGCAAAGGCCTCTTGCTAAAAGTTTGTTGGTGGAAGTCGAAGATGGGTCAACTCTTTCAGTTGCTATATGTTGGATATGGATGACGTTTGTACACCCTTGTAGGGGATGTACGAGGGAATACGGACCTCGAACGTCGCGTACACGAAGTCGTGTGCAAAGGGAATCTGTTCCCTTGCGGAGAGGATCTCTAGATTAGTGGGAAAGTCGCATTATATGTGCATAAGTGCATGCGACATATGGCTAATAAAGGGGGAATATCTTAAGCTTATGTTGTACCATGCATATGGTACAACTTAAGCTTATAATGTGCCATGTATGATGGTACACTTTAGTTAAATTGTTCCAAAGGAACAATTACTCCTAAAATAACTACCTTGGGGGCTATAAATAAGACCCAAGGCTTAGCCATTTACTTACACTTTTGCATGGTATTCTTGCCTTGTATTTGATTCTAGCGAAGCTCTGCCGAAATCCTTCCTCTCTCTTTATCCAAGTTCTTAATCTAAAAGTAGAGATTTAGATTGTGGATTTAGTAGCCTTACTCCGTTCGTGAGAAGACTCGATCCGTCGTGGCGAATCCGAAGGCGAAGTTCCGAGACTACCGTGCCACATACGCAAGCGTAACTCTCAACTTCATTTATCGATCCTAACGCTGTTTTGACAGGTTCCCACATTGGTATCAGAGCCATACGGGTTCGCCCCGGTCAAACCGCCTCCCCGTCAAACCGATGAATGAGGCGTTGTCTTTTTGACGAATGGGTTTCCTACCATTACGGATATGGTAGGAACGCTTCGTGACGGAGAGAACGCATCGGTTGTTCTTTTCACGTTAGGGTCTTCTGTCATTACGGATATGGCAGGAACTCACCGTGACGGGAAGAACCGACCGTTCACGTCGTCAAGCTCGCACTCTTCATGGATGCCGAGTCTCCATTCATAGGGAATGTGAACTCTCTTCATGTGGAGCGTGTAGTTTACGAACTTTAAAGTATGTTATTTTTCATTTTTGGCACACGGCCATTAGAAAATAACTACTTTCTCGACGAACGGGTGCTTCATCGACGAACAGGTGCTTCATCGAGGAAGATGATGGTAGTTATCTCCATCGGAGAAGATGAATTTTGGTGCATGTGCACCATGGCCAAATGGGCTATGAAGGCCATGCACCCAACCTCCCCATGCGGAGGGGGTTGGCTACGACCAATAACCACCACGGCCACCCCTCCGGCGGGGTGTGCGGCAACCCCATTCAAAGGGGGTGGCCGGCCATGGCCATATGGGCCATGGCCGGCCAATGCCAAAATGGCCTTGGCCATGACTGGCCATGGCCAGGCCGGCAGTGGCCGGCCATGGCCAGGCCGGCAGTGGCCGGCCTCGGCCATGGCCAGGGGGCCCTGGCCGTGGCCAAGGCCAGGCCTGGCCGTGTCCAAGGCCAGACCTGGCCGTGGCCAGGCCAGGGCCAGGGGGCCCTGGCTGGCCTCGGCCAAGGTCAGGGGCCGGCCTGGCCTGGCCGGCCTGGCCGACCCTGGCAGGAGCCAGGGCCGGCCCTGGCCAGTCTCGGCCAGGGCAGAGGCCCTGGCCGAGCGGCCAGTAGCCTCTGGCCGGCTCTGGCCGGCTCTGGCCGGCCTCGGCCAGGGCAGAGGCCCTGACCGAGGGGCCAGGACCCCTGGCCGGCCAGGGCAGAGGCCCTTGGTCGGCCCTTGGCCAGCCTCGGCCAGGGCAGGGGCCCTGGCCGGGAGTGATATAGACCAATTTTTGGTCGACCAATTTGGGTGTTTTGGTCGACCAATCTGGCAAAAGGTCTTGGTCGATCACGAACTTGCCGACTAGCCCATACGGGGTGTCAAAAGGCCTTGGTCAAACACGAATGTGCCGACTAGCCCATACGGGGCTAACGACAGTCGTCTGCTCTTATTTTATAAAGTTTTTTTTCTTGGGCTCTACTCATTGAAGATTATCCGTAGTGCTCTACTTCATGCGAGATTAGTCATGTCATTGTGCTCTACTCTACGGAGATTAGCCAATGTACTTATGACATTGTGCTCTACTCTACGGAGATTAGCCAATGTATTTCAAATTTTTTGAAAAAGATGTTTTCAAATAGGTTATGTCTCGTCCTTAATCGGGATAGCGCAATTTAGAATTCCAAGTCCTACCACGATCCGGCCATGGTTATCTAACCCATGGGTGTGTAGAATAGGTCTCGTTGCTTGGCAATTGTTGCGCTAAAATTCTTTGCGCAAACTCTCACCTATTCCATTTTGAAAGATATGTTTTTCAAAAGTATTTTTACGCTGCTGGTACCATACGGGTATCATTTCTGATTTCTTTTTACATGAGATAAGTAAGAGGGATACTTTGAAAGTTACTTCTAGATGGTAGTTGGGAACGTAGTGAACTTCTCGATTCTAGAGTAACATTTCAGCTTATCCAAGGAACTTATCAAGTGTTTAAAGAATCGAAACTTTATGCATAGAATTTTGATCGTGTTTTTCATTTTCTTTGCAGTTTTTTGATTCCAATATGTCTACCGCTTCTAAGAACATTGTCACCGAGCTTAACAAAGGTGAGAAGCTCAACGGCGACAATTATAAACTTTGGTCAATAAAAATCCAATATGTTTTGGAGGAGCAAGATGTGCTTGAAACACTCCAAAACGTAATGGAAGAACCTGAGTTGGGCAATACGGCCCAACACAAGAGGGACCGAGAAGCTTATGAGACTTGGACTCGAAAGAACAAAATAGCACGTATTACGTTATTGTCCGCAATGGACAATGACATAATGCGTCTATTTCGGGAATTCAACCTAGCCAAAGACATATGGTCTGGGCTAGAAATAAAGTTTGGTGGAACTTCGGTCACCAAACTCCGCTCCTTAAATATTCAATTTGATTCGTACAAAATGCGGCGAGATCAATCTATGAAAAAGCATCTCCGCCACATGGCGAATCTCATAGCTGAATTGAAGGATGCGGGTCTTACACTGTCTGAAGAACAGCAGATCCAAGCAGTCATTCGTTCACTCCCAGATAGCTGGGATAACATGAAAATGCACCTCACTCATAATGAGTGCATTAAAACTTTAAGCGATGTATCCAAACACCTCGAACTCGAGGAAGAGCGGATTCAAGCCGCAAAACCTAGTGCCGAAGTGCACATGGCCGCTAGTTCCTCACATGGAGGAAAGAAGCGGAAGGATAAAGGGTTAAGGTTTATGAACGAACGAAAGCAAGAACCGGAAACCTCAAAGAAGACTAAGAACAAAAAGTGGCAAAAGAATGTGCACTCAAAGAAGAAAAACTTGAAGAAGATCAAGTGCTTTAAGTGCAACAAGTACGGTCACTTCGCCCGTACGGGTACGGATGGAAGTGATAAGGTAACTTGTAGGGCTAGTTACATATGTGTTTCTAGTTCCATGTTTTTTGCTGAATCTAACTATTTTTGGTTGATTGATTCAGGGGCCACAGACCACGTAGCGAAGGACAGAAGGTTCTTCGTAGAATATCGAAGGATACCTCAAGGAACAAAGTGGATATACGTCGGCAACAACACTCGTGTTGAAGTCAAGGGCGTCGGAACATGCAAGCTAGTTCTCGACAACGGTCGGACTCTATTATTGCACGACGTCCTCTTTGCTCCAGATATTCGAAGGAATATCGTATCTGTGGTCATGTTAATGTCTTTAGGTTATGAATGGAGGTTCTATGAACAAAATGTTGACCTTGTTTGTAATAGTTCTTTAGTTGGGTCGGGTAATGTTTGTAATGGATTGATTATTTTAAACACTATGTATGATGATTCTTCTTCTATTAATGAAAGTTTCCATTTGACAAATGCTTCTAATTCTGAATCTGAGATCATTTGTTGGCATGCAAGACTTGGTCACATTGGACCAACTATAATGGATAGACTTGCCAAAAGTGGCTTGCTATCTAATGTTTCAAAAGTTGAAATGTCAACTTGCGAACATTGTCTTGTAGGGAAAACTTGTCGCAAGCCGTTTGGAACTGGCACAAGGGCCAAAGTTCCATTACAGCTTATCCATTCGGACATTTGCGGTCCAATGAATGTTAAGACAAGACGCGGAAAGTCCTATTTCATCACCTTCATTGATGACTTCACCCGTTTCGGTCACATTTATTTGATTTCCCACAAACATGACGCTTTATCTTGCTTCAAAAACTATATGAGTTTAGTGAAAAATCAACTAGATCGCAAGATAAAGGTCTTGCGAACCGATCGGGGTGGAGAATATCAATCAACGAGTTTTAAGGAACTCTGTGATGAAAAAGGCATAGTTCATCAAATAACTATGCCTTATACTCCGCAACAAAATGGTGTTGCGGAAAGAAGAAATAGGACATTGATGGAAATGGTCCGATCAATGATGTCTCAGGCAAATTTACCCATCACCTTTTGGGGTGATGCATTATTGACGGCAGCATTCATCTTAAACCGTGTACCCTCGAAGTCGGTAAGTTCTACTCCTTATGAGTTGTGGAACAATAGAACTACAGACTTAAGCATTCTAAAACCTTGGGGTTGTGCCTCTTACGCACATTTATCCTCTCACAAATATGGCAAACTTGGGCCACATGGGAGGAAGTGTATCTTCATCCGATACGCTGAAAACTCCAAAGGATATGTTTTCGTCTGTCAAGAGGACAATGGGGGTCTAATAGAATTTGAATCGAGGAATGTTGTCTTCTTGGAAAATGAGTTTCCAAGACAGGGTGAGATAAGTCAAGACTTATCCTTGTTTGAGACTTGGGATCAAGAAGGATCGGAACGTTCGAGTGGGAGAATTCTTGGTGAAGAGGAAAATGACCCTCATACTTCACCTATGGATGATACGAACGATACCAATCCTATTCCGAGTGGGAGTGATGTTATTCCAAGTGGGAGTGATGTCATTCCAAGTGGGAGTGATCAAACTCAAGCAAGACATAGTAATCGAACGAGGCTAACACCTCTGAGATTTGAGGATGAATTTCCTCAAACATTCATGACATTACTACAAGATGATGACGAACCTGCAAATTTCAAACAGGCCGTCACATGCCCTGCTAAAGATAAATGGATAGCGGCGATGGAAGAAGAACTTCAATCCATGAAAACAAACCAAGTCTGGGACTTGGTTGATTTACCTAAGGGACGTAGAGCCATTGGGAACAAGTGGGTTCTCAAAATCAAGCATAAGGCTGATGGCTCCATCGAGAAATATAAAGCTCGCCTTGTTGCGAAAGGTTTCACGCAACAGGAAGGAATAGACTACGAAGAGACTTTCTCTCATGTCGTGCGTTTTACCTCCATTCGCTTAATTCTGGCAATGGTGGCTTGTTTGGACCTCGAGTTACATCAGATGGATGTAAAGACTGCTCTTCTTAACGGAGAACTAGATGAGGAGATCTACATGGAACAACCAAACGGGTTCGTACAAGAAGAAAACAAACATAAGGTTTGTAAACTTCGTAAATCCATATATGGTCTTAAACAATCCTCAAGGCAGTGGTATATGCGCTTTCAAGAAGTCGTTTTGTCGTATGGTTTCTCCATGCTCGACGAAGACAACTGCGTATACATTAAGAGGATTAAGAACAAGTATGTAATTATGTCTCTTTATGTAGATGACATACTTATAGCCGGAAATGATAAGCGTCTTATCATGGATATCAAAGCTTGGCTTTCATCCGTCTTTGAGATGAAAGACATGGGTGAAGCTGCATATATCCTTGGGGTTAAGATCTCAAGGAATCGTTCCAAGAAACTTCTTTCTCTCTCTCAAGAAACATATATAAAGAAAGTTTTAGAACGGTTTAATATGCAGGACTGCAAGCCAATTGATACTCCAATAAGCAAAGGCGAGGGTCTATGTTTGGAAATGTGTCCCAAAGATCCAAAAGAAAAGAAAGCTATGGAAAAGTTTCCATACTCCAGTGCTGTCGGGAGTCTGATGTACGCCATGATGTGTACCAGACCGGACATTTGCTATGCTGTTGGTATGGTAAGCCGTTACCAATCCAACCCAGGATAGGCACACTGGAAAGCGGTGAAGAGGATATTAAGGTACCTCAAAGGGACTGCGGACTATGCGTTGTGCTATCAAGGCAATACCTTGAGACTCGAAGGCTATACCGATGCTGATTGGGCAGGTGATCTCGACGAGCGAAGATCTACCTCAGGCTTTGTTTTCTTGCTCGGGAATGGTGCAATATCCTGGAGCAGCAAGAAGCAAACCTTCATCGCCCTATCAACCATGGAAGCCGAATTTGTAGCATTCAGCATGGCGGTCCAAGAAGCTGTTTGGCTTAGGAAATTCTTAGACAGGCTGACGGATGCCACTGACTCGAGCACTGTTCCTATATACAGTGATAGTCAAGCTTCGATTGCCTATGTCAAAGACCCTAAATTTCATTGTAAGACCAAACACATTGATATTCGATTCAAGTTTACGAAGGACTATGACAAACGGAAGGAAGTAGACATAGGATACATATCCACGCATAAGATGATAGCGGATCCCCTTACTAAGGCGATCCCCAGAGATGTGTTCTTCAAATACTTATCATCTATGGGAATGCGTAGGTGCTGAGCTGTATCATGTAATATTTCCCACGTCTATAGAAGATCAAAGTTTAATAAAAAGAAGAAGTTTTTTTAATATATATTGCATACAAGTTTCTTACAAATGATTTTATATACATTTGTGTTTAAGTCTCAGCTATTTTATTATGTGTATGTCGGACAGATTAAGGTTGGCTCTCTCACATGAGCAACCGCCTTATCTTATCAGATGGATAAGATAGAGATGAGACTAGTTTAAAGTCAAAATCATTAGACAAATGATTTAGAGTCGTGACTTAAACAAGATAGTCGAATGAAAGATCTGCATCATATGGATGCTTACAAAAGATCCGAGATCTGTATTATAAGGATATTTAAAAGAGATCTCATAGGATTTTTTAAATCCTATCTGTCTTATGCAGGATGAGAGTCCGGGAATATTTCATGGGTAGTAAGGGGACTCAAAAGATAGGCACTGTGGTGTCTGATCTTTCATCCGTACAACATCATTAAGAAATACTCTCCCTGGGAAAGGAGTGATGTAGTAATACGTGTTCATACCACGTATGCATTTCGACCACTAAGTTAGTAGCAATAGTGTTTGCTATTATATGAGACTCAAAGGCCATATGGGTCTTAACTCTTACCCTCAAGGACTCCAATTGGTTCCTTTAGATTTGACGAGATGATCGCTATCTTAGCGTGTTGCTAATGGGCTATGATAATTCGGCTCGGCGGGGCACGTTAGAAAAGAGAATCAAGTCAAGATCAGAAGGTTCGCAAGAAGAGGAAGATTGATTTCATATTCGCATTTGGACTTTAATGATTCAAAGCTGGCCAGCCAATTGTGATCCAGATGGGATTCAATTGTTGAATATAAAGTATAAGAAATGTGAAGAAATAATCTAGGGTAAAGCATGCGTTGAACTACTCAACTTTGCACCTTCGAGGTCGTTGTGTATCTCTAACAAGTGCACAACAACAGACTCTACGCGCATGACGGTCGCACGGTCTATTTCTCGGTATGATAGATGAAAGAACTAAGAGAAAGATGTTCTCTTACAATTCCCTCAAGTGTGAGTGGGAGATGTTGGATATGGATGACGTTTGTACACCCTTGTAGGGGATGTACGAGGGAATACGGACCTCGAACGTCGCGTACACGAAGTCGTGTGCAAAGGGAATCTGTTCCCTTGCGGAGAGGATCTCTAGATTAGTGGGAAAGTCGCATTATATGTGCATAAGTGCATGCGACATATGGCTAATAAAGGGGGAATATCTTAAGCTTATGTTGTACCATGCATATGGTACAACTTAAGCTTATAATGTGCCATGTATGATGGTACACTTTAGTTAAATTGTTCCAAAGGAACAATTACTCCTAAAATAACTACCTTGGGGGCTATAAATAAGACCCAAGGCTTAGCCATTTACTTACACTTTTGCATGGTATTCTTGCCTTGCATTTCATTCTAGCGAAGCTCTGCCGAAATCCTTCCTCTCTCTTTATTCAAGTTCTTAATCTAAAAGTAGAGATTTAGATTGTGGATTTAGTAGCCTTACTCCGTTCGTGAGAAGACTCGATCCGTCGTGGCGAATCCGAAGGCGAAGTTCCGAGACTACCGTGCCGCATACGCAAGCGTAAGTCTCAACTTCATTTATCGATCGTAACGCTGTTTTGACAGGTTCCCACACTATAAAGTATGAGGGGGAGCCTCCTAGATGCACTGCTTGCTCCATTTTTGGACAAATTGATAAGCAATGTTCTATTAAGATGGCAACACTTGAGCCCCCTTCATTCCAAATTTTGAACTCCCCAAAAGGGAATCCTATTTCTGTTGGAAATTTGGAAGAGATGGAGAATGTGGGGGTCAGTGCTAGCAAGAATTCGGTCCCTACAGAAGACAAAGAGGAGGGGTAAATTATATCTGATGATCCATCATCAGAGGATGCTGTTCTTGAGGAGGAACTGAGTAACAAGCAACCTACTGCTTCAGTCAACCCTTGTGATTTGGGACATAGGCCGAATTCAGTCAACCCTTGTGATTTGGGACCCTTGTTAGCAATACGTAATACGGAAAATATTCGGGACGTGAATAAAACGTGTTTAATTCGGTCAATTTCAAAAGACGTTTGGTCAAAAATTCGGTCAAATATGCGTAACACAGGAATAATACGTAAACGTGTTAAATCGTGTTTAATTCGTTAAACCAGTTAAAAACGCCACGAAAAATACGAATACTGTCTAGATATCATTCATCCAAATGAACCTAAAAATCAACAATATTAATATGAAATAAGAGTAAACTGAGTTCTATATTCATGATTTAAATTGTATTCATAGTTATTTAACCAAAATGACATGATCATACTATTATATTCCATGTAGTATGCACTAAACCAAAGAATGATCATTGAATCATAGTTCAAAATGATTTAAAATTGCCTCTATAAACGAGTTTAAAACGCACAAAATGCGCAATACGGGAATAAAACGTGTTTTGTTCGTCAACCCCTAAAAAGCGTGTATTTTTCCGAATAATTCAAATGGACGGTCGTTTAATACGGGAACCATTTTAGACGGATTTTAAACGTAAAAAACATAAAAATTCGTGTTTTTTACTAACAAGGTTTGGGACACATGCCGAATTCAGTCCTAGCTGGAATCTCAATGTTGTCCGCTGCTAAGTTTGTGGGTGAGTGCAGCAAACCAAATTTAAATCCGGTCCAGGCTCATGCTGATGATTATGGGACGGGTAATATCCCAGGAAATACAACATTATTCAAGGCAAATCAGGACCCTCACTGCTTCTTGACGCTGACCTGGAAGATGTAGATTCGCCCCTCCCTGATGAATTGACTTACCAGAATCCGGCTTGGACTGAGGAACTATCAAAGCTTCAGTCGACAGCAACCAATGGTAAGGTTATAAGCTCTAGTGTGAAGCGATCTTCCCCCTCTGCTACCCGTAGGAGCTCTCGGATAGCGGGCAGCAATAGGGCTCCCCCCATTGTTGAAATGTCTGTATTCATCTGGAATACGAGGGGTCTTAATAACTGTGCGAGACGAGGAGATCTAAAGCAGAGATTGTGAAAACACCGCCCTTCAATTGTATGTTTACTAGAGACTAAAGTGGAGGTCGTTCATGCAGGTAGGATTGGTAAATGTTTCCCCAAGACTTGGTTATCTTTGGACAACAGAGGTTACCATTCTGGAGGGAGAATTGTTATTTTTGTGGATGACAAAATCTGGAGCTACAATCAGGCTTCATCTTCGGCCCAGCATATCTCCATGACCTTATCTAACAATGCTGGATTTGTCATGGCTCTTACAATTGTTTATGCTTTTAATCTGTTTGTCCTACGCCAACCCCTTTGGAAGGCCCTCGTAAATGATGCTACTACTTTTAACAATTTGCCTTGGCTTATGGGAGGAGATTTCAATTGTGTTAGGTATTTGACTGAGAAGGTGGGAGGCCGATCTTTGGATATTAAATCCCTGCATGAATTTAATCATTGCCTTGGGTGCAGTGGACTTATGGATTTAAAAAGTGTGGGGAATCATTTCAGCTAGAGTAATAAGAGGATTGGTTTGGACCACAGCAAGACTTGACAGGACTCTTATCACTTTGCATGGGATTCGACTGCTCCCTACTTCTTATTTTGAATACTCTGACTCTGGGACGAGTGATCATTCTCCTATGACTATTTATCTTCACCAACATGTACACTCTTATCCCAAACCCTTCAAATTTTATAATGCATGGTGTCTGTCTTCGGGGTATAAGGAATTGGTGCAGAATACTTGGGCAGTTAGCACCCAGGCATACTGTTCTCCTTTTATGCGGAGGAATGGACTTATGGACATGAAAAAAAATTGTTGATAAACTGAAAACGCTCAAATCTGAGCTTAGGAAATTTTCGGCTGCACTCAGGAATTCCTCTCAGGCTGATAGTTGGAGAATTAAACTGGAAGCAATTAAATCAGATAGCAATTTTCAGTTTTGCAGGAAATTGCAGTACCAAGCTAATGCCGCAGCTTCTAAACTTGCTTGTGCGCTTGATGTTGAAGAAGCTGATCTTCGGCAAAAGAGTCACCAAGATTGGATTAACCTTGGGGACAGGAATTCAAAATTTTTTTACAGTGCTATGAAGGCAAGGAATAGTTATAATAGTCTTAATCACTTGGTAAAAGTTGATGGTTCCATGAGTTTGAATATTGATCAGCTTAGAGAAGAGGCTGCGTCATTTTATGAGAAACTCTACACTCATGATCACTATTGGAATGTTTTTCCAAATTTAATTCCTAAACGGAAATTAACAGCGGAAGCTGCCCTCTGGTTAAATAGGAGTGTTACTCCAGCAGAAATTAAGGAAGCAGTCTTTCAGATGGACAAAGATAAGGCGCCTGGCCCTGATGGCTTCAATGCATTCTTTTATCAGCATGACTGAGACATCATTAGTAAGGATGTTACTATGGCCGTGACTGCTTTTTTTAAATCAGGAAATATGCTACGACAAATTAACCATACCTTCCTTACTTTAGTCCCCAAAAATTCCAATGCCTCTTATTTGGATGACTACAGACCGATCGCCTGCTGCAATGTTATTTATAAGATCATCAGTAAAATTCTATGTAATAGGCTTAAGATGGTTATTAATGATCTGATTTCGTCCAATCAGTCGGCTTTTCTAAGTGGCCGTCTCCTCTCTGATTGTGTCCTCCTAGCTCATGAGCAGATACGAGATTTTAGTAACCCTATGGGGTCCCGTGCATGCCTAAAGCTGGATCTTTGCAAAGCGTTCGACAGTGTCAATAGAGAGTTTGTCCTGTTTATGCTTCACCAAATGGGCTTTCATGGTAAATTCATTAACTGGATTTCGGAGTGCATTTCAACGCCTTCTTTTTCTGTTATGGTGGATGGTTCTCCGGTAGGTTATTTTATGTCCACCAGAGGTCTGAGGCAAGGCGATCCATTATCACCCTTCCTGTTTGTCCTCGTCATGGAGGCGTTCTCTCTACTCATGGCCAAAGCAGAAGCTTCTTGCTCAATCCACCCTATGAGAAGATCGGGATCTATTTCACATCTCCTTTTCGCAGACGATCTTCTGGTATTCTGTCGTGCTAATTAGCATTCTATTGCCGGCCTCTCTAATTTATTATACACTTTCGAGCTGTTTACTGGGCTTCAGGTAAATTGGGATAAAAGTTCAGCCATCTTTAGTAAGGGTACTCGTTCTCCTGGTGCTCTTGCTTCTGCCCTTGGTGTTAAGAAGGTATCCTCTTTCTCTGTTTATCTTGGTTTGTCACTTTCTGCTAAATACCCAAAGGCATCCATGTTTGCACGTTTAATTGACAAATGCATGAAGAGGCTACATGGTTGGTCCTCGTCCCTACTTTCTATATCAGGGAGGATAGAACTGGTGCGCACTGTAATTTATGGCATGGTGGCTTTCTGGATGTTTACCTTCCGTTTACTTCCATCTGTTTTGCGTACTATCACTTCTGCTTGCAGGAAGTTCATATGGGGGAAGCAACACTTATGGGCCTGGAGAGATTTATGCAAGCCTAAAGAGGAGGGGGTGTTGGTTTGGACTTCTTAGTGATCTAAATGTGGCCTCGGGATTGAGGCTTACTTGGCGGATTTTATCTTCTAATGGGCCCTGGGCGCAGTATATGAGACGTCTGTACATATCACAACATGATGGCTTATTTATTGCTAAGGCTAATCCAACTAGCTCTGGTACTTGGAAACACTTACTTCGCAATCGCAGCATCTCTCAGAAGCTGATTAAGAGAGTAGTAAGGGATGGTACCAATACTTCCTTCTGGTATGACAACTGGTTACCATGTGGTCCCCTATATCTCCTACATAATGTTCCCAATGGTGATGAAAAGAAGTTGGTTAGTCATTATTGGTCATCTGATGGATGGTCGGATGACCCACAGATTCAGAGCCTACTCCACTTAATTCAACCTTTTAGAATTACAGCTGGTGTGGACTCATGGGAGTGGATTCCAGAAGAATCATGCTCTTTTCGTGACTCCTGGAATGGTGCCCGTACTTCAGGTTCTCCTTTTCCCTATTATGAGATAGTCTGGCACAGATATCATGTACCAAAGTGGTCACTTACCCTCCTGCGTGCTTTCCATGGTAAACTATTAACTAGGGACATCCTACATAAGTGGGGAGCCACCTCCAGCCAGAGCTGTGTTTTATGTGATGATGGTTCTATTGAAAGTATTAACCATCTATTCTTTGAATGTTCATATAGTAGATATATTCTTTTCAGGAGTCTTCTAAAGCTCAACATTACAGATCCAGTACCTGACTCCCTAGCTGGGGTTGGAAACCTTCTCCTCTCACTATATAATAAGAAGGACTATGTGGGAATTCTAGCTAAAGCTGCTATCGCATCGATGGTGTGGCATATTTGGAAGCAGTGAAATAGTCGGAACTTCGAAGGGAAAGGGATGGGTAAAACCACCCTCTTTGATACTATCTCGGCGGACATTGTTATTGCCCTAAGGTACATTGATCGTGACCATCACTCGGCGGACGGCCCTTATGCAAACAGGGGCTTCACTAATGATTGATTGTATGATCTCCTGTATGATATGTTGTACATATTTAGACCATAGGAGTGTCTAGGATGGAGCTATTTAGTGGTGGGTGACTGTGCTTGTGCCCTATCTCCACTCTATCTATCTCTAACCTAGTCCTCCTAGTGGATGTTTTGTATTGGTTTTGAACTAATAAAGTTATTACTGCTACTCGTCAAAAAAATGTGTGTATATATATACATATATATACATATATATATAAGCAGGTGGAATTTGGTTCAATCCAGGTTGACGAATCAAACCCGCACCCGACCTAGATTTTATCCAGGTCAGTCGGGTCAACCCAAATTCTACCCGACCCGGATTAGCCCATACCCATACCCGGCCCAAGAGGTCGAGTTTGGGTTGGGTCGGGTTTATTTTGCCACCCCTACCCGCAATCTCTCTTAGTCGACCAAGAACTTAGACTGTTATCTAATGTCTTATGTATTTTTGGTTGGTTAGTTGTTTTACATTTTATGTTAGTTGTCTTCTTGTCTTTAACGCTATGTCGTTGTTTGATGTAGTTATTTTTCTATTATATAAATGAACTAGTCATGAAACGTGCCCTTGGACACGGTTCATTTAAAATCTTTGTTTACCCAAAAATTATTTACCCCTTCAAAATTTTGGGACATAAAATATTCCACTTAACAATTTAAAAGAACAAAAATTTAGCGGGCGCCTTCGACGCAGGCGCGCGCAGGAGCATAATTAATTAATTCCATGTAATTAACTCATTCCACATAAGTAATTCTTTCCCATAAGTAATTCTTTCCCATAATTAATTATGTGGAGTGAGAGAGGTGAGAGAGAGAGAGAGAGAGAGAGAGAGAGAGAGTGTGTGTGTGTGTGTGTGTGTGTGGCTTTGATGAGGAAGAGTTAATGCGAGCAAGAGGTGTTAAAGTTTCTTTTCTTGGGAACAAGTGGGGATTCAAATTTTTGGGTGGGATCTAGCTGTGTTAATTTATGTTAGATTGAATAGAAGGGATTTCTGCCACATCATCAATTCATATGATCTGATCTCATTGAATCTAGCCACATCAGCGATCCACATGCTAATGTTTTTTGGTTTTTCCAAACACTCATCTCAACCCTTCTTTTACCAAGATTAAATCCTAGCCATTCTTCTATCAATCTCTTTATACATCGGCTTGTCCTATTCAGCAAGGTAATTCAAAAAAGTCCTCAAATGTAATATAGATTTTCTGTTCTGTTAATTCTAAGTTCATTTCTTTTATTCCCTGCACTGTACACACTTCTTCTGGTCGACGAGCCCTTTCTTTTGGTCGACTAAGCACTTCTCAGTTTGGACCTTAGAATTTTTTTATTCCATTTTAGTGGACGTCAAAGGGGGAGAACTAAAAAATATAACGTAGTTTTCCTGTAATATCACATGAACTTACATGAAACATGTTCACATGTTAGAATATACAATGCATAAACATACACATGTCATAATACTAACATATGGCTTTAAATATAAAGAATATCTCCAAGGGGATTATTTTATTTTATTATTTTCAATCAATTTTTTGTTTGTCATCATCAAAAGGGGGAGAAAGTTGAAAATTTTATTTGATAAACATTTTCTCTTTCCCATAAAATTTTTGCTGATGTAAACATGTTTGTGCATACTTGTTAAGTGTATATTTTGTATAGTTTTATATCCCTTCATAGATGCATTTTTCATGTCACATTCCCATTTTCCATTCATATTCCACTTGTTTTTGTCCATTTTACTCTTTGGAGATATTTTGTATATTTCAAGGATAAAAGAGATCAAAATAATGCAAATGAATGATGGACAGAGCAAGAGAAAAGAAGCAACGAAGATCGAAGATGATTGAAGAAAATATGGGCCAAATACAGGGAAACACAGCCATACTAAACACGCACGGCTGTGCCAACGTGTCTGCCTTTAAGGAAAAATTGGAGCTTCAGCGACACGGCCGTGTTGCCATTTGCATGACCGTGCAACATTTGCAAAAGATTGGAAAAGGCTGTGAAAGAACTGACATGGCCGTGCAACCATTAGCATGGCCGTGTCAGATTTGCAGAAGTTGAAGAAAAGAGCTGAAGGCATTGACACAGCCGTGCGGCTGCACGGTCGTACACAAATTGCGTAAGTTGGAGCTACTGAAGGATCAACACAGTCGTGCATCCACATGTCACGACCATGCATAATTTACGGAACGATGAAGAGCTAGGTTGCTTGGCGGTGCATGGTCGTGCAACTTGGCGACACGGCCGTGCGCCCGTTAATTATTGGATTTTCAACCCGATTACTACCAAGGTTAGACGAGGTATATAGACGTATTCTTGTAATTATTTTTGGGGGCTTATTCCGAAGGATTTAATCTTGTTTTAGGGACTGCTACTCTACAGATTTGTAAGACTGTGTTTTTTATTTTCTTTTGAAGCAAAGTTAGTCTTTTGCTCTTGATTGTTGGTCTCTCTCTCTCTCTCTCTCTCTCTCTCTCTCTCTCTCTCTCTCTCTCTCTCTCTCTCTCTCTCTCTCTCTCTCTTATTATGTGATGTGATTTTATATGATTTATCTGATGATTAATTCCATGATTAGTGAGTAGTTCTATTATTTAGGGCGTTGTTGAACCCTATTGTAGATTATTAGTATGTGTTAATCGCCCCAAATATCAGTCTATTAGATTATTACTATGGTATAGCTCTAGATGTGCATTTATATCAATTTAATCATTGGGATACTACACACCCTTAATCACCGATGAGAAACCAGGGTTTTGGTTTGATGCCCTTAATGATGGATTAATTTTCTGATAATAAGGTTACGATTGTTGGGACCTATGGCTACACACTACACTAAACAAGGGTGCAAATAGTGTGAAGGTAAGAAAATATGCGTAATTAAAAAGTTACTAATAATTCAATGCACAATGTAGCGGAAATAAAAATAATACGCTCAACAACAAACAGCCACACAAAGGAAAATATGCCTATGCAAACGCAAACACAAGATGTATACTGGTTCGGATCCCTACCCAGTGATCCTACTCCAATCCCATATTGCAATCGCACTCCGTGGATTTCACTAGCTCTTTCCGAACACAAATCAACCAACATCACTACCTGGTGCTTGGTTGATAATTCTCCCACTGCATGAATACAATCTCTAACCGGGACACAAATGTTTCCTAAACCAGGGCACGAAAACTCTTCATGAGTACAATCCCTAACCATGACACCAAGGAGTAAACCCCCAAGGTTCTAAAGGAGTAACCTTCCAAGTGGAGTAACCCCCCACAATGACTCACAACCAGAGTATTAAGTTTTGTAAAGAAACAAAACAAAATACACACTTACCTAAGCCTTAAATAGATATGACCTATTGTGAAGATGAAGGCACGAAAGTGTGAAAACCAAGTGCTTGATGATGATGAGCTTGATGAGCTTGGAAGCTTCTCCTTAAGCTAGGGTTAACCATCGTACGCTTTCTGTTATATATTAAAACTCTCCCAACAATATTAAATCTCTCTATGTAGATAGCTAGCTCGACAAATTATCTTATAGCCAGATAAGACAATCATCATGATTCAAGATAGAACAACTCCAATTTTATAGCAAGAAGCATTACAAGCAAGATGAAGCGCAAGCTTGATGACGCATTTTGTATATTGTTGTAATGATGTATTTTTTTTCAATTTTTTTCTTGCACAAACTTAGATTTAAAGCATTATGATGATCTATCTTAGCAATCTAGGCTTTCCACAAAATTTCTAAGTCATACATCATATTAGTCGACCAACATATTTTCTTAGTCGACTAACTATCTTACACAAAATTACAATTTCTCGATTCAAGACATTATTCAGTTGAGTGGACCACTTTTGCGTAACTTTCATTTATTTGGTCCTAGTCAACTAATCTTTATCCTAGTCGACTAATAGTCAGTTTTTCCAACTTGTATATTGTTTGACCGTTTTGCAGTTACTGTTGTAGTCGGCTAATAGTCTGTGTTTAGTCGACCAAAGTTAGTTACAACTGCTTCAAACTGATTTATTTCTGACCGTTTTATAGTTGTAGTCGACTAAAAGGATTCTTCTAGTCGACTAATATCACTTACAACTACCAAATCATAATGTATTTTCTACGCCTAGTCGACCAATAACAATTTCTAGTCGACTAATGGCAATTCTGGTAGTTTTGAAACTAGCCATTTTCTGACTGTTTTGAGCAGTATCTTGGTAATTTTTTAGGCACCCCTTAGGCCTATAAATAGAACCCGCGCCCTCTGCCATTCTCACCAACTTTCCCTCACTAACTCTCTCTCAATTTGGTTTTTCTCATTTTAAAGGAGAGGGTGATTTCAGATTTTCTTTGGGGACATAGTGCTGAAATTTTTGCTCCATTGAAAGTCAATCTTCAAGAGTGTTTCTACCAATCTTCCAACCAAGAGATCCAACATTAGATTGGTTAAAAGAACAAGTATATATAAAAGACAATAAAAGCTAAAGTAAGGACACAGTCCAAATAAAGTTAGAGGGAAAAAAGAACAAGCATTAGAGCAGAGCCTTAACCTAACTTCATACCAGACCATGTTGAACACAACTAGCTCAGTCTTAATGGTGGCCATTCCCATAAGATTCCTCAAGAGGAAAGCACTCTCAACCACCCAAGTGGAGATAGAAACATCAAGCACAACAGACAACCTTGCATGAATGGGATATATCTGCTTAATTTGTTCCTCTTCAAGCATGGGGTCATTGTCGAGCTTGAAATCAAACTTGGCTAATATCATTGCAATTGGCACGTTCTTCTTTTCTTGGCGACTAGGCTAGTTTAAGGGTACTCATCATGATAAATGTGAGTTGGTGTGATCGAGCTCGAGATCTAAGATTGGGAGAAGAACTACGTCTACTATATGCTTACCATGTGTGCCCTATGAATGGTTTAGATCCATCGGGGACCCACCTAAGGAGGAGGTGAAGGGTTACAATATAGTTCATCATCCGTATCAAGGCATCGGTTGCATGATAAATGCTTAGGCCCATGAAAGGGGCCCAATAGAAGGCCCACTATTTGAATGCTTGGGCCTACAACCATTCATGATCGTACATGGAATACAAGGCCTACCTATGCAGATTGGAATTGTGTATAATACGTGGCACATGGAAGTTACAGATACACCCCTGGACATACGCCTATAAAGAGCTCACTTTCCTGAGAAATATAGGCACACAATATGTAAAACCTTAGCTCCTCAAATTATCAGTCCACCTTTATGTTTCATCGGTTATATCTATCTATCAGCCTAACTTAAGTGTCTGAACGATTTTGATTAGGACTAAGACCTAGTTATCAAAACGATAGTTCTCGAGTTTTGGTATTGTGCGCCTGGCTGTTAACTTACGCCGGGAGAGCTTTTCATCGCGATTTCTTTCTAGGGTTCTTGGGGGAGCGGCCGCCATGGGCGGTGATGTTCATCCCGACGGGGAAGGAGGGGTTTCCACTATAGAGGATGAGGAGATGAGGAAGCGGAGGTCGAAGAAGATGAAATCTCGAGAGCTGGGTGATGGATCGGCCGGGAAAAGGTCCTTTAAGGAGGCGTGCAGCGGCATGGAGGATGACCCTTCGAGGGTGGAGGAGGATGAAATCCCAGAGCAGGTGACTAATATTAAGGTGGAAAAAGTGGGGGATTGGGATTGTGTCTCGTTGTCAGCAGAGTTCAAGAGCATGCTCAGGCGGCGGTGCGCGAAAGCTGTTATTGTCAAGCTTTTGGGGAGGAATATTTCTTCTGGATTGTTGGAGGGAAAGGCCAGAGCTATGTGGAAACCCAAGGGGGATTTAGAGTTCATCGAGCTGGGAGAAGGGTTTGTGATGGTCAAATTCCTATGTGAGGAAGACATGATGTTCGTTTTGGAAGAAGGGCCGTGGTTGATTTTCGGCCATTACCTAACGGTTAGGCGTTGGATTCCGGACTTCAAGCCGTCGGAGACGGAGGTGGGCGCTACCGCGGTATGGGTCAGATTCCCTTTTTTGCCGGTGGAATATTACGACGACAGAGTGCTGAATGTGTTGGGAAATTGCGTGGGGAAGGCTTTGAAATTTGATATCCAGACCCGTATGTTAAAAAAGGCAAGATTCGCTAGAGTTTGTGTCGAGGTAGACCTAAGCAAGCCGCTGAAATCCCAGATATTCTTCGAAGGAAGGTGGCTGAAAGTTCAATATGAGGGGTTGGGGATCGTCTGTTTCAAGTGCGGAAGAATGGGGCATTGTGAACCGTGCATTTTTAAGGAGGAAGCGGTGAAGACGAAGCTCAGAACGGAGATGATGGAGTCGGAAGGTACATCGGATCTGGTGGAGGTCAGGGTCGAAGATGGTCCAGCGGAGGTCTTTGGGTCTTGGTTGGTGCCGAATGATAGGCGTTTCAGAAATAGAAGAGTCCCGGTGCAGAGTGCGGTCAACGAGACCGGCAGGAAGCAGTTTGGGGGGTTGAGGTTTGGGGTGCTTGAGTCGGAGGTGTTAGAGGTAGGAGGCGAAGTAGCAGGTAATAGTGGGGAGACTCTACAGATTACTGTAGGTGGGCCGAAGGACAAGAAGATGTTGGGCTCCTCTTCGTCGGGGAGGCCCATTTCGTTTGGTTCGGTTGTTGTGGGCTGTGCGGACAAAGGGGCCCAGGAGGGGAACAAGGAGGGGTCCGCTAGAGATGCGGTTAAATTGGGTCCCCTACGGGGTGGGTGGGCCGGCCAAAGTCATAGGAGAGGCAGAGGTCGGGCGCCTTCATTTGCTTCGTCTATTTCCTTTAGGCGTCTGGAGGACTACCGAGATCCGTTAGGGGACATCTCAAATTTTGAAGGGGGGATAGCTCGTGATACGCATATTAAGGATCATTCTCCAGAAATTGCAGCAGGGGGGAGTAAGGGTCCTGATGTCGGGGAGCAGCTGATGGATGAAGACGAAGGGGTGGAACTTGTGCAGGAGAAGGCGATGATGGAGGCGCCGGGTAACTTTGCCACCACTCTCTAATTGTTGATTGATGAAGTGCCTATTCTGGAATTGTAGAGGGGCAGGGAAAAGGATGTTCACTAGTGAGGTTCGAGAGCTGATGGGGAAACACAAACCGGGAATATTGGCGATCGCGGAACCCAGGATTGCTGGGGAGCATGCTAAGAGGGTGATTAAGCGTCTGAAGTTCAACAATTCCTTTGTTGTTGAACCGATTGGTTTTTCTGGAGGCATTTGGCTCTTGTGGAATGATCAGGAGGTTAATCTAGAAGTTCTAGCTTCATCGTCTCAGGCGGTGCATGGCTTGATCCATCGCGTGGGGAAATCGGATGTTGTTTTAACGGTTGTGTATGCCAGTCCTACCAGAACTCTCCGTTGGAGCTTCTATGAGCAGCTGGAAGGTTTTGGTGGCGGAATGGAGTTGCCTTGGATTGTGATAGGAGATTTTAATGATTATACCAAGGATGCTGAGAAGCTCGGGGGATCTATTCCATCTTCTCATAGGATGTCTAGATTCAACGAGTTGATCTCTAATTGCGGCTGGGTGGATGTGGGATTTCATGGATTGCCTTTCACATGGTGCAATAATAGGCAGGGTGGCGCGAGGGTGCACGAGAGGTTGGATAGGGCTTTTGTGAATGGTTTGGGGTGTGGTGAATTTCCTGACGCATCACTCTTCCATTTGGGCCGCATCATGTCGGATCATTCTCCCATTCTCTTATGTCTTGAAGGGGGGGATTCTCAAGTGCAGACAGGAAAAGTTTTCAGGTTCCAAGCGATGTGGCTTTCTGCTGATGGCTTTCACGATTTTGTTAGGAGCAAATGGGAGGGTTATGAGGGTGATATTGTTGCGAGAAATGATGCTTTTGTGAAAGATGTGGTGGTTTGGAGTAAAAGCTGTTTTGGAGATATATTCCGCAGGAAGAGATGGTTAAGAGGTAGGATTGAAGGTGTTCAAAGAAGTTTGTTGGCTTCGAATTCCCACTCCCTTCGTTGTTTGGAGAAAGAGCTGATGGGTAGGTATGAACAGGTGTTGGAGCATGAAGAACGTTTGTGGTATCAGAAGTCTAGATGTAATTGGCTACAATACGGGGATAGAAATACGAAATTTTTCCATTTGACTACCCTAAACAAGAGGAGGTTCCTGAAAGTGAAGCTTCTTAAAAATGGTAATGGTGAGTGGATTTCAGATTCTGGTTGTCTCAAGAACATGTGTTTAAATTACTTCAAGGATTTGTTTGATAGGGAAGTGGGGTTGCGCAGTCTGATTGGCTCCGTCCCTAGTATACAACTGTGCGATGTTGAGAGGGCGGCGATGGATTCCAGTGTGACTGAGGAGGAGGTTAGAGGTGCTTTGTTTAACATGAAAGCTTGGAAGGCACCGGGGGTGGATGGGTTGCATGCTGGCTTTTACCAAGAATTTTGGGAAAATGTGAAGTTGCCTCTTACCATTTTGGTGTCAAGAGCTCTGGAGGAGGGTGTTTTCAATTTGGAGTTGGGTAAGTCCCTTTTGGTTCTGATCCCTAAGTTGTCTCACCCGGAAATGTTATCGCAATTTAGGCCTATCTGTTTAGTCCCGGTGGCTTACAAAATTATTACTAAGGTCTTGGTGAACAGACTCAGGGGGGTGATTGGGAACCTGGTGAACCCATGTCAAGTGAGTTTCATCCCTGGAAGGCAAGCGACTGATAATGTAATTTTGGCACAGGAGTTGGTACATTCCATTAGAAAATCCAAAAGGAAAGATGGTTTGATGGCTATCAAAATTGATCTAGAGAAGGCTTACGACAGGGTTGATTGGGAGTTTCTAAAGGAGACCCTAAGTCTCTTTGGGTTTTCTAGCAAGTGGATCAAGCTCATAATGTTCTGTGTTTCTTCGGTTAAGATGTCTGTTCTTTGGAATGGGGGTCTTACTGACTGGTTTCAAGCCAATAGAGGTTTGCGGCAGGGGGATCCTTTGAGTCCTTTGCTGTTTGTGTTATGCATGGAAAGGCTTGGATGGATGATTAATGAAGCAGTGGAAATGAAGAAATGGAAGCCGATTGCCTTCAATAAGGACTCTCCTGGGGTCTCACATTTAATGTTTGCTGATGATATTTTTCTTTTTGGTAGTGGATCCTTGGAGCAGGCGAAGGTGATGAAAGACACTCTAGGGAAGTTTTGTGATGCGTCCGGAGCAAGGGTTAGTTTGGGAAAATCAAGATGTTTTTTGTCCCCTTGCTGTGTGCCTGGCCATGGGGGAAAGATTAGCAACATTCTGGGAATCAAAGTGACAGAAGATTTGGGTTGTTATTTGGGTATTCCAATAGTTCATGGGAGAGTTAAAAATCAGTCTTTCAGAGGGATTGTTGAGAAGATTACTGCTAAGTTGAGGGGATGGAAGTCGAAGGTCCTCAGTCTAGCTGGTAGAGCAACCTTGGTCCAATCGGTGACGGCGGCGATACCAACTTACTCGATGCTATCAGCAAAGCTGCCAGATCAGACTTTGGATAATATTGATAAGCTTAACAGGAGGTTTTTATGGGGTGGTAGTGAGGATTGCAGGAAGATGAGCCTGGTGGGATGGAGGAAAGTGTGTAAACCTAAGGTGTTGGGTGGCTTGGGATTAAGGTCGATGAGGATGCATAATGTTGTGCTTCTTCAGAAGCTGGCTTGGCGTTTCCTGCAGGAACCCAGCAGTTTGTGGGTAAGAGCTTTGAGGGGCAAATATAAGCTACACGGGGATGTAATGGCGATGGCTAACGGGGTGGAGAGAGTTAAGCCAAAGTGGTCGGCGTCGTTCCGGTCTGTGTTGGTGGGTATGAAGGAGTTGTCTAAAGGGGTGGCCCGAAGAGTTGGCAATGGGTCTTCTATATCTTTTTGGTGGGATACTTGGCTCGACAGGCCGTTGGCAGAGCAGATTTCTTCCGAACCAGCCTGTGAGATTTCAAAGGCTACCGTGGGGGAGTTTCTCAATGGGAGGGGGGATTGGGACTTAGAGAAACTATTGTTATATCTGCCTGATAATATTGCGCTTAAAGTGGCGGGTTTTCCGCTCTCGAAATCGACTTTGCAGGAGGACGGTTATAGGTGGAAGCATACGGCAAGTGGTATGTTTTCGACGGGGTCGGCATATAGAATCCTTGTGGAAGACACAGAGGAAGCTAGCGGGTCGGACTGCGCTTGGATTTGGCGATTGCCGCTGCCGTCAAGAAGACTATTCTTTGTTTGGCTCGTGTTCAATGAAAGGATTGTGACTGCGAAGTTGAGATGTGCGAGGGGTATTGCGGCTTCTTCGATTTGTATGCTGTGTGGCACCGCTGATGAAGATGTGGTTCACGCACTGAGGGACTGCGTGGAGGCGAGAAAGGTATGGCATGCTCTGATTCCCAACGCTCTCTATCAACGATTCTTTTCTTCTTCGCTGAAAGTCTGGCTGGAGGAATTCTTGAAGGAGGATGATGGTGATGATTTTAGGAGAGTGGTTATGGTGACGGCTATGTGGTCTATTTGGGTGAGGAGATGCAGGCGTTTGTTTGGTGCAGCTGCTGAGGAGAATGAGGATAACGCCTCCTGTTTAAGGATTAAAGAGACTGCCGCCGAAATCTGCAAGAGTTGCGTGAAACTTAACAGTAAGAAGGGGACTGAGAGGCTGGTTGTGTGGTCTAAACCTGGAAGGGATTGGGTGAAACTCAATGTTGACGGATCGGTGTTGGATGGTGATGGAATTGCTGGAGGGGGAGGTATTATCAGAGATTATAAAGGGGAATGGGTAGTAGGATTCTCTTCTTTCTTGGGAATTTGCTCATGTTTAGGCGCGGAATTAAGGGCATTGCGTGATGGTCTGCAACTGGCTTGGAATAAGGGCTTCAGGAGAGTTGTGTGCGAATCTGATTCCAGCGAAACGGTTGCGCTAATTAAAAGCAAAGATTGGAGGTACCATAAATATATGGCGATTGTCGCAGAGATCCGAGATATGCTGGGGAGAAATTGGGAGGTAAAACTGGAGTCGATTCTGAGAGAAGCAAATTCCTGTGCGGATATTCTGGCAAAGAGGGGTACCACCCTGGACGAGGAGCTTGCTGTCTATATTGTTTGTCCAGTATTTCTCTTATCTTGTTTGGCCTCGGATGTGAAGGGTCTGGGGGTGAAGAGGGGGTTTAAACCCCCATAGTTGTATTGTCAACTGTTTTGCTATTTTAGTTTTCTTACTCACCAAAAAAAAAAACGATAGTTCTCTTTTACTGGTCAGGCTTAATTGGGAGCCATGAAAGATTTGAAGATTTGTTCTTTTTACTCCTTTGGCCAATCAAAACATACTCTTCTCTTTGATATCATGCTTGTTATGAATCCATGATCACGGGGGAAGACCCCGGATCTTTATTTATAGTAAAGGGAGAGCCATACATGGATGAGACACAATGATATGATATTATCTTATAGATAAGATATAATCTTCAATATAAATCCCATATTATCCATTCACAACACTCCCCCTTGTCCAGCCATAAGTGTGGACTCTTTCCTTGAATACTTCGGGATTCTGAGCGTCATATGGGTCTCACTAGGGGGTGGATACTTCAAGATCCTGAGTTGATGGGATTTGCCTCGTTAAAACCTTTGGCTATGGAAAACCCTGTGGGAAAAGCCATAGCTAAGGAAAAAGAGTACAAATTCCATCTAACTCCCCCTGATCTGTACAATCGACTCTGCTCATGAATACTTCGGGATTCTGAGCGTCACAAAGGGGTTGATACTTCAGGATCCTGAGTTGATGTGATTTGCCCCTTTAAAACATTTGGCTATGGAAAACCCTGTGAAAAAAACCATAGCTAAGGAAAAAGAGTACAAATTCCCTCAACTCCCCCTGATCTGTAAAAGCCCTTAGGCTTTCAGATCTCTTAGGCGTATCTCATCACTCATATTTACAACATTTCGAAAATATACACAGATTACAAATATCATCACCATTAAGTAGCTGCTAAATCCAAAAACTCTAGAGAGGTGTACTTAGTTTCGTCGCCTCTGATGTGGTCTCCTCAAAAGTAGGGTAAGCATGTGGCATGGTCTTCAGACTATGTGGTCAGCTCCACAACACCAGCCTCTGTCCCAGTCGTCATTAGGATGTGATGTACCACCAGGCGCACTCAAAGACACCAAAGGTGTGTTTGTGGAATGGTGAGGATCTCGGAATGCTAGGATGATGTTGCCTTCATAGTTTGCTTTGCAGATCTGTCGTAGATGGTCGTCCCACTGTGGGTACCCAGTCTATGATTTCTCATTATAGTGGTCAGAATTGTAACCTGCACTTGCATAAGCATGGAGGATAATTATTTATAATGTAAGTCCAAATCTTTCGATCCTTGGAGGAAGCGCAGAAGATACTTAACGCCGGTCTAATGGCCCTTTTAGGTGCATAACTATCTCTGCTAGTTAATTTACTGCAACTTCTATATCGGGATGCATGCAGTTAGCCAGGAGTGCCTGATTGGACTTAGATAAGGGACTTCAAGACCAATTATATCATCCCCCTCTTCCAGCAAACGGAATGGGTCTTTTTGTACATCCATAGAGCGTACTACCATATGTGTACTTATTGGATGACAATGGTCCATGTAATTTCCTCAACGCACTCTTGGTATTAATGTAACATGATTTTGTCTTTTTAAATCAATCTGTAAGCCATGACATAATTTATTTTGCATATGTCTTTCATTTCATGTTTAATCGTCAGGCTTGAACAGATATTGCGGTTTTCTCTTCAGGAGATTGGATGAGATTTAAGTTGTTTACAACTATGATCTCAAATCATGTCCTTTGCTCTTTGTACAAATGCAAAGACAACGCTTAGTAAGAATACTTGCTTTGTCAAGTGATTCTCTTGGTTGTACAATATTTATTATTCTTATTCTTATTCTTCAATAGAATAGACGTCCCGAAGTCTATTCAGGCAATTAAGGAAATTTGGAATTTATCTTTACCAAGATATCCATAAAGGTATGCCGTCACAACATCCTATAGCAGCATATCCAAAATTTCCTTTGCCAAATCGTAAGGTATTCACAGTGGATAACTTAGGGAATCTAATGCATCATTTATATATGAGTCATGCTCATTTTAATTTGTTTATTCCCCAGTTTCAGCGAAAATGTCCTTGAGCTCTAGGTTGCACCTTTTTTCTTATTTGTGCAATACTTATTTAACCCATAGGTTTGATACCTTTTGGTGTCTGGACTTCAGGTCCGAACAATTCACGTTTCATAAGCGAGTCCAGCTTGTCTTTTATTGCCTCGTTCCATATTTAGCCAATCTCTACGTTTGCATTTTAGCAACGGAGTATGTAACGATATTATATGAATATCATCGCTTTTGCGATGTATGTGGCAATATGATACGTGAATATATTGTCAACAATTGTGTTCTTTCTATCCAACACCTCCTTTGTACGTACAACATTTACTTTCATTTTAGTTTTTCCTGGCATTTCCTCTGCAATGGATTCCAGGAAGGGTGAGGGTATATGCATGTGATCATTGTCCATTGGTAGTATTGTCTCAAGGTCTCCAAGATTTTTTCTTTTTCCTTTTTCTTAGATTTTTTTCCTTGGAGCCTAGTGGTCTGCCTCTTTTCTGTTGAGGAACAGCCACTTCTACTGCTGGTGGATTGCACCCATTCTCGGGGATGTAAATACTAGCTGGAGTATTTACAGCAGGGATGTGTGATCTGACAATCTTCTGGTTGTCAGTAAATGAGTCCGGTAACTGGTGAACAGTGTTCTGTATATGTATGATCTTCAGGATCTAATTTTCACATTTCTTTGTTACCGGATCATATTGTGTCAATGATTCTATATCCTACGATATTATTCGTGTAGCTCCAGATTTTGTCAGTAACTGGGCCTACTTTGGGGGAAATTTGTCTCATCAAATTCATAGTCTTTAAGAACTGCCTTGAATGTGTCCCCCGTTTGGGGTTCTAGGTATATTATTGAGGGTCAATCAAACCCTACATAGATACCTAGACGACATTGAGGAACCATTTTTGTCCTCTGTGGTGGTGCTATGGGGATATAAACTGCACAACCGAAGATATTCGGTGATATTCCATATACAAGTTGCATTGGAGATAAACTCTGACCTCCAGAGGGTCTTATTTTTAGTAACTATGCAGCATGCAAAATTGCATGTCCCCATACATTCACCGAAAACTGGGATTTCATTAATAATGGATGTGCAATCCATTGGAGTCTTTTTATCAATGACTCTGCCAACCCGTTTTGGGTATGAACATGTGGCACTGGATGTTCAATTTCTATCCCAGTTGCAAGGCAATACTCTTGAAATGATTGGGAGATAAATTCATCAGTATTAACTAGACATATTTTCTTTATTTGATTGTCTGGAAAATGCGCCCGCAACATTATTATCTGTGCCAATAGCTTTGGAAAAGCTAGGTTGTAGGTCTATAGTAGACACACATACGAATATTTTGAGGATGCATTTATCAGTACCATAAAGTACCGAAATAGCCCACTAAGGGGGTGGATTTTTCGACATCTATCTCCTTATATTCTTTTGAGGAAGCATGGAGATTCTTTATCAACTTTTAGTAGAGATGACCTTGTGATTAGTTTTCCCTTATAGCAAGGGATGCGAGTGAATTCTCCCTTCTAAAGAATCTTCTGGTTCTTCAAGTCATGCCCATAGGATTGGGTAAGATGTGGTGCATCATAATCAATCCAGGGTGGCCAAGTTTATCATGCCAAACTAAAAACTTGGTTGATATCGGGCACTTCAGGTGCTCCGTTAAATTAGCTTCCTCTCTCCGAATCTTTGTATGGTAGAGGCCTGATGAATGTTGAGTATTGGTGTTTCATACCAATCTTATTTTGATGATGATCACAACATTATGTTGTTGCTAATGAATCTCATGTTTTAGTCTCTCAGTTTATTTCAAGGATATCTTTCTTGGAGACTAATCACTTGGTGTAAGGATGGACATCTTGTGAAGAAGAGCCAAAGTTTGGACTCAAGGAGTGCCAAAGCTTGGAGATGATGGAGAGCTATCAAGGCATCAAGATTGAAGACTTAGACTCTTTTGAAAGCATTGTAATTCATGTAAGTTACTTTATTGCTTTCTCTCTCTTTTGAGTCTAGGGTTGATGTAATGCACTGCTAGATGGTTTACTCATTCATGCTCATGCATTTAACCATCTTAGTGAACCTTAGAATTATCATAGAATCCAACCCAATAGGTTCACTTCTTCTGTAAGTCGCCTGGTGAGGGAAAAACAGTCGACTGGATGATTGTCAGTCGCCTGTAGATCCTTCTACAGTCGCCTGATATGCACTGCTCAAGTCAACATTTCTATTGACTCACACTTGAGCTTTACGCACAGTCGCCTGTCAATCAGTTCCCAGTCGCCTGTACATTTGCAGTCGCCTGAGATTTGGTCAACAGTCACCTGTCTAGCGTAAGTGCAATCTCTGCATCTCTCTGTCTTCTCTCCATACTTTACTGTAGTCAACTGATGAAGAATATACAGTCGCCTGACTATTCGATAGTCGACTGTAGTATTAACATCAGTCGCATGTGCGAAGAATTGGAGAAAGAGTGCAGCTCTCTGTTTCGATCCATCCCCTACAGCAGCCGTCTGCTGAAGGATTTACAGGCGCCTGTCCTGTTTGGCAGTCGACTGTATTGTCTTCTTAAGTCGACTGTCCTGGCTCTGATTATAGCCGTTGGATAATTTCTAGCCGTTGATCAGTCGACTGTCTTATGATCATCAGTCGACTGTTCCTGTCGTTTTCACCCAGTTTCTAGCCGTTGCAGATTTAATTTTCTGGCTGTTTCTTTGGGTTTTTGGGCTTGATATAGGATTCCTATATATATGAGTGTGCTGCCATTCTTAAGAACTCTTGACAACATTTGATAAACTCTTGATTCTATAGAAAATCTCAAGAGATCAATAAGACACTCTCAAGCTCCCTCATTTCCCTCCATTTGAGCATTCATCTTTCTTCATGCATTGAATTCCAGCTCAAGGGAAATCATCCAAGTGCTCTCAAGCATATTCTAACACTTGGAGATCCTCTTCCATGCCTTGCATTCATTCATGAGTAAGCATCTCAAGGCATAGGTAAGAGTATTTACTTTACAAGGTGTAAATTGTTTTCCTATTTCTCTTTGTGGGATTAGGATTTTCTCCTTGTGGGAGATTGTCTCTTTGTGGGACTAGAGTGTCTCTTTGTGGGACTAGGAACTCTCTTTGTGGGAGTAACTCTCTTTGTGGGAGTTTGAGTGTCCTAGTGTAGGGCTAACCCTAATTCTCTGAGTGGGAGTTAGTGATTCTCTTTGTGGGAGTCGTGATCCTCGTGTAGGATTGGTTGGGTCCTTGTGTAGGGCATAAATCCTCTTTGTGATGTATACCCTGTTGGATATTGGACTCCCCGAATTTGGTTTTGGATGATGAACAAACATAAATATAACGTGAACTAACACTTTGTGAGCGCAGTTATGGAGATCGTCGCCAAATTCATATGAATATCAATTACGACGTCTCAAGACTTCTCAAAGCACGTGATCATATGCCTAAAGCTTCGTTGAAGCTAATGGACCTTTTTAGAAGTCATGAAGATTCGATTGAAGCTATTGAAGACGGTATCGTCAAGTTTTATTTATAGTCTTTAAGCTTCTTTCGTAGAATGTTAAGCCTTGAGTAGGTCTTACGGTTTAAATCTTCATAACGCTCATATCTTAGCTCTAGGATCTTAGTTGAAGTCCATACAATTCTTCCCGAAGCTTCGCGCTTCGATTCGGACTTCTTGTGCATGTTAGTTGGTTCAAGAAGAAGAACTGACCGACTAGATGGTGATCTAGTCGGTCGGCAAAGCTTCTTGGACCGACTAGTTTTTGTCAGTCAATTCTAAGATCTTTACTGTTTACAGTTAGTCGGTCTAAGTTGACTCACCGACCGACTAGTTTGTGAACTAGTCGGTCAGTGATGCTTCTGTGACCGACTAGTTGAGCTTTCCCTGTACATGCACGTTTGAGCCTGAGCTACTATTTATCATTAGTCGGTCTGTGTTCATTGATCGACCGACTAGTTAATGAACTAGCCGGTCAACTTTCCTTCTTGGACCGACTAGTTTAGCTTTACTGTACATGCCAATTTTTCACCTAACTTACTGTTTATCGTTAGTCGGCCTATGCTCATTTGGCGACCGACTAGTTGGTGAATTAGTCGGTCAACATTTGTTCTTGGACCGACTAAGTCTATTTATGCTCAGACTTCTGTTTTATCTGTTAGTCGGTCTCAGTTGAGTAACCGACCGACTAGTTGTGAAACTAGTCGGTCAGCTACTCTTCTTGGACCGACTAGTTCCTTATGTCGGTGCTTTGATCTTTTCTATGTTCACTCATTAGTCGGTATACGTTAATTGACCGACCGACTAGTTGATGAACTAGTCGGTCGGTGGTTGTTCTTTGACCGACTAGTTGGGTTCAGAAAAGAGCCGTTGGAGCTTTAATTGAAACGTTTTTTTCTCTCTCTCTCCTCTATCCTATAAATACTTGATGGGCTGCATTCATTGCAGTCAAGGCTGATATTATTGCAAGTTTAGAGATCAAGAGAAATCATTCCAAGCTCATTCAAAGCTCTTTCATTCCATTCAATAATCTCTCCTCACTCTTACTTCCAAAGAGAGATTCATTGAGTGTGAAGCCTTCCAAGCCAAGTGCTTGATTCTAGGTCACCAACATCCCCATAGCTCTCCATCGCTGATCTACATCTTAGAGCTAGGGTTTGGTGCCACCTCTTCTTCCTCAAAATCATCTTTGCCCTAATTCGTAAGCATTACTCAAGGCATATGTATTTTGTCGGTAAGAAGTTTCTTATTTCATTTCAATTTCATATTGTAAGTTTCACTCTCGGTTGTGAGAGTGTGGTTGTGATCCCGGGTTGTGGGAGTCACAAATTACTTTGTGTATGATTTGACTTATGGAGGTTTTTCACAAGTATTTCATAGTGGAAATCTTGAGTTAGGGTTTCTAACTCAAGTATCCGAAGGGGATCCGGGTGGTTGGGACGTAGGATCACCGGGAACAAGTCGGGGAGACTTGGGTGGATCCGAACCCAGTAATATCTTGTGTTAGCATTGTTAATTTTGTTGTTGTCTTCAATTTAAGCTTCCGCAAAATGATTTGGTAGTTGTTTGCACGATAATTAGGAATTATACTCCTTGTTATTTTTAAAGTACTATTCACCCCCCCTCTAGTACTTGTGCAGTAGCTTGTAGGGCATTACATTTGGTATCAGAGCCAGATACTTAGCTATGTCTGCCAACGACAACAAGACCGTGCGTCCACCTTCCGACTATGGCACCTTCAGGAACCGTGAAGGAGCATCTTCGGTGATGGAAGGACATTCCTCAACGAGGCCTCCATTCTTCAACGGTACCAACTACGGGTACTGGAAATGCCGGATGGAAACTTTCCTTCGGAGTGCATCTCTATGGAGGACCACGATGAAGGAATACGTCGAGCCCGTCAAAGAAGACTTTGAGAAATGGACAACCGCGGAGGTCGCCGCGGAGGTAAGCAATGCCAAGGCAATGAACGCCTTGCAATGCGCATTGGAGCCCGAGGACTTCAATAAGATATGCACATGTAAGAGTGCATATCAAATTTGGAACTCCCTCCTCATACTACATGAAGGGACGAGTAGGGTAAGAGACTCTAAACTCGTAGTTGTTAACAAAGATTACGAAATGTTTCATATGCAACAGGGCGAGAAGATGAAGGAGTATTACGCTCGCTTCGTCGACATCATAAACGAGTTGGAGGCTCTCGGCAAAACCTACACCCAAAAGGAGAAGTGTTCGAAGCTTATCGAAGGACTTCCTTCTTCTTGGGAAAAGCATACCTTCGCCATCGAGGAAGGTAATGATATGAACAAGTACACCGTAGTTCAACTAATGGGTACTTTAATGTCATACGAGGTACACAAGGATAGCAAGTTAAAATTGCAGGAAAAGATGAAGTCCTACCTAAAGCAAGACGAGCCAAAGAAGAAGGCTATTGCTTTCAAGGCCACTCCATCCACATCCACATCAACCGATGATGAAGACTCGGAAAACGAGTTGGACTTGGAGTCCATGGCACTCATGGCCAAGAAGTTCAACCGTTTCTTCCGAAAAGGTAACTATAAGAACAAAGCTAAATTTGGTTCTTCTAACGCCTCCTCCTCTCCTTTGTGTTTCAAGTGCAATAAGCAAGGACACATGAAAGCGGAGTGTCCTCTAAATAAGCAAAGGGAGAAGTGGAAAGCGTCGAAATTCGATAAGTCCAAGAAGTACAAGAAAGGGAACAAAAAGGGACTTGTCGGAGCAACATTCACTGACTCCGAGGATTCCTCAAGCGGAGAGTCGGACGATGAGCAAGTGGAGCAAGCACACATGTGCTTCATGGCAAGAGAGGAGAATGATCAAGGATCTTCCTCTTCCGATGATAGCGACGACGAAGGCGATGAGGTAACTATAGATGACCTTAGGAATGCTAATTCTCAATTATGGTCTAAGTATACTAAATTAGTAAATAGGTATACTAAAGTAAAAGATGACCTAGCTAGCATTCAAACCTCGCCTAAAACTATCATCACCAACAACGACACCGTTGTTGAAGGGTTGAGGAATGAGATTGTTAATCTCAAGACTCAACTTGAACATGTTAGCATTGAATATCCGGAGGATCACAAGATAGCGGATTTGACTTCTCAAAACTCGACTTTGAGTATTGAGAATGAGAGTCTTAAATCTCGTGTTTATGTGCTCACATCGCAAGTATCCAACTTGGATACTTCTATGCGTTCTCTCACCGAGAAATATGAGAACACATTAGGCCGAATTAATAAATTCAATAAGGGTAAGGACCATTTGGATAAAATCCTAAGTGACTTACTTCCGGCCAATCACCACATTGGCTTGGGGTATACGATGGGATGTTCATCCAAATCGGCCACTACTTTTGTTAGGCCAACTTCCGGTGACTCAACGAGTGGTAGCAAACACTCTATTGATAGTTCTTCTACCAATGGTGCTTCCACCTCGTCCACACCCTCTTTCGGAAAGAAACCCACTTTGGGTGGACCTCCAAAGAAGGGGCATGCTTATATGTACACCAATACTATGCCACGTAGGAACACACGTCCTACTCCACCGGCTCACACATATGATGATTTTTATGCAACACATTCACGGGCACGTGCACACCATGTGAGACACCCTCACGCACGTGTTCCCTCACATGCATATGTTCACCCACAGCATCATATGAATAATTATCCACATGCACCATTCCATCATGTTCCTTATGCCTATCCACGACATGCATCACGTAGAAATAACAACGCATGCATGCACCCAATAGGATGAGGGCTCCCAAGATTTTCACTATTTGGAGCCCAAAGGACACAAGCATGGATAAAAAACAAGTTTACATGAATGCTTATTTTTCGGATATTGTGCATAGTAGAAATTATGTGGGGAAGTCTAAGTCCAATTGGACTTGGCTTCCAAAGGTCTAATCTTTTGGACCCAATGACCTTGGGTACCATGATATGAAATTTTCTATCTTTAGGTACTCAAGGAAAATAAAAAGAAAAGGAGCAACAAATTTAAATTTAGCTCCAAGGGGAATTGGATACTCGATAGCGGGTGTTCAAAACACATGACGGGTGACGCTCAATTGCTCTCCGGAGTGGTTCCCATTGCAAATGGAAACCGCGTCGTATTTGGAGGCAACGAGAGCGGAACCATCATAGGTGTTGGTAAAGTGGGTAATCCTTCTAAACCCATTATATGTGATGTTTACCTTATTAAAGGATTAAACCACAATCTTATTTCAATAAGTCAACTTTGTGACAAAGGTTACAAAGTTAACTTTGCGAAAGGAATGTGCCATATTTTAAGAAAAGATAATAATGAATTATTATTTTCCGGCACACGCCATAAGGATATATATATCCTAGATCTTCCAAGATCACATGAACAATGTCTTATTACCAACACAAGTGAACACCACTTATGGCATCGACGTTTTGGTCATGTAAACTTTGGAACACTTTTTAAGCTTTCCAAGTTAAATTCTATTAGAGGCTTCCCTAAGCTTGTCTTTCAAAAGAAAAGCTTTTGTGACTCGTGTCAACGAGGCAAGCTTCCAAAATCTTCATTTAAACCTAAGAAAAGCATTTCTTCTAAGCGGCCACTAGAGCTATTACATCTAGATTTATTTGGGCCAACTAGAGTTGCTTCATTAGGTAATGCTAGATATGGACTTGTCATCGTTGATGACTTTTCTAGGTTTACTTGGGTATTTTCATTGTGTAATAAAAATGAAGCTTTTGAAAACTTCACAATTTTTGTTAAGAAAGTACAAAATCTCTTAGGAACCACCATTGTCACTATTCGTAGTGATCATGGAGGTGAATTTGAGAATGAGTCTTTTGAGACATTTTGTGATGAAGTTGGTATTACACACACCTTCTCTTTCCCTCGTGCACCTCCTCAAAATGGTGTAGTTGAGAGAAAGAATAGGACGCTAGTGGAGTGTGCTCGCACTATGCTTGATGATAGCCAACTTGGCCATCAATTTTGGACGGAAGCGGTACACACCGCTTGCTATGTGTTTAATAGAATACTTTTGAGGCCCGGCACTAAACAAACTTGTTATGAATTGTTGTTTGGTAGGTTGCCTCAAGTTAAATATTTTCGTGTTTTTGGTTCAAAATGTTTTATTAAGAACACGTATGGTAGTTTGGACAAATTCGATCCAAGATCCGATGAGGGAATTTTTGTTGGATATTCTTCGCGTAGCAAAGCCTACCGGATATTCAACAAACGAACCTCAACGATCGAGGAATCGCTTCATGTGTCATTTAATGAAGGATTTGTTCCAACTAGAATTACTAATGATGATGACTCTATGGATGTCTTATGTGATTCAATTGGTAATTCTAACTCTAATGATTCTATTGATTCTATTGAGACTAACCCGTCTAATGAAGTTGTTGAGAATGTTCCTAGTGATCAAGGTATTCCCAAACGGCTTCATACCGTTCGTGACCATCCTCATGAGCAAGTCATCGGCAATATCCATGATAGTGTCAAGACGAGATCGCAAGTGAACTACTTCGCTCATTGTGCCTTTGCCTCCTCGATAGAGCCAAAGAATGTTAATGAAGCATGTGAAGATAGCGCTTGGATCTTAGCCATGGAGGAGGAACTCATTCAATTAGAGAGGAATGAAGTTTGGGAGCTTGTTTCATTGCCATCGAAGAACCACACCGTCATAGGGACAAAGTGGATCTTCAAGAACAAAACCGACGAAAACCAAGTCGTCGTCTGGAACAAAGCTCGGTTAGTTGCTCAAGGCTACCGTCAAGAGGAAGGTATTGATTTCGAAGAATCCTTTGCTCTGGTAGCTAGATTAGAATCAATTAGATTATTATTGTCTTTTGCATGCCATAATGATTTTAAATTATTTCAAATGGATGTTAAAAGTGCATTTTTAAATGGAGATGTTGTTGAGGAAGTTTACGTTTCTCAACCTCCGGGTTTTATTAATGAAAAATTTCCAAATCATGTTTTTAAACTAAAGAAAGCGCTTTACGGCTTGAGACAAGCTCCTCGAGCTTGGTATGATCGCCTAAAGAATTTTCTTTTGGATTTGAATTTTAAAATGGTAGAAGCCGATTCTACACTTTTTGTTAAGCATTCGAATAATGATATAATTTTAGTTCAAATTTATGTTGATGATATCATTTTCGGTGCTACTAACTTTGCTCTTTGCAAAGAGTTTTCTAATGTGATGAAGGAACAATTTGAGATGAGCCACATGGGTGAGCTCAAATATTTCTTAGGTCTCCAAATTCGCCAAATGGACGATGTAATCTTCATCCACCAAACGAAGTATACGGTGGAGTTGCTAAAGCGATTTGGAATGGAGAATGCCTCCGGGAAAAAGACTCCAATGAGCACGACTACGCATCTTGATAAGGATACGGGCGGTAAGGATGTAGACATTCGTCTATATCGAGGTATGATAGGTAGTTTACTTTATCTTACCGCAAGTAGGCCCGATATTATGTTTGCCGTATGCGTATGCGCTCGTTATCAGTCTCAACCTAAGGAGTCTCACTTAGTAGCGGTAAAACGTATTTTTCGCTATCTAAGTTACACTTTAGATTTTGGATTACTTTATCCGAAATCTAGCACGTATGATTTAATCTCATATAGTGATGCCGATTATGCGGGATGCAAATCCGACAGGAAAAGTACTAGTGGCACTTGCCATTTTATAGGAAATTCCCTTGTCTCTTGGTTTTCCAAGAAGCAAAATTCTGTAGCACTTTCAACCACCGAGGCGGAATACATTGTCGACGGTGCCGCGTGTGCTCAAGTTCTTTGGATGAGACACACACTTAAAGACTTTGGTATAAACTGTGATACTTGCCCTATTATGGTGGACAACCAAAGTGCAATATGTCTTTCCAAGAACCCGGTACACCATTCCCGTTCGAAACACATAGATGTCCGACACCATTTCTTAGATGATCATGTTGCTAAAAAGGACATCATATTAGTGTACGTTGAAACCCAGAAGCAAATCGCCGATATTTTCACGAAACCCCTAAAGGAGGACTCCTTTGTGCGGTTGCGTCGAGAATTGGGGATTATGGGTGAATCCGAGATATAGGATTCATTTTTTTTTTCAATATTCTTGCATGCTATACTATTCGTTATATTTGCTCATGCTTGAAGTATTGAAATTTTCTGGATTTTTGTTGAATTTTCGGAATTTTCGCTCGATTTGTGCGTAATCGTCAAATTTCAGATTTTCGATGTTTAATGGGGTAGTATAATGATTAATGAGAGTATTTTGATGTTTCATCCAAGTGTGATTAGGAGAAAAATCAAAGTTCATACATTTTCAATTTTTGGACCTCTTTAGTCGGTTCATGTTCAGTGACCGACCGACTAGATTGAGATCTAGTCGGTCAGTAAGTGAACATAGACCGACTAATTCTTGTCAGTTAAATTGGGTTCAGCCACTGTTTGCAACTAGTCGGTTCAAGCTCATTGACCGACCGACTAGATCGTGATCTAGTCGGTCAGTGCTTGAACTGTGACCGACTAGTTGTGCCAGGGACTGTTTGGTCTTTTAAGATCTCGACCGACTTAAGTTCATTTTAACCGATTCGTTTTCATTTTAGTCGGTCTCCATTCCTTCTCCAGCTCGAAAACCCCCGATCCTCCCTCGTGTCTTTTCGTCTTCCGTCGATCTCCGGCCTATTTCCGGTCATCCTCTCCGTCGCCGGCCGTCGACCTTCGACCTAGGGTAACCCCCCTCTCTCCCTCTCCTATCTAGGGTTAGTTTCATGTTCCTAGGGTTAGGGTTAGATCATTTTCAGTTAGGGTTTCTATTGGTTTCGGATTTCCTAGGGTTGTGCTAGGGTTTCTTCGATTCGATCTCGTGTGTCGTGTCGTGCCGCGATTATGGCTCGTACACGTATCCCGATCACTCCATCTAGCCCCTCGCCGATGACCGTAGAACCTACCCCTACGGATCCCGTTCAACCTTCGAGAACCCCTCCGAAACGTCGTGCTAAGACCACCCAACCCTCGTCGTCTTCGCCTCCTCTCAAGAAGAAGAGGACGACGACCGCCAAGCCTAGAGGTCAACCCAAGCCAAAGCCCAAGCCCAAGCAACTTGCATCTCCCTCTTCTTTTCATACTCCTACCGATTCCGATTCCGATACCGAGTATATCCCCGAGCCTGAGACTCATAGGGAACCCACTCCTCCTACCCATCCTGAGTCTAGCTCCCGACCTCGTACATCTACCCGTAAGCCTAAGGGAAAGGCTCCGATGCCGGTAGGCGGTGTCGATATCTCGTTGTGTCGTGATGACCCTTTGTGTCTCGCGGCTTACAACCGTATCGAGCATTGCCCACTGCTTCTGGAGCATTTCATCCAGTTTAGTGACTTCCTAGGCCTCGCCGATCTTCTTTCGTCCTCCGGTCTTCTCGATTACCTTCGATATGACCCGAAGGCGAATCCTCACCCCTACCCTCGATTAGTAAAACTATTCTATGCCAATAGGATCCGAGGTCAGTACGATGCGACCCACTCTGTTGAGACGACTGTTTTGGGGACTCCTATAGTCCTCACAGCAGAAATCTTAGGAGAGATTTTGGGTATCTCCTCGTCTGGCCTCCTCCCCTCAGACATTTCTGTTGATGATATTTCTTCCCTTGATCAGACCATCCTCTCTGAGATTTTCCATCAGATTCCTCCCGCCATGATTGGCGTACCCTCCAAATCTTTCAAGCCAAATGCATGGGTCCTGAATTTGATTCTGAAGTCGTGCTTGCTTCCCAAGTACGGCTCCTCATCTCTACCGTCCCAGCCTTTTCTGAAGCTGATTTATGCTATTTTCATGGGGAGCTCGATTAACTGGGCTCGCATTATACTCGATAAGATTGACTCTTTCGAGTGTATTCGCAAGACCACAAAATCGGCTCACATCCCCTTCCCGTGCTTGTTGACCCTTGTTTTTCGCCACTTCCGTGTCACACTTCCTCGTGACGATGAGCGTCCACTTGGTCCTCTCCTGAACGCGACGGCCGTCAAGAAATCTCTTGCGGCGCTCCGTCACGTTCAGAGGACGACACCTTCAGCGTCTGCCTCTGCCTCTGCCTCAGCTGCTTCCTCTACCACTCTTGCTGATGTCGTTTGTTTGATCCGTTGTTTGGAGTCTCGTCAGGCTCGTTCTGAGGAGATTCTCAGCCGTATCGCTCGACACCATGGTATTGAGATCCCTCAGTCTTTTTCTGACGAGGATGAGTTGGACGAGGAGGACATTGAGGAGCTTTGTCGTGCTTCTACTCGTGCCCCCGAGGGCACTTCTGGTGCTGCTGTTGCTGCTTCGTCTGCTGGTGATCCCGAGAGCACACCTGTTGCCACCGCTCCTACGGTGGATACTCCGACTGGTGCTCCCGAGGCCACTACTGTTGCTGCTCTAGAGATTGCCACTTCTGCCGTCGCTCCCGTTGACCTTCCAGACGTTCCTGCTGATCCAGTTTCCACCACTTCTCCTGCAGAGCCTGCTGCTGCTGCAGATCCTGCCGGTTCCTCTTGAGCTGCTTTGAGGACTCTCCGATGCTCCTTGGATGATACATTTAGTGTGAGAGAGTTTGGTTAGGATAGAGTGGGGTTTTGGATCTTTTTGATGATGTATTTTGATGTATTTTGATGATATTGTACGTTTTGTGTCTCTCTGATATCACTGTGATATGATGATGTATTTTGTGCACCGATCAGTGGATCGATATTTTGTATGTCAGTGGTGTTCATTTTTGATGTACTCTGGTTCATATTTTATATATATATACATCGCAGTTGACATTTCATTCTATTGTGCACAATTTATAATTTCTTTTATGGCTCTGATGTTTGATTTCGTCGCTCGACGATATTTACTTGGTTTAATAGAAATTTCTTCTATGGAAACATAGAATTGTTTTCCATGCACTAAATTAACCAAGAATGTTGACATTGGAGAGTATATTCCATAACTCAATCTGTAAAATTGATTTGAGTTTTGATGATTTCGTTTTACGATTTTCGACTATGGTTTCATTGACACGCCTTGATTTTATTCGTATGTTTCTTTGGTGTCACTTGAACCGTTGTCGTATTCTACGACTCCCGTGCTTTTATTTGAAGCCATTGTTGTTGTCGTTGATCTCCTCCCGTTTTTTTGCTAATGCCAAAGGGGGAGAGATATAATAATAACGATGTGCTAAATGATAATTTAAAGCATTATTCCAAGAATCTAATTTGATATGTTAGATTCAGGGGGGGAGTTAAGATATACAAATGGATTTTCAAATCCGATATTTCAATAACCTACATTTGGTATTCGACATTTCAATAATAAATTTTCATTTTATATACTTCACTCGTCTGCTTGATGCGTATTATTATTGTTTAAATTGAAATTAACGTGTCATCAATGCAGGGGGAGTAAGTAAATTTCATTTGAATTATTATTTTTGATTATTATTTATGTTGGTTTGTCATCACCAAAAAGGGGGGAGAATGTTGGATATTGGACACCCCGGATTTGGTTTTGGATGATGAACAAACATAAATATAACGTGAACTAACACTTTGTGAGCGCAGTTATGGAGATCGTCGCCAAATTCATATGAATATCAATTACGACGTCTCAAGACTTCTCAAAGCACGTGATCGTATGCCTAAAGCTTCGTTGAAGCTTATGGACCTTTTTAGAAGTCATGAAGATTCGATTGAAGCTATTGAAGACGGTATCGTCAAGTTTTATTTATAGTCTTTAAGCTTCTTTCGTAGAATGTTAAGCCTTGAGTAGGTCTTACGGTTTAAATCTTCATAACGCTCATATCTTAGCTCTAGGATCTTAGTTGAAGTCCATACAATTCTTCCCGAAGCTTCGCGCTTCGATTCGGACTTCTTGTGCATGTTAGTTGGTTCAAGAAGAAGAACTGACCGACTAGATGGTGATCTAATCGGTCGGTAAAGCTTCTTGGACCGACTAGTTTTTGTCAGTCAATTCTAAGCTCTTTACTGTTTACAGTTAGTCGGTCTAAGTTGACTCACCGACCGACTAGTTTGTGAACTAGTCGGTCAGTGATGCTTCTGTGACCGACTAGTTGAGCTTTCACTGTACATGCACATTTGAGCCTGAGCTACTGTTTATCATTAGTCGGTCTGTGTTCATTGATCGACCGACTAGTTGATGAACTAGTCGGTCAACTTTCCTTCTTGGACCGACTAGTTTAGCTTTACTGTACATGCCAATTTTTCACCTAACTTACTGTTTATCGTTAGTCGGTCTATGCTCATTTGGCGACCGACTAGTTGGTGAATTAGTCGGTCAACATTTGTTCTTGGACCGACTAAGTCTATTTATGCTCAGACTTCTGTTTTATCTGTTAGTCGGTCTCAGTTGAGTAACCGACTGACTAGTTGTGAAACTAGTCGGTCAGCTACTCTTCTTGGACCGACTAGTTCCTTATGTCTGTGCTTTGATCTTTTCTCTGTTCACTCATTAGTCGGTATACGTTAATTGACTGACCGACTAGTTGATGAACTAGTCGGTCGGTGGTTGTTCTTTGACCGACTAGTTGGGTTCAGAAAAGAGCCGTTGGAGCTTTAATTGAAACGTTTTTCTCTCTCTCTCCTCTATCCTATAAATACTTGATGGGCTGCATTCATTGCAGTCAAGGCTGATATTATTGCAAGTTTAGAGATCAAGAGAAATCATTCCAAGCTCATTCAAAGCTCTTTCATTCCATTCAATAATCTCTCCTCACTCTTACTTCCAAAGAGAGATTCATTGAGTGTGAAGCCTTCCAAGCCAAGTGCTTGATTCTAGGTCACCAACATCCACATAGCTCTCCATCGCTGATCTACATCTTGGAGCTAGGGTTTGGTGCCACCTCTTCTTCCTCAAAATCATCTTTGCCCTAATTCGTAAGCATTACTCAAGGCATAGGTATTTTGTGGGTAAGAAGTTTCTTATTTCATTTCAATTTCATATTGTAAGTTTCACTCTCGATTGTGAGAGTGTGGTTGTGATCCCGGGTTGTGGGAGTCACAAATTACTTTGTGTATGATTTGACTTGTGGAGGTTTTTCACAAGTATTTCATAGTGAAAATCTTGAGTTAGGGTTTCTAACTCAAGTATCCGGAGGGGATCCGGGTGGTTGGGACGTAGGATCACCGAGAATAAGTCGGGGAGACTTGGGTGGATCCGAACCCAGTAATATCTTGTGTTAGCATTGTTAATTTTGTTGTTGTCTTCAATTTAAGCTTCCGCAAATTGATTTGGTAGTTGTTTGCACGATAATTAGGAATTATACTCCTTGTTATTTTTAAAGTACTATTCACCCCCCCCCCCCCCTCTAGTACTTGTGCAGTAGCTTGTAGGGCATTACATCTCCTTGTGAGATTTGTATTCACTTCTCTTTGTGGGATTATAGTGGATATTGGTGTGGCTGGACGTACCCAAGTTTGGGGAACCAGGGTAAATCTTTGTGTTTGCGTCTGGTTTGATTGTGCCATTTAATTCCTCTTGCATTTATTATTCTGCATCTGCAAGTTAAATTTTATTTGGACAATTTTATTGACATTACACTATTCACCCCCCCTCCCCTCTAGTGTGTGTCGTTAGTATTGAAAGGGTTAGACGATCCCTACAATTGGTATCAGAGCGAGGTTAAAGCATACTGCAACGATGGCATTCAACCCTACTTTCGCGCCTCATGAAGAAGGACTCTCTACCGTTCGACCCCCGCTCTTCAATGGAACCAACTATCCTAGTTGGAAGATCAGGATGATGGTCTACTTAAAGAGTCACGACCTTTGGGACATAACTGAGTCACCCTTCGAGGAGCCTTCTACTCCCGCGGCCTTGAGAACTAAAGTGGAGAAGGATTTGATCAAAGTCAATGCTAGGGCTATGTGTGTTCTCCACTGTGCCCTCACTCCGGAAGAGTTTGATCGCATCTCCATGTGCAGATCGGCGAATAGTATTTGGCATATTTTGGAGATCTCTCATGAAGTGCTACTTCAACATAAGGAAGAGATCCAGTCAACCAAGCCCGAGAAGAAAAAGGGTGTTGCTCTGCATGGTGAGAAGGAGTATATCAAGTGGAAAAAGAAGTTCCAATGTGAAGCTCCAAGTGGTGAAGAAGAAGTTCTTAGTGACGATGACTACATCAAGCTTGCCAAGCAATTCAAGAATTTCAAGGCATTCCTCAAGGATAGTCAAGGTATGTCTTCATCAAAGTTTGTCTCAAAATCTAACAAGTTGACTTGTTTCAATTGCAGAGGAAAAGGCCATCTTGCCATCGATTGTCCTTCCAAACCCACCATAGACACCTATAAGGGTAAAAGGAAGTCCGAGGTCGAGAATCTAAAGAAGGGACTTGTCGGCACATTTGATGATTCCAATGAGGACACTTCTAATGATGAAGGAGAAGATGAAGAGGAGCACAATCAAAGGTGTTTCGTTGCCTTTGATGATCCTTCATCAACTTCATCTAACTCTAGCGATGAAGAGATAGAGACATGGCTCAACTCCAAAGAGGAAAGTTGCTTCATGGCTAATGGGGAAGAGTCTTCGTCAAGATAAAGCGAGGAGGAAAGTGATGAAGAAACCGAGGAGGAAAAGCCATCCTATGAGGAGCTTGAATACCGCCTAAGTGTGGCCTCCAATTTGGCAAGTAAGTGTATCGATTCATATGATAAAATGAAAGCTAAACTTGATAATGCTATGAGTAGGGTGCATGAGTTAGAATCATCTAATGTAAATATTCATGATAAAAATCTTGTTTATGACACTTGTGAGAAAGACACACTTCTTTCTCAAGTTAAGGAATTGAGCATTACTAATGAAAATCTCATTGCTCAAAACCTTAGCTTAGATGCTCACATTCAACAACTTACATTGAAATGTGAAGAGGAATCCCGGAAGCTCATAAGCTTTGTGTATTCTAGGGATTCACTCCACGATTTGTTGGAAAAACAACATCCGGCAAATCATAGAGGAGGCTTGGGTTATGTTCAAAATGTGGTTCCCAAACCCACCTCTAATTCTTCCTTTGGTGCAAATTCAAGAAATATTGCTAAAGCACCTAAGAAGAATAACCATGCTCTCTTGTACAACAATAACACTCACAAGAAGCATGTAGATCACAAGGTCATGAGGAAGAATGAAGAATCTTCATTTTTTGCTAAGAAGCAAAATCCTCATTCTTTGCATGCTAAGAAACTTGTTTCTACACCTAAGCATGCAACATCCTTCCCTCTTGCTAAGGCAAAACCTTTGCCTAGGAGATCCTTGAGATTATGGATTCCCACTAAGGCTAGTGAGTAAGAGAGAGATAGTTACATCAACTCTCTAGTTAGGGATGTGATCACCTCGTGTGATTATGTTAGGAAATCAAACTCCTCTTGGGTTTGGTTACCTAATGATTAGGTTCCTCACACATTTGCATATTGCATGGGTATTGTGCTTCTATGATTATTTTAAGCATACCCATTGATTGTGTGTGTTTCATGTTTTTGAAAATATTTTTCAAATTTATTTCTTTTCATGAAAATTGGGACCTTGGGGTTTATTGACATACATGCATGATCCATGTGTATGTCAATAGGGGAGTTAATATTATATATGTTTAAATTATTTTAAGACATATTTTAACTCTCATTTCGGAGGTTTTTTTTTGTTTTGAGATCATTATTTATATTTGGTTATTTTGGGTCTCAAACCAAACCTCTTGTTTATTGCCAACTTGTTTCATATCTTATTTGTTTTGGCAATATCCGTGTGTATCTTTGAAACTTGATTTTTCCATATCTATTGCTTTGATACACTTATGGCCCATGGCTCCAATAATTAATTGGTATTAGATTCTAGAAGTCAAAAGTTGACCATTTCTATGATCTAGGGGGAGCATGGGATAGTGAATTGATACCCACTAAATTTTATATTTGGTATCATACATATCTTTCTTTTCTTGCATAGTGTCACATCTTGGTTAAGATGATAAAGGGGGATGTTTTTAATGTCCACCTTTTTGACGATGTCAAGGGGGAGAGATATATGCATTATGTGTTCATATCTATAGGGGGAGAGATATTTACATATGCATATGGGGAGAGGTATCTCTATGGGGAAGAGATATATGGGATTTGATAAACCTTTCTTGTTTGCATTTTCTTTACTTTGCAATTGGTTTATGTAATCCATGCCTATTATATGTCACCATGTTGTTATTGATTTTTGAGTATTTACCTGTGTGTAGCTCATTATTTAATTGGTGCATATAAGTAGGGGGAGATCATTAGCTTTGTGCTTTAATTCTTTATGATTAACATAATGTGTGTCATCATCAAAAAGGGGGAGATTGTTGAGTATTGGTGTTTCATACCAATCTTATTTTGATGATGATCACAACATTATGTTGTTGCTAATGAATCTCATGTTTTAGTCTCTCAGTTTATTTCAAGGATATCTTTCTTGGAGACTAATCACTTGGTGTAAGGATGGACATCTTGTGAAGAAGAGCCAAAGTTTGGACTCAAGGAGTGCCAAAGCTTGGACTCAAGGAGTGCCAAAGCTTGGAGATGATGGAGAGCTATCAAGGCATCAAGATTGAAGACTTAGACTCTTTTAAAAGCATTGTAATTCATGTAATTTACTTTATTGCTTTCTCTCTCTTTTGAGTCTAGGGTTGATGTAATGCCTTGCTAGATGGTTTACTCATTCATGCTCATGCATTTAACCATCTTAGTGAACCTTAGGATTATCATAGAATCCAACCCAATAGGTTCACTTCTTCTGTCAGTCGCCTGGTGAGGGAAAAACAGTCGACTGGATGATTGCCAGTCGCCTGTAGATCCTTCTACAGTCGCCTGATATGCACTGCTCAAGTCAACATTTCTATTGACTCACACTTGAGCTTTACGCACAGTCGCTTGTCAATCAGTTCCCAGTCGCCTGTACATTTGCAGTCGCCTGAGATTTGGTCAACAGTCACATGTCTAGCGTAAGTGCAATCTCTGCATCTCTTTGTCTTCTCTCCATACTTTACTGTAGTCGACTGATGAAGAATATACAGTCGCCTGACTATTCGATAGTCGACTGTAGTATTAACATCAGTCGCCTGTGCGAAGAATTGGAGAAAGAGTGCAGCTCTCTGTTTCGATCCATCCCCTGCAGCAGCCGTCTGCTGAAGGATTTACAGGCGCCTGTCCTGTTTGGCAGTCGACTGTATTGTCTTCTTAAGTCGACTGTCCTGGCTCTGATTATAGCCGTTGGATATTTTCTAGTCGTTGATCAGTCGACTGTCTTATGATCATCAGTCGACTGTTCCTGTCGTTTTCACCCAGTTTCTAGCCGTTGCAGATTTAATTTTCTGGCTGTTTCTTTGGGTTTTTGGGCTTGATATAGGATTCCTATATATATGAGTGTGCTGCCATTCTTGAGAACTCTTGACAACATTTGATAAACTCTTGATTCTATAGAAAATCTCAAGAGATCAATAAGACACTCTCAAGCTCCCTCATTTCCCTCCATTTGAGCATTCATCTTTCTTCATGCATTGAATTCCAGCTCAAGGGAAATCATCCAAGTGCTCTCAAGCATATTCTAACACTTGGAGATCCCCTTCCATGCCTTGCATTCATTCATGAGTAAGCATCTCAAGGCATATGTAAGAGTATTTACTTTACAAGGTGTAAATTGTTTTCCTATTTCTCTTTGTGGGATTAGGATTTTCTCCTTGTGGGAGATTGTCTCTTTGTGGGACTAGAGTGTCTCTTTGTGGGACTAGGAACTCTCTTTGTGGGAGTAACTCTCTTTGTGGGAGTTTGAGTGTCCTAGTGTAGGGCTAACCCTAATTCTCTGAGTGGGAGTTAGTGATTCTCTTTGTGGGAGTCGTGATCCTCGTGTAGGATTGGTTGGGTCCTTGTGTAGGGCATAAATCCTCTTTGTGGGGTATCTCCTTGTGAGATTTGTATTCACTTCTCTTTGTGGGATTATAGTGGATATTGGTGTGGCTGGACGTACCCAAGTTTGGGGAACCAGGGTAAATCTTTGTGTTTGCGTCTGGTTTGATTGTGCCATTTAATTCCGCTTGCATTTATTATTCCGCATCTGCAAGTTAAATTTTATTTGGACAATTTTATTGCCATTACACTATTCACCCACTCCCCCTCTAGTGTGTGTTGTTAGTATTGCAAGGGTTAGACGATCCCTACAATGAAAGGATCTCAAAACATTCAAGTATGGATTTTACTCCTTTTTTTGAGACGTTGCACACAAAAATTCTTTTTCGTTTACATTTGTTGTTTATAAGCGGAATCCGTTTAAACGGACGTCCTTGAAACTTAATAAGTTTCTTTTTGAATGCGGAGAGAATAATGCATCCTTTATTTTTATTTCTGTGTTATTTGGGAGCAACAGAGTTGCGATCCTAGAACCTTCAATTATGTCTTATGGCCCTGAAATTGGGTTTTCATATGCTATGAAAATAGCATTTGTATTGAAGGATCGTATGTGTTAATTTACTGTCTACTAAGCAGTTATGAGAGCATTTCATCTATTTAAAGATGAACCATATAAGCACATTTTATTTCAAAAAAATATTTTCAAATTTATTCATACTTTATTCAAACATTCAAACAGCTCTTATAACATTATTGTTCAAAGAAAAGATAAAACCAGCTAATCAAGCAAGTCGTTTCTTTCGAAGTCGTCGGCAGTGAACTGAACTGGAGAATTTATGGTCACTAGATTTGTTTCAGCTTTTTTTCTTCAAGTTTTATTTGTACAAATCTTGTATGGCCGCGGAGTTCTGCACACTCTAGACCAGTGTCCTTTCTTACCACAGTTATGGCACTGGTCTTCCAATTCTCTTTGAGGTGGAGGTGCATCATTTCTGTTATTGTCAATTCTGCGACAAGTGAACTTCTGCCTCCCTTCATTTCTACGTTGTTGGACCTGACCTTTGGCCTTTTTATTCGGTCCCCCTTCTGTGGTCTTCCTTTCCTTTTATTATCTCTCTTCTTTTTAAAAGAATATGCATTGTAAGCTTCTGGGAGGGGGCAGTGCCATGGGCTGTAACGACTAGTTTTCATGTATCTGGATTTATTATATTATATTATATGTTTTGGTGGATTTTCTCCTTATGCGTGGTTTTCGTCTCCGTAGCTTTCATTTCGATCGTTTCGTCGTGATTTTCTAGCTTCTTCCTTAGAATCGTCGATTTCGGAGTAAGTCATTCGTGACGGGCTTCATATCGGTCATATCTTACTGTTAGATAAAGCCTAGGAGTCTTAGGAATCGATCCCGGAGCTTCGCGCTCCATTTCGGAACTTTTGGTGCATGTTAGCCGGTACAAGAAGGGGAACCGACCGACTAGATGACGATTTAGTCGGTCGGCAAACCTTCATGGACCGACTAGTGGGCTTTGTAAATTATTCAGCAGTTACTGTTTCTCGTTAGTCGGTCTAAGAACATTTGTCGACCGACTAGGTTGCAAACTAGTCGGTTAGCAATCGTTCTTTAACCGACTAACTCTATGTTCATTTTAATACCAAGTACTGTTCATTCTTAGTCGTTCTAAGAACGTTCGTCGACCGACTAGATGACAAACTAGTCTGTCAGTAGTTGTTCTTTGACCGACTAAATCTAAATCCTATTTTTGTACAGGAGTTACTGTTTGGACTTAGTCGGTCTGCGTTGGTCAACCGACCGACTAGTTCCCAAACTAGTCGGTCAGTAGTTGTTCTTTGACCGACTAACTAGTGTCGAAACCCTAATTTCTGGGCAGCCGCCAGCACTCCCTATTTAAACCCCACCCACGATTTCTTTCATCCCTCTTTCATTTTTCTGAGCCCCTTTCTTCCCCAAATCACTCTCCAACATTTCTCCAAGCCATTCCTTCCTCCCTTGGAGTTTCCCTCTCCATTTTGGTTTACCACCATGCCCTAGGTCATCTCCAACCCCCAAAAATCCCCAAAACCCCATTTCTCCAGATTTTCTCCCCATTTCCAGATCTGAACCCTAGGTTCCCCGGATCATTTCTTTTGTTGCCGTGCTCGCTCGGCATCGTTCTTCCGCCTCCGATACGGTAATAACTCGATCTCTTAATATCCTCATAGCCCATTTGTGTTTTTGTGAAACCCTAATAAAACTAGGTTGGATGTTGTTCTAATATTGTTTTGTCATGGCAGCGATCTCATCTCCGTAGTTAACATTTGAGTGACGGCCTCGTTGATCGTCATCCTCGGTGCTAGGCAAGTGAAACTTGCCACTTAGGGTTTTGGGCCATGTCTTAGGCCATTTGCTTGTTGTAGGCGTAAAAGAGACTAGGCGACGAAATGATACTCGCCTAGGCGTAATTTCCGGAACTAGCTTGACAACGAAGCTAGATCCGTCATTTATCATGTTGCATAACTACCATGTCATGTTTAATTTTAATTAACGGTATGCGAATTAATTGTCATCCATGCTATCCATGTTGAATGTCGCATTCGTAGCACACGCTACCATACTTGTGTTTCCTGGCTCGTGTTCCAGAAGCGGGCTACGTGAGTTGGTTGATAGCCAATGCCCGGTCTACTTGTTTACCGGTTAGGCACTTGCGTTGCAGGCATAACCCTACGCCATATTTGTTAAATACACTTCCTGGCTCGTGTTCCAGAAGCGAGCATTCCGTGTTCGGGGTAATTCCCTGGCTCGATACACGTGGAGGGGTAGAGATAAACGGTCACTTGAGCTTAGGAGTTGGCCCGATCAGCCACTCTAGCCAACAGGCGGAATCTCTGTGCACAACTTGTTTACTTGACTTGTTCACTTGACGTGAACCACTTGACTTGTATTTGTCCGTGTTTTACTTGTTATCCATGACATACTTGCTACTTGTACTTCCCTTTACTTGTCACTTCCGTACTATACTTGCCATGCCATGCATCATACTATAACTGCTAGATTGCTAGTTTACCTTACCTTCAGTTTCCTTGGCCAAGTCTTTTAGACTTGCTGACATGTGCCCCTTTACTCTTTTGGGTGACACATGTTAGATCCCGAGCCTGAGTCCGTTGTTGAGGACGAGGTGTTTGCGGACGCCGTGCCCGAGTCTGTGTTTGGCGAGGAGTACGTGGACACTGGGGACCAGTCCTAGTGCCTTCGTTGAGCTTTCCCCTTTTTGTTTTAGACTATTGTAGTTGTCGGTGCGCAGCACCTATACTCTGTTTACGTTTGTCCTTGTTTGGCCTTGTTCTGGGCCTTTAGACTCTTTCCTTTAGCCTGGTGGCTTTTCTGGATGTTGAACTTAATTTTAATGTTGGACAATTTCTGAGATTGAGATTTTGTTTCTGTCTCTCCTTGTGTTATTATTGTTGTTCTGATTGTGGTTACAGGGACCTGCTTATGTTTTATTGACGCTTATCGGGTTTGGGACTTCACAGCTCCACTCTCGTGCGGACCTTTTCACGTCTCGCCTCCATTTTAGGGAAGCGGGGCGTGACATGGGCATATATTATGAGTGTCGAGGAGAAGCTCTCTGTGTTGTTCAACCATGAGTAAACATGACGGTAGCTCAAAATACTTGGTGAATTTTCGTTCATGGTATTACTGCATTAGTATCGTATCCTTTTCGTGGAAAGACATGTACGTCTTTTCCAGCATGCGATTTTCTGAGAATTTTTCACCACACAACTTCAGGCATGAGGTGATACTAAAAAGATCTGAGTTGTACTTACATATGGACTTAAAGTAGGGCTGTTGACAAACAGAACGTTCGACGAACTACTCGTGAACAAGCTCGGTACATGTTCGTTTACGTTCGTTCAAGAAGCTTAATGAACAAGCTTGAACAGATTTTTAGAGCTCGGTAAGAAAACGAACAGAGCTTGAACATAACTATGTTCGTTCATTTATGTTCATGAACAAGCTCATTAAGTGTTCGTGAACAAGCTCGTTAAGTGATGTTCATGAACAAGCTCGTTAAGTGTTCATGAACAAACATGTACCGAAAATAGTAAATTTAGACAAATATTATATTTTTTTACTATACTTAAATGGATGCTTGTAATGGGATTTATGGAGCTATTATGTTGGATTTATTTGTTTTTGTCCTGCAAATATTTAATCCTTTTATTTAATTGATTTAGTCATTGTCGATTATGTTTAAATAGTATTATTCCTGATTAAAAAATTGACGTTCGTTTGTTTGATTGAAAATCTGTTCATGAACAAGATTGATTGTGTGCTCACGAACATGTTCCTGAACATGTTCACGAACAAGCTCGATAAGTCTTGTTAACAAACAGAACGTTCGATTAACTACTCGTGAACAAGCTTGGTAAATGTTCGTTTACGTTTGTTTACGTTCGTTCGGTAAGCTTAACGAACAAGCTTGAACATGTTTTTTGAGCTCGGTTAGTAAACGAACAGAGCTTGAACATGGATTTTGTTCATGAACAAAACCAAGCTCATTATTCAAGCTCGTTCAAGCTCGTTCATCAACAGCCCTAACTTAAAGTCCTGCAATCTCAGGTTCTTCTACTCATATCGTGTCCATGGAAGTATAACATCTTTCTGATGTTTATATCTTTCCTCAAGGGCAATCCACAGCTCAAGTGGATCTTTGACCGTAAGGTATTCAGCCATTAGGGTCTTGTCCACATGGCGACGAATATAAATACTGGCTTGTGCCTTTTCAATGTCAGTCGTCTTTCCATCTTTTGTCACAGCAGAAATAAGGGACTTAGCTCGCAGGTGAAATTTAATGTCGAGTTGCCAGCTCAAGTAATTTCTCCGTGATGCATCCAGCACTTCGAAAATCAACGCTTGCGATTTTTGCCATTTTATTTAGAAGAGCACAAATTTGCATTAATTAATAATACGTAAAAACATTTTCATGCAGATGCAATTTTTCAAATGAATAAGCTAATTCCATGGATCGGCGAGTCCCACATAAAATAAAAATGTCCCAAAGTCCTCATTACAGTCCATATTACACAAATGAACGCGAAAAATTACAACTTTGGAAACCTCTTGGGTCCCATTTTTAAATTCTTTAGCTTCAAGAGTGGCCTCTGCCTCCATGGAAAGTAGTCATCAGTCTTGTACATACGTAATTTCCTCACTACAATTTCTCTCAAAAGAAAGAAAAGTGCAGAAAAAGTAAAATGTGGGACTGAACAGCCGATCCAAAAACCACAATTAGCCATCTATGAAAAAATTTGTGCTCATTAAACATTTTCATAACACATCACAGGCATCACAGATTCACGGTAGGATAAACATTATAATTTAAATACTTAATAATTATTCGGACCACGTGACAACGTCATACACCGTTAAGTTAGGTGACTAACGGTAGAGTGATCGCATGATCTTCGTAATTATTAAGTCAATGACGCACAACTTAGCATAAGTTTATCCAGAAAATGAGCCATAAAAATTGATGTAATGCATATAAATATGATCCTAAAAAGAGTATATCATAATATGCAATTCGTTGTGCATTATGGGCTAGTTCAAAAGAATTTGAATGATGCTCAAATTACTTATTTATTCTGAAGAAGGAAGTAAGTTATCCTTTTTGAACCACCAAATAATCCCCATAAGACCAAATTTCCCCCCACAAAGTCCCCATTTTAATCCCATATTTTAATCAAATTTTATTGGAATTTTTAGGGCCCCAAAACCCCATTTTATCTATTTATTTGGCTTCCCCTTCCCCTTCCTTTTTTCAATTTAAGTCCGGCCTGCGGGCCTGAGGTTCATAGTGTGGTTGTGGGCTTCAGGCCTGCAGCTATTCATCTATCTCTTTCTTTTTTTAAATTTAACCGCGGGCTAGAACCCGCAGCTTGGGCTGCGGGCCTGAAGCCCGCAGCTGCAACCCATGTGTGTTTTTTAAGTAGTGGGTCGAAGCCCACAAGTTCTATGGGCTTTGGGCCACAGAAAATTCACTTTTTAAAAAATAAATATGCTGGCCTGAGGCCCACAGTTTGTGCTGGGGGCTTCAGGCCTGCAGCAATTAACGCATCGGGACGGGGGGTTTGAACTTGGGCGGGAGAAAAGCCCAAGTAGTGCAACTCGTGGGGGGGCTATGGTTTGCCGCCCCCCCCCCCCCCCCCAACCGTAAGTGCAGCTTGGTGGGGGTAGGGGCAGGAGGGAGGGCTGCCGCCCCCTCACAGTGGGTGTTCGCTGGGAACTAGGAGGGGGTGGGTCTCGGGGGTGCCGCTGTGAGGCCGGGCGGCACCGCCGATAGGGGCGAGGGGTCGGATCCGCCTTTGGGGCGGGCGAGGGGGTCGGATCCATCGACGGGGCAGGCGAGGGGCGGCCAATGGCACCGGCGGCAAGGCCGGCGGCGGTGCCGTGGGTGGGTTCAATATGGTGCGATATTTTTTTCCAGGAAAATACAATTCGAATTAGCGACGATAAACTCCATATGAATGTACAAACCCTAAAAATAGGGTTAATATGATATGAAAACAGCAATCAACGATTAAAAATCGTTGTTTTAGGTCTATCAACCCGATTTCCAATCCGATCTTGTGAGATCGATGGAAGATAAAATCATGATCATGATAAAATGAAAATTTTAAAGATAGTACCTCTAGATCTGTCCTCCAGATCTAGCGAAGATTGATGAAGCCTACGCGTGGAAAACAATGTCTGTGCGTGGAAGACGAAGCCGCATGTGGATCTACCGCCTTCTCCTCGCTTTTGCAACGAGCATTTTTTTGTGGAAAAAATATTTTAGAGGCTCGTGCTGATAACGTTTATGAATACGTAATCACGGGGGAAGACCACAGATCTTTATTTATAGTAAAGGGAGAGACATACATGGATGAGATACATTGATATGATCTTATCCTATAGATAAGATATAATCTCTAATATAAATCCCATATTATCCATTCACAACAATGCTATCATTTTAGGGCAACAACTATTTTTAAATTATTATCCTATAATGTTTTTATTACAATTTTATTTAAAAAGAAAAAAGAATTAAACCAAACCACATTAGCTAGCCCAAAAACCCATATTTACGCTTAGTTAGGATTTATTAAAAAGCCAATTAGGCTTTGGGGTGGCTAAAAAGCCTGTCAATTTGAATTGAACATGTATTTGGCTCGAATGGGATTGACGTAAACCGGCACAACATATTCTCATCTTTAGTGCTTATTACTTATTTTTAGCAAGGATGTTAAAGGACCTTTCTAGAGTAAACCGCATCCTTGCCACAAAATTTTTTAGTAAGGATGTTAAAGGACCTTTCTAGAGTAAACCTCATCCTTGCCACCAAAATTTTATTGGCCTCTACCATCCCAACATCTAGCTTTAACTAAGTAAGTTCTAACCCCTAGCCCTAGAGCATCTGGGTTGGCCCATGTGCTTTTTCAGCGAACACTAACCAATCTCTTTAACATATAATCTGAAAGAATCACAATATTATTAAAATTTATTTCTAATAAAAACAATGATCTAATTTCAAATGTCTCAAATTTGAGACAACAAACTGAGGCTATCAATTGGAAAAAATAGTAAACCCAAAAAAGGAAAAGAAAAAGGAAACAAAAGAAAACAAATAGAATGACATTAGCTTATATAAAAAAGTTCTAAGTAAATGAGATTAAGGTTATCAGTTTTCTAAATTAATTAAGTTGCAGCTTACAACCATATGATTTTAGTTTTTTAAATTATAGTTTTATGATTTTGAGTACCATTTGTTTGGATACAAAATAGAGGAGCTGTTGTAAATAGATAAAGAGGGGTGAACAAATAAGGAAACTTTATTCCTTTTACAAAACAAAATGTTACAGGGCACCATTCAAATTTATTTGAATTGACCCCTATATGCACAACTGATTTTAGCATATTATTATATATGATGCCTATCTTTGGATCATATTTATATGCCTTGCATCACTCTTTTTTGCCATATATTCTGGGATAAATTTCGTGCTTTGTTGTGCGAGCATTAGCATACTAATTATGAATATCCTGCGACAGCTTTGCCATTAGTTATCTAACTTAATAGTGTATGACATCACCGGTGGTCTGAATAATTATTAAGCATTAAATATGATGTATTTATCCTATTTTGAATCTGTGATGTCTGTGATGCATTATAAGCATGTTTTATAAGCATAAATTTTGCATGAATGTCTAATTAGAGTTATGGATCGGCGGTTTAGTCCCACATTTTACTTTTCATGTACTTTTCTTTTTCTTTTGAGAGAAATTGTAGAGATGAAAAATATGTAATGCCCAAGACTGATGACCATTTTCATGGAGGCAGCGGCCACTCCTAAAGATGAAAATTTTTATGGGACCCATGTGGTTTCCAAAATTGTAATTTTCTCTTTCATTTGTGTAAAATGGACTGTATATATGGACTTTGGGACATTATTTTTTATATGGTGTTTGGCCCATCCACACAATTAGCTTATTCATTATAATTGCATCTGTATGATATAAGTTACAGTTTTATATCAATTCATACAATTGTGCTTATGAATAATTATGCATAATAGCTCATTCGCAATTATTGTTTTCAAATCTTTGAATAAATATTATTGGCAGTTGGACCTCAAGTTCCACTGGAAATGTCAATACCATTCTTCCCTTATAAACAAATAAACAAATGCAAATGGATGCAAAAGTCATTGTTGCCATCTTCTAGACAAAAGTCCTAAAAGATGAGCACCCCATGATTAATAGATCATACAAGATCTTGGTCTACAGACCAATATCCCTGCTAAGTGATCTAACATCACGGGCATGATTCTTATATCTAGCTATGAGCAATAATTCTGTCATGAAAAATAAATAATAAAATCACGCTTGAAGTCGTGACTTGACAGAATAAGTGAGAAACATATAAATAAATAAGTATCGCACCCTTGCATTTGCCCCATGAGTTAAGTTTCTTCTTCCACAACTAAAAATAAAGGGAAGAAAAGAAACACGGGGAGCTCACACCCTAATAAATGTCTCTTTAGTGAGACCAATGCTTCTTCTTTCAGAAAAATTTATAAAAACTGGAAGAAGTAGGGGGAGCTTGTATCCTTGTTTCTACCTCTGAATGAGTTTAATGACACCTCTCACCAAGAATTTTAAAAGTGGAGAAATGGTAACATGAGGAGCACAGAAATTACAAGGAACAACAAAAGAAAGGGAAAGCGAAGATAAAGTATACTTCGACAAGAAATAGTAATGGCTAACCATAGGTCTTGCAAGATCTATATAGATCATTAATTTACAGTATGCCAAACAATTGCAAGATTTATAAAGCTAGTCTAAGGATAAAAGATGAAATAAATCTAGCTATTACTTATCTATTCTTCGAGCACATAAAGATTTTGAAAACAATAATTTGATTGACTACTTGCCAAATTATATTTGGCAGGAGTATTTTTAAATTACAATTAAATACCCATACTTCTATGCACTGAAAAAAATTGTATGCAAAGTTTTCTTTACATGCCATATTCTGATATTGTTAAAGCTAAAAATGACCGAAATAATCACGATGCAGACATGGTCCCTTTCTTGCTTAGTTGGAGCCTCGTCAGTTGGTTGGATGGGACCCTCAATTGGCAAAACTGAGCTCCTTACTAGTTGATAGTCGGCTTGCGATGCTCGTTCGACCCTCGAATGGATCGAGCTTAGGTCGGTTGATGTTAATAAGTACCAGCACGACCTTCCCGTTGAGTCAGGCCTAGACGATCTGCACCACAAGGAATCGTCAGGGGGATTGGATCTGGGTCCTGACCCAAATCTCCTCTGATGCTTAAGTTAGAACGGGACTTAAGAGTGGTAGCTGCTGAGATCGACCCACGGAGGCTTTTCTCAGGTCTAGCGTAGCAAGCTCTTACGAAGAAGAAATATAGGTTAGAGTATGTAATGTCAGAGTATCAGATCTCTCGTACCTCCTATATTTTGTTCGTCTCCTGTGTATTTATAGACCTCCAGGGTCTCTTCGGTGATGTTGGGAGGATAACGATCACCAATTATGGTGCCACGATCTTCCCCGCTTAATATGGGTGACCGTCGTCCATGTCCCCGCTATTTATGAGCTCGCTTTCAATCCCACGTTCAATTGGAAGGAGTGCAACGGGCGAATGGTACGTGGGCTTTGACTGAGTTAGCTTCGGGCCTCTTTTGTGGGTTCTGTGGGCCTTAGTCGCTCGCCGAACGAGCTCCCTCAAGTGTCGGCCTGATGACTCAATAATGGCCCCCTTCACTCGACCTCGGAAAGTTTACATGTTGGGGTTAAACGATGTTACATCGCATTAATGGGGCATGACAGTTAAGGAATTAATACTCAAGTTTTAGGCGCCAAAGCGCCCGCTTTGCTGATTTGGATGATACGTCGGTTTGAAATCTAAGATGCTAATCGGCTCGGATCTTTGACACGTGTCTCATCATGTCGTGGTCGTCTAGTCGATATAAGACGATTTCGGAGTGGAAATTTGAAGTCTTCGTCTTCATCATTCTCAATTTAGATTTTCTCTTTTTGAAAATGGCTTTGTCATCCATCTCTGCCTCTGAGAGGAGCTCGGGTTCCGTCATGCAGAAGAACAAGGAGTGAGCCATGGTGCCCGGTCTGATCGCCAACCAAATATCCAAAGTTGGAGCCGATCAAATCCTCGAATTCCAGAGAAAATATGTCCGGCTTGATTACCAGATCTGGTTGCCAGGGAGGGATGAAAGGGATCATCGTCCCGACGATCGGGAGGTTGGGGTTTACGTCAAAGCCTTCCAACGAGGGCTTCAATTCCCCATGCATCCTTTCATGTGCTACGTACTGAGTATATTGAACCTTTCCCTTTGTCAGCTGATGCCAAATGCCATAGGTGTGTTGGTTGGTTTCATCGCTTTGTGCGTGATGAAGAAAGTTGAACCGTCAATGGGGTTGTTCAATTACTTCTTCTCGATTCTTCCCCTCAAGAATACAGGTTGGTACATGATAATAGCCCATCGAGGCAGGAAGCTATTTGATGGTCTCCCTTCCTCGAATTCAAATTGGAAAGACGAGTTTGTATTCGTGGTCTTTCAAGGCGAGGCGAGCTTTTGCACTGGATGGGGTGTGCCTGACTTAGGTCTTGTCAAGGACAAGCCTCTGTTCGAAGCGAAGAAGGAAGCCACCGATGCATTGTTAAACATTCCAGAGAATATAAGGAAGACGAAATGGTTGTGGTCCGACTTGGTGCTGCGTCGGACCGTATGGATGAAAGGTCGATCCAATTTTGCACATCAACTGTTAGATCTTTGTTTCATGTTCTAACATGTTTTTTACTTGTAGGCATGGTTGGTCTGGAGTACCATGGACCTTGCATTGATGGAGGGGGCCGAGGCTTATATCAGAGAAGCTGAGGAGAGCATGTTATCTCTTCGAGAGCCCCTTCTGGAGGAAGGAGCAGCATAATCATCAGAGGAATTGCCCATTATCACTTATGAGGCTCCTCAGCTGGCTCATCTCCAGCGAAAGAAAAAGGAAAATCCCCCCACCAAATTTGACGTGGTTGCAGTTGAGGGAAATAAAAAGAGGTGGCAAGTTCGCCTTAGTGACTCGGAGCCATCCGGGTCGACTGACGCTGTGGGTTGGCCTGCACCTTCGGATGCGAGCCAATTGTGTGGCGAGACCCATATTCAAGAGCAGGAACATGGAGCTCTTTTAGAGAGAGATTTAGGGGAAACCCGACCTCCTCCGAAGCCCCTTCTGCATCAAGATTCCTGGCCTTGGGGGCATGTTCTATCCAGTGTATCTGGCTAAGGATATTCCTGAAGAATTTAGATCACTTTTGCTAGAAAGTCGATCGCCTCAGGCCCCATTTGATTGTCCCACAAAGAAGCTCCTTCAAATGGAATTTTCCAATCAAGAAAGACGATTCTTCTCTTCTGGATTGCGGGATCGCCTCTCGGTTCGCAGAAAGTGTGACCCTATCCATAGGATAGGGCCGTTCTGGAGGGGGTCAATTACGAGAGACTCACTTCAATTGTCGTCTATGCAAATGTCCAGATAACTACTGTGCTAGCCTTCATTATGGATGATACAGGCGTGGATGTTGACCATTGTGCCTTGTATGCAGGCTCTCGTGGCCATTATTGTGTTGTGGTGACACACATCGATGGTGGATAACCATAAAGTCACATTAGGGGCCGTTAAGAAGACCGTGGAGAAATCCCAGGCAGAGCTGGATAGACTGAGCACGAGTCCTTGAGCTTGAGCATGTTAAGTGAGTCTCATAAGAAGGAAGCTGCACAAGCCGCCTCGAGGGAGCAAGCGAAAAAACGCTGCTGGAGGAGAAAGCCAAGTGGAAAGTCAGGGAGAACATGCTCCTCGCCTGACTTACCGACAGCTTTTGGGGAGTTGGCGCAGAGGCCATATTGGAAGGATGGTTCAGGAATACAAGGATTCATTGCCCGACTTTGACAAACTGTATACGTAGGGATATGAATGATGTCGGTCGGAGATGAAGGAACGATTTCCTGGTATCGCCACTGAGATTGACCAGATCCTCATGCTGTTTTCGGTCATCGATGGCGATGATTTAAGTCAAGGCATGGAGGGGACCGCTCCTACTGGCGAAATCGTCATCACAACGGGTGACGATGCATATGCTGGTGCTTCGGGGGATCAAGAGCATGTTGCTGGACTTGAGGGAGACCAAGGACATTGTGATTCGTTGTAGAATCTTGATGCTCTTTTTATCGTGCCAAAATTTTCAAATGTATAGGGGGTAATTGCCATATAAACGATGACAATTTTGTAATGTAGTATAACGCCAGAAAATTGACTTATATCTCTTTGTTTGTCATCGCTCATACGGGTGGTCGTAATGCCTGATGGCCCCTTTCGACGGGTTAAACCCTTGCTCAAGATGGTCGGGGTTAATTCGTTGAACCATATCCAAACTAGACCATCTTGTTCAGTTGCGAAGGGGTGGTCCCCTCGCCTTACGGATGAAGATTCGAATGGGTAGTTCAGTGGCGAGGGGGTGTCCCCCTCGACTTATGGCTGAAGATTCGAAAGGGTCGTTCGGTGGCGAGGGGTGGTCCCTTCGACTTACGTCTAACGATACGAGACGGTCGTTCAGTGGCAAGGGGGTGGCCTCTTCGACTTACGTCTGACAATACGAGAGGGTCGTTCAGTGATGGGGGGTGGCCCCTTCGACTTATACCTGATGACACGATAGTGCCGTTCAGTGGCAAGGGGGTGGCACCTTTGACTTGCGTCTAACGACATGATAGGGTCGTTCAGTGGAAGGGGGTGGCCCCTTCGACTTACATCTGATGACACGATAGCATCGTTTAGTGGCAAGGGGGTGGCCCCTTTGACTTACGTCTGACGATATGATATGGTCATTAAGTGGCGAGGGTGTAGCCCCCCTCGACTTATGTCTGGCGACACGATAAGGTCGTTCAATGGCGAGGGGGTGGCCCCCTTGACTTACGTCTAATGACATGATAGGGTAGTTCAGTGGCGAGGGGGTGGCCCCTTCAACTTACGTTTGACGGCATGATAGGGCCGTTTAGTGGCAAGGGGTGGCCCCTCTGACTTACAGCTGACAACATGATAGGGTCGTTTAGTGGTGAGGGGGTGGCCCCCTCGACTTACGTCTGTCAACATGTTTGGGTCGTTCAGTGACAAGGGGATGGCCCCTTCGACTTACGTCTGATTACACGATTAGGTCGTTCAGTGGCGAGGGGGCTCCCTCGACTTACGTCTGACGACACAATAGGATCGTTCAGTGGCGAGGGGGTAGCCCCTCGACTTACGGTTGACGACACGATAGGGTCATTCAGTGGCGAGGAGGTGGCCCCTTCAACTTACGTCTGATGACACGATAGGGTCGTTCAATGGCGAGGGGGTGGCCCCCTTGACTTACGGCTGATGACATGATAGCGTGCACATGTCAGTTTTCATCAATATAAATATTCAATGAATGTGGCACATCTAGATTTTCCGAAGGATCAGATCCTTGTAGCGAGGAGCTTGATGGGTAATTCTCACAAAATTCATAAATGCTATATCGAAGAAAGTTGTTTCTAAAAGGAAGCAGCATTGTATTTGATAAAAAAAAGGTGTTTAACAAAGAAAGAAAAAAATGTACATGCATTTCTGATTCACTCCAGGGATCGCTTTCTTTCCACGCCTTTATTTGACCTTGAGCTTAGAAGCTCGCTAATCGACCACCTTAGTGATATGTGACCATGTCTCTTGTCCTTTTGCTTTGAGGTCCTTTCTTTGCTTGGTTGATCGTCGAATAGGTTCTAAGAGTGCCCATGCTTAACCAATGCGTCGATTTGTTTTTTAAGTGTCCAGCAATCATTGGTATCATGCCCATAATCATTGTAGTACTTGCAGAATTTGAGGTCCTCCCTTTTTTTCATATTTGCCCTTCTTGGCAGACTTTTGAACCAGTTCCTTCCATTGGGCATAAGCCAGGACCTCTGTCGTGGGTGTGTTAAGTCTTGCATAAGTTGGGCCCTCCTTGCTTCGAGGGCTCCTCTCCATCTGTCTCTTATCCCGAGATTCCTGGCGAGGGGTTCTCTTGGATTGTGTTTCTCGTCTGGTGTCTCCATGACGGGCAGGAGTGCCTTTTTCATTAGTTTCAGTTGTCTCCTCTACTTCTTCAGAGACGGTGAACCGATCTGTTATATTTAACAGTTCCATGAGGTTGTTGGGTGGAAACTGGAGGAGGGCCCTCCGCAAATGCTTGTTCTGCACTTCTTGAGTAAAAGCCGCGATGACACTCACATCCGTCATGTCCTCTACTCGAGCCATTCGCCATTGAACCGATGGACGAGCGCTTGGATTGAATCTTTATCTTTCTTCTTGAAAGTGAAAAGGTGGGAGGACTTTCTCTTGGGGCGTCGACCTGCGACAAATTGCCTGCAAAACAAATCGGCCAATTCGTCGAATGACCCGACACAGTCGTCAGGTAATCCATTATACCACCATTTTGCCGTCTTAATTAGGGTAGTGTGGAAGGCTTGGCAGAGGTATGGCTCATCCGCTCCATGAATCAGCATCATGTTCAGGTATTTACGGATGTGGGCACATGGGTCGCCTCTGTCGTCATACGTCGGCTAGGAGGGAAGCTTTAACTTTGGGAGGAAATGAGCAGACGTGATGTTCTCTTTCAACGGGGTCCGTCGAATTACGGGATGGGTGAGTTGGAATCGACCATCCCCGCCTTGTAGGTAAGTTGCTCCTGAGGATCGATTAGAAATTTCTTCCGCATTTCTCCTCTCATTTCCACATGCAAAATCGAGAGTGTTGTGGCCTTAAGTGACCCCATTTATTAACGGATCTATGATGTTGCGAGTTGCACGTCTATAGTTGGAGGGACTAGGTCCTCCTTGGAAGCCGAAAGCATGGTTATCATTCCCTATTTCTCCATTATGGTGAGATGTGGGTGGTGCATTCTCTTGTCGATCCTCTCTTGGATCTCTTGGATCTCTAGGCATGGTAGCATCTCTCGTCAATGCCAGAGTTGGATTTGAAAGAGGTAGTTGCTTGTTTGTGACGGTAGGCCTCCCATGCTTTGACGCACCACAGCTGCTAATACGCTAATGCTCTTGTCGACCCGCTCTGCAAATTGGTCGAATTGCTCCTGGGACACCTTAGGCACCTTGGTTGCCTTTCTCGGTCCTTTTGATGAGGATGCGGAGTCTATGTCATCCTCCATATGGACGTTGTTTGCATTTCGATTCTCATTTGGACCCGGGTTTGGTCCAACGTTACTGGGTCCAGTCGACATAGCTTATTAATTGCTCCAGGATGTCGAGCTAATAAATGTTTTCCCACAGACTGTGCCAAACTGTTAAGGCCAAAAATGACCGAAACAATCATGATGCTAATGTGGTCCCTTTCTTGCTGAGTTGGAGCCTCGTCGATTGGTTGGATGGGACCCTCGGTTGGCAGAACCGGGGTCGTTGATAATTGATAGTCGGTTTGCGATGCTCGTTTAACCCTCGAATGGGTCGAGCTTAGGTCAGTTGATGTTGAGAAGTACCAGCATGACCTTCTTACTGAGTCGGGCCTAGACAATCTACACCACAAAGAATCGTCAGGGTGGTTGGATATGGGTCCCGACCCAAATCCCCCTCGATGCTTAAGATAGAACAGGACTAAAGCGGGAGGGAGCTTGGAGCTGCTGAGATCGACCCACGGAGGCTCGTCTCAGGTCTAGCGTAGCAAGCTCTTACGAAGAAGAAATATAAGTTAGAGTATGTAATGTCAGAGTATCAGATCTCATATCTCCTCTATTATGTCCATCTCCCATGTATTTAAGACCTCCGGGGTCTCTTCAGTGACGTTGGGAGGATAACGGTCACCAATTATGGTGCCACGATCTTCCCCTTAATAGGGGTAACCGTCGCCCACGTTCCCGCTATTTATGAGCTCACCTTCAATCTCACGTTCATTTGGTGGGAGTGCAACATGCGAATGGTGTGTGGGCTTTGACTGAGTTAGCTTCAGACCTCTTTCGTGGATTCTGTGGGCCTTAGTCACTCGCCGAACGAGCCCCCTTGAGTGCCGGCCCGGTGACTCAACAGATATAAATGGTTATGTTTTGTATTGAATTATATATATTGCAATGATTATACTTGCTACAAGTTTGACTTATTTAACTTGTCAAATTAATTATGGATATACCATCTGTTGAGTATTGGACTTCTCTCTACTTGGTGTTAATGATGAGCAAACATAAATACTTGTTACTAATCTCCTATTTGCAGTTAATCCATTGCCTAAGCATATCATGAAGATCAATTAGCAATGGATGACACTGATTTGGGTTCAATATTACATAGTTAACCCCCCATTTAGCCCTATTTTATGCTCATGTGATGCTACATTGTTCTCTAATTCATACGTATTTTGTACACAATTATTTATTAGAGAAAATACTCTATTTGAGCACAAAACATCAATTAACGGAGTATTTCTGCACTTTTTATATTTTTCATGGCTTGGTCTCGATCTCACGATTCCAACGACTATTTATTTGTATTTTTCTGAGATCTGTGCTAATTACTATGAATTTTTGAATGCAGAATACCATTTAAATGGAGAAATACGCACGAAAATACGAAAATACGGTCGCCGCACGAATCTTGGCGGACACGTGGCAGCATCTGCTGCGAAGCCCGCTTCATCAAACGGCTCAGACAAAGAGGGCGACGCGGCAAGCCGATAACCGTTGGATCTCGATCCAACGGCCGAAAGGCGGGGCGCACGAATTCAAAAGAGGCGGTGACGTGGCACAATCAAGAGCGTTGAAAACGAATCCAACGTCGCTGATTCAACAACCAAAGGCGGCGACGCGGCGTCTTTTTGAGCGTTGGATGCTGATCCAACGGACGAAATCGAGCGCCAAACGCAGCGGAGAGCGGGCGACGTGGTCATCTCTTCGCCGCACGATCTCGATCGGACGGTCTGCATTCCTCCCGAGCTGAATTCGAAACAAAGCAGGAATCGGACCGCTGGGGACACACGGCGCGATGACATCCGTTGGATCGATCCAACGGCGGAAACGGGCGCCGATCGAACGAAGAGCGGAGCACGAATCTGGGAGCACACGTGGCGCGTCCACGTTCAATCCCGCACAGATGAACGGCTGTGGATTGCGCCGACTTGTTTCAGCAGGTTTGGGTCGATATTGATGGGGGTTTAGACCCGTTAACCCAATTAAAACCCGCAATGAGCTTATATAAGCGTATTTCTAGGGTTTTGGCCGGATTCTGGCGTATTATTGGCGTATTGGAGCACCTATGAGCCGATTTTCCACTCTGAAAAATTCTGTAAAATTCCAGAGGCTGTTCTTAGTATTTCTAGAGATTTTTTTAGGCTTATCTTGGAGATTTGGTGATAGAATTCTAAACTTCTACTCCGTATTTTGGTGTTTTTCATCGTATTTTGCTATTAGATCAATGTATTTTGCTATGAACCTTGATTATTCTTGCATTATGAGTAGCTAAAACTTATTTGTGTATGGTATGGAGTAGTTAGGTGATGTGATTTGTGTTAGTTTGGTTGAATATTCGTTGTGCTTAATCGTTAACGTTGATAAAGTTGTAGTTTTTGTTATTAAATCGCCTTTTTCATCTTCCAAAAGAAGTGATTGAGTTGATGATCGCCCCAAAAGGGTGAGTTTTGATCTCTCCAAAAGAGAGTTTCATACCATAGTTGTAAGATTATAACTTTAGTAACGATTTTATTCTTATAGTGCTTGAACCCCCAAAAGGGCATCTTCCGATGAATTGCTCCCAAAAGGAGAACTCATTGAGTTATATTGGGTATTTTCCGGTGAATTGCTCTCAATAAGAGAATTCATTGTGTTATATTCATCAACCAAGTTAATACGAATTATTGATCCTAACGAACCCATACCATGTGCATACTTTTCGTCGATACTTTCATACACTTTTCTTCGTTCGCATTATTCACCACGATCAACTCCATTCACATCACCATCATTATTGAAGTGGTTAGTTTCTCTTTGTTGGATTTCTAATTGATTTGAGCTGTGGTTGCAACAGATTTCCTCCCGAGGATTCGACATCTGAACTCCCAGATTATATTACTTGTACGGACTCTTGCGCTTGAGAGAAGCACTATTTTGGGCCTACCAAGTTTTTGGCGCCGTTGCCGGGGAGGAATGGTTTGTGACTACGGTTTATTTCATTTAGAGGACCTTCGGTGAGATCTTTCCACTTTACTGTACATAAACTTTTGTTTTTTATTTATTTTTATTATTTTTTTAAAAAAATAGAGTATATGAATTTCTATTGCACAAACAATCTGTATGATGCAAGATATGCTAATGCACACAAACATAGGATGGAGAAGCTCAAGATCGTTAATTTTAATCAAACTGACTGTGAAACTTTCTTTCAGGCCTGGAGGAGATTCACTGACATAATATCGAGCTATCCGCAGCATGGGTACACAAATGAAGAGCTTATGGCGTCCTTCCTAGATGGACTACGACCACAGCTGCAGGAATTATTGGGAGGTATGACGCCGACAGAGGTGTGGGAATACATGGAGTCTCTGCAAGAAAATGAAGAAACCATGGAAGAGACTTCAGAGAGCGATTCAACGGAGCCTTCATGCCTTGATCAAGAAGAGCAAAGCGTAGACGTACCTTTGCAATCCTTGAAAGAGGAAGTTTACCTGATTATTCAGACACAGGAGGCCACATCCCATCAATTCCAAGAGAATTTCCTTGCTCGGAGTCGGCAGATTCAAAAATCTATTGAAAATCTTAATTTGATTGCCACTTTCTTAGAAGAAAATAATTCTTTTGAAATTCAACTTCAAGAACCTAATACGAGTTTATCTTCTATTGCAGGAAAATCGAGCAAGCCATGTCACATTGAGGACACGAATAAAAATATCTACATGGCAGAAAGTGTGTGCAAAAGAGAGGACGAGCTAGCAATTTTGGATGAACGAGAGGCGGAGACAGCTATGGACAAGGGTTTTGAGATTATCGCCATGGAGTCAGAACCATGCCCTCCTCCAGTTTTGTCCCAAAATCATTCACCCCTCTCCCCATTGATCGAGCATCATACCGAGAGTAGTGCATATCTTTCAGGGAGTAGTCGTCAACTTGCTTTAATTTATTTCAACTATTTTGATGACTACATTTGGAATATTTTTGTTGAAATGAATCTTAAACTAATTTGGACTGACATAACTCATCTCTCGCAGGACATTGGCAAACAAGTTATAGAGATGCTTGGAGTTGTGTTGATGGGGTCCAATTTAGCTTCTGGAGGAAAAATAATCGCCGAGGAGCGCAAGGAGCAAATTGAACAACTTCCTCCACAATTAAAGATTCGGGATCCGCCATTTGATCACGGTGTGTTCTTTCCAGTAGTGTAGTTTTCAAATGCTTTCTAGGATGCTTGCTTGAATAAACTCGTGCACCTTTCGACATTGAGGACAATGTCCATCTTTAGTTGGGGGGTGTGTATGAGACCGTAGTATTTTTTTTTGAGAAGAATAAATCACCAAATCTCATCATTTAAAACTCCTTCATATGCCACAAATGCGGATGACTATACATTAATTGAGTTCTAAAAATTGTTTATGGCTTGATTAAATTATTTTCCTTCATGGAATTACCGTTAATAAGTTATTCATGAAAATTTTCAATTTCCATGATTAATATCTCGAAATAGTTTGAATTTATTTCATGCATGCTAATGTGATGAAAAAGCTTAAGTATACACGATTTATTAAGAAAAGTCTTCAAGTTGAAGAGAAATTTGGCCATTGGTACTAATGTTTATATTCATATTGATGGGTATTGAGTTGCTTACAAAAAGAAAAAAAAGAAAAGAAAAGAAGAAAAAAAATGAAGAAACATGAAGGAATAAGTATGTCACTAATAAATAACTTGGTTGGCTCGAGTAGTACAGTCCGAGGGGTCCTTCTTGGCCTAATGCCCTATTATCGTCTGATTTGGGAGCCATTGACCGGAAACTCACTCATTTGATGGAGCGATCCAAGTTATACATTTTTCTGTGAATGTTGCTTGATGTGCGTTACGCGGAACTAATAAAAGAAAAGAAGTGATGAACAAGCTAAGCAACGTCAATACCCATGATTTGAATGATCGTTTTGAGATGCCAAGTCCTTGGAAACAAGAAAACTAGAGAAAAACGACGTGTTATACTTTCGCTTGCGTAAAACGATGCCTGCATGTTATTTATGAAAATTAAATTAGAGAAAATATCGTGTGATTGATCTTAGTCATGGATTGTGTATATTGATGGTCAAGATCATGTTGGAATGTGTATTTTTGAACCATGCCATAGGCAATTGCAAGAACTTATTGTTTTATTAATCATCTGTATTAATCGCTCTTTTGCTAGAGACTAGCAAAACGCTAGTTGGGGGGTGTGATTCGGGTTCAATATTACATATTTAACCCCCCATTTAGCCCTATTTTGGGCTCATGTGATGCTACATTGTTCTCTAATTCATACGTATTTTGTACACAATTATTTATTAGAGAAAAAACTCTATTTGAGCACAAAACAGCAATTAACGGAGTATTTCTGCACTTTTTATATTTTTCATGGCTTGGTCTCGATCTCACAATTCCAACGACTATTTATTTGTATTTTTCTGAGATCTGTGCTAATTACAATGAATTTTTGAATGCAGAATACCATTTAAATGGAGAAATACGCACGAAAATACAAAAATACGGTCGCCGCACGAATCTTGGCGGGCACGTGGCAGCATCTGCTGTGAAGCCCGCTTCATCAAACGGCTCAGACAAAGAGGGCGACGCGGCAAGCCGATAACCGTTGGATCTCGATCCAACGGCCGAAAGGCGGGGCGCACGAATTCAAAAGAGGCGGTGACGTGGCACAATCAAGAGCGTTGAAAACGAATCCAACTGTGCTGATTCAACAACCAAAGGCGGCGACGCGACGTCTTTTTGAGCGTTGGATGCTGATCCAACGGACGAAATCGAGCGCCAAACGCAGCGGAGAGCGGGCGACGTGGTCATCTCTTTGCCGCACGATCTCGATCGGACGGTCTGCATTCCTCCCGAGCTGAATTCGAAACGAAGCGGGAATCGGACCGCTGGGGACACGCGGTGCGATGACATCTGTTGGATCGTAGATCCAACGGCGGAAACGGGCGCCGATCGAACGAAGAGCGGAGCACGAATCTGGGAGCACACGTGGCGCGTCCACGTTCAATCCCGCACGGATGAACGGCTGTGGATTGCGCCGACTTGTTTCAGCGGGTTTGGGTCGATATTGATGCGGGTTTAGACCCGTTAACCCCACTAAAACCCGCAATGAGCCTATATAAGCGTATTTCTAGGGTTTTTGGCCGGATTCTGGCGTATTATTGGCGTATTGGAGCACCTAGGAGCCGATTTTCCACTCTGAAAAATTATGTAAAATTCCAGAGGCTGTTCTTAGTATTTCCAGAGAGTTTTGAGGCTTATCTTGGAGATTTGGTGATAGAATTCTAAACTTCTACTCCGTATTTTGGTGTTTTTCATCGTATTTTGCTATTGGATCAATGTATTTTGCTATGAACCTTGATTATTCTTGCATTATGAGTAGCTAAAACTTATTTGTGCATGGTATGGAGTAGTTAGTGGATGTGATTTGTGTTAGTTTGGTTGAATATTCGTTGTGCTTAATCGTTAACGTTGATAAAGTTGTAGTTTTTGTTATTAAATCGTCTTTTTCATCTTCCAAAAGAAGTGATTGAGTTGATGATCGCCCCAAAAGGGTGAGTTTTGATCTCTCCAAAAGAGAGTTTCATACCGTAGTTGTAAGATTATAACTTTAGCAACGATTTTATTCTTATAGTGCTTGAACCTCCAAAAGGGCATCTTCCGATGAATTGCTCCCAAAAGGAGAATTCATTGAGTTATATTGGGTATTTTTTGGTGAATTGCTCTCAAAAAAAGAATTCATTGTGTTATATTCATCAACCAAGTTAATACAAATTATTGATCCTAACGAACCCATACCATGTGCATACTTTTCGTCGATACTTTCATACACTTTTCTTCGTTCGCATTGTTCACCATGATCAACTCCATTCACATCACCATCATTATTGAAGTGGTTAGTTTCTCTTTGTTGGATTTCTAATTAATTTGAGCTGTGGTTGCAACAGATTTCCTCCCGAGGATTCGACATCTGGACTCCCATATTATATTACTTGTACGGACTCTTGCGCTTGAGAGAAGCACTATTTTGGGCCTACCAGACACTCAAAGATCAATGAAAGCAAAGGAAGTGGATTAGATGAACAAAGATGGTGATTGAAGCTCCTAGAAGACTTCAAGCTCATACGTTGGAAAGAAGAGAGAGTTCCACATATGTAATAATCTTTTTCTCTTCTAGTATGTAGCTTACAAGTAGAACTATGTTAGAGCACACGCACATCTTCATTTCACTCTTAGGAAATCATTAGATTAACTTTCCTTAGACTCCATTTCATTTCCATCAAGAATGTGCATGTCATGATCTCAACAGTCGACAGCTGAACGATTTACAGTCGCCTGTCTTAAAACAGTTGACTGTGTTTTGTTTTACAGTCGCCTATTATGCACATACTTAATTAGTTAATTTTTGGGCTTCTATGCTTTAACTCTTTCAGGCGACTGTTGTACATTTCACAAGCGTCTGTCCAAGGGACAGTCGACCGTGATTTGTTAATCAGTCGCCTGTCTATCTTCAACCCAAGATCATTCTCAGCTTGATCTGGCCCGACGACTGATGTTGTATTTATAGTCGCATGTCCAAGGACCAGTCGACTGTAAATGCTTCACCAGTCGCATGTCCATGATTCTTCTCCAGGACTTGCTCCCTGGAATAATTCATATTCTAGTGCCAGTCGACTGTTGTTATATTTGCAGTTGACTGTCCAATGGCACAGTTGACTGTCGATGCTTCAACAGTCGTCTGTCTTTGAGCCTCTCTGCAGACTCAACTCTCTGGAAAATATCAGGGTTTGTAATCAGTCGTCTGTAGAAGGAATTGCAGTCGCCTGTTGGATTGCCAGTCGACTGTCTTCTCTTCAACAGTCACTTGTCCTGTATTCCAAGACCTTTCTGAGACTTTCTCAACTTACCCAGATTACAGCCAGTCGCCTGTAGAAGGATTTACAGTCGCATGTTGGTTTAACAGTCGATTGTCTACTCCTTATCAGTCGACTGTCCACGTGGTAAGTTACCGTTTGAATTCTCACCCACCCTCTGTCACAGTGAAGCAGTCGACTGTGTTTTGTTCAATAGTCGACTGTCGCGTACGCCGATTCTATCCATTGAGCTTTTCTTCACGAATTTCAAAGGAGCTTTTGTAGATTCTGTTTGAAGGGTTTGAGAAAACTATAAACACAGCCTCTACTGTTCCATTGAGAGGTAACTTATTTTGTTAGCAACTCTCTCAAATATTCAAGCTTTCATTCTTCCAAGATCAAAGCTCTCAAAATCCAAAAGCCCTAGAATTCCTATCTTTCATCTCTTGCTCTCCAGCCTAGAACCAAAGAGAAATCTTCTAGGCATTTGGTGTAGTCAAGAGAAAGGGCTTTCCTCTCTTCAAGAGAGTCATTCAACACACAATACATTTCCTTCAAGTTCTACTTCAAGACATATGTGATTGTAAGTGTCGTTTATTTCAAATTTCAGAACTTTCGTTATTTGATTTACGCTCGGGTTGTGAGAGTGGATTGCTTGCTCCCAAGTTGTGGGAGTCAATGACAATCGAGTGTATTTCGATTTCACTTGTAGGATTGCTACAAGTGGGGTTTTTTTTAGGAAACCTTAAGTTAGGGTTCTAACTTGAGTATCCGGTGGTATCCGGGTGTAAGGGACGTAGGATTACCAGAACAAGTCAGGAAGTGACTTGGGTAATCCGCACCCTTGAAACATCCTTGCGTTTGCATTGTTTCATTTTGGGGTTTACTTTTATTCCGCATTATTTATGGTTTAGGAATTTAATTTGGTGTAACTATCTTTTTAAATTGCATAAACACTATTCAACCCCCCTTGTAGTGTTTTCCTCATAGCCAGGGACCTTACAATTGGTATCAGAGCGTTGGTTTAAAGCTATGGCATCCAACAAGAACAACTTTCCTCCACCGACTTCATACAACAATCACGATCGTGATGGAGCGTCCACAATATTCGAAGGGCAATCAACGGTGTGTCCTTCGTGTTTCAATGGTACGAACTTCGGCTGTTGGAAATGTCAGATGGAGATGTTCCTAAGGAGTTCTTTCCTTTGGAGAACCCTTCACAAGGAATACGTCGAGCCCACCGAAGAGGATTTTGATAAATGGACGCCTTCCGAGAAATCCGTCGAAGTCAACAATGCAAAGGCAATGAACGCTCTTCATTATGCGTTGGACCCGGATGAGTTCAACAAGATATGCACATGTAAGAGTGCATATCAAATTTGGAACCATCTCGTCGTTACCCATGAGGGAACGAACAAGGTAAAACTTTCTAAACTATATGTTGTCGTGCAAAATTTCGATATGTTTCACATGAAGGAAAATGAAAGCATAGCATCAATGTACGGATGTTTTACTGACATCACCAATGAATTGGAAGCTCTTGGACAAGTCTATTCCCAACAAGATAAGGTAAGGAAGATCATAATGGGAATGGCCTCCAAGTGGAAAAGAAGAGTTATCACCATCGAGGAGGCCAACGACTTGAAGACTTACACAGTCGTGAATCTCATCGGCACTCTTATGTCTTACGAAGTAAGACGGGATATCCAATTGAATATTCGAGCTATGATGAATCTTCGGAGGCCAAGAAGAAAAATTTAGCATTCAAAGCTAATTCTTCATCCTCCGATAGTGAAGAATCAGAAGAGATGCACTTGGAGGAATGGCTCAAATGGCGAAGAAGTTCCAACGTTTCTTTCGCAAAGATAAATTTCCCTCCAAGAATAGATTTGAGTCTACTAATAACACTTCCTCTCTTTGTTTTAAGTGTAATAAACCAGGGCACATCAAGAAGGATTGCCCAATGCTCCGAAAAAAAGAGAAGTGGAAAGCTCCAAAGTACCACAAGTCCGACAAGAATAAGAAAGATAAGAAGAACGGACTAGTTGATACATTCGATGACTCAAGTGGAGACTCATCAAGTGAATCCGATGATGAGAAGGGTGAAAGCGCCCACATGTGTTTCATGGCCCGGGAAGATCCGCTCTCCGAGGAGAGTGATTCCGACATGGATGAACCCGAGGTAAGAATGTACGAATTGCGTATTGCTAATGAAGAACTATTTGCTAAGTATCAATCTTTAATGCTTAGATATACTAATTTAAATAAATTGAATGTTAGCAAGCCATCCATTCCATGCATTATCAACAATGACACCATTGTTGATACACTAACTCTTGAGAAAGCAAACTTGGCTTCTCAAAATGTCACTTTGAGAAATGAGGTGAATACCCTCAAATCTCAACTGATCAAACATATCCTAATGATAATAGTGATATAGCTTCACAAAACACACAATTGGGGTTAGAGAATGATTCTCTTAAAACCCAAGTGCACGAGCTCAAAGCGTGGGTGTCTACCTTGGATACCAATATTTCTTCTCTTAAGGAGAAATATGAGCTCATGTCCTCCCGTATTATGAGATTTAATAAGGAAAAATGATAATTGGATGATTTGCTAGCAAACCAATTTCCGGCCACACATCGTGTTGGTATTGGTTTTATGGAAGCGAATGCATCCAATGCTCGCACCTCCTATAGTGGTGTTACTATAGACTTTGTGAGGCCATCCTCCGCTGCATCCACAAGTGGTGTCAAAAACACTGTAGGTTGCAAACCAACCAAGAAAGCCACCGCTTCACCTTCACTCCCTTTTGGCAAGAAACCCGCTAAGGGTGGAAACCAAAAGAGAGGCCATGCTTACATGTACACCAACCTTCATCCACGTAGGAAATCTCCTACTTCACAAGTGGACACACATAACACATTTTATGCTCCACACCCACGGACACATGCAAAAACACACATGAGAAATACTCCTGCACGTGACTTTATACACTCATATGCTCATACGCATCATTCTTACATGTATGCACATCCACCACATGTCATGCATGCTCCATATGGTTCATACACCATGCATATTCCTAAGCATGCATACAACCCACATATGTCTAATGCATATCCTCCTCCTCATTTTTATGCTAGAACTCATGTTCCTGGGATGCACACACCTCATAGAAATCAATCTATTGTGCATGCAACTAGGAAAAGGACTCCCAAAACATACACAACCTGGGGTCCTAAGAACACAAGCTTAAATGATAGGAATGCCTATCTTGATTCCTATTTTCATGATATTATTAATAGTGGTAATTATGTTGGGAAGCGGAAGTCCACTTGGATTTGGCTTCCAAAAGGCTAATCCCCTTGGACCCAACAAAAATTGGGTACCATAAGCTTATGATATATCATGTAGGTACCCAAGAGAAAGAAAGAGAGCAATAAAGGTCAAATTAGCTCTAAAAATAAAGGATGGATACTCGATAGTGGTTGCTCCAAACAAGATCCCTTACTACTCTCCGAAGTGATTAGCATCAAGGATAGTGCAACGGTCACATTTGGAGGTAATCAAAAGGGAACCATCATTGGAGTAGGTATAATCGGTAGTTCCTCCAAACCTTTAATTACTAATGTACATTTAGTTAGTGGTTTATGCCATAACCTTATCTCCATTAGTCAAATTTGTGACAAAGGTTACAAGGTTAACTTTGGAGAGGCTTTGTGTGAAATTATTGATTTTGATTCACATGTTTTATTTACTGGTATTAGGCGTAATAATATTTATTATTTAAGCTTGCCTAAAACCGTAGAGCATTGCTTAGATGCTACAAATGAATAATTATTATGGCATCGCCGCTTTGGTCCTGTTCATTTTAAGCACTTATATAAGTTAGCTAAGCATGATCTTGTCAAAGGTTTTCCAAAAATTGCTTTTAGTAAGAAAAACTTGTGTGATTCACGTCAAAGAGATAAACTTGGTAAATCATTTTTCAAACTTAAAGAAGGCATAACTTCTAAGAGGCCCCTCGAATTACTTCATCTAGATTTATTTGGGCCAACTAGAACTGATTCTTTAGGCAATGCTCATTATGGATTAGTTTTCGTTGACAACTTCTCCAGATTTACTTGGATCTCATTTTTAATTAATAAGAATGAAGCCATAGAAAATTTTACCATATTTGCAAAGAAGATTCAAAATTTCTTAGGATCCACCATTATCACTATTCGTAGTGATCATGGAGGAGAATTTGAGAATGAATCTTTTACAAAGTTTTGTGATGACACCGGGATAACTCACAATTTTTCTTTTCCTCGTGCACCGCCACAAAATGGTGTTGTAGAGAGAAAGGATAGGACTCTTATTGAGTGTGCACGTACCATGCTCCATGATAGTCATCTTGGACTACAGTTTTGGACAGAGGTGATTCACACGGCATGTTATGTGCTCAATAGGATCCTAGTGAGACCCCGAATGAACAAAACTTGTTTTGAGCTATTTTATGACAAAAAACCACAAGTTAAATATTTTCGAGTTTTTGGTTCAAAGTGTTTTATCAAGAACATCTTTGGTAACTTAGATAAATTTGAGCCAAGATCCGATGAAGGAATTTTTGTTGGATATTCCACACGTAGCAAAGCCTACCGGATAAACAACAAAACCACTTCAACGATCGAGGAATCACTACACGTATCATTTTATGAAGATTTTGATTTTTCTCATGTTATTGATGATAGTGTAGATACTATATGTGATTCTCTTAGTAATGTCAAGATTAATGATTCTATTATAGAGACTAACACTACTAATGAGAGTGTTGAAGATGTTCCAAGTGATGCAGGGATTCCCAAAGCTTACCCAACCGTTCGCAACTACCCTCATAACCAAATTATTGGAGACATTGGTGTGGGTGTTCGAACGAGGTTTAGAATTGAAGAATTCTCTCATTGTGCATTCGTCTCTAGCATTAAGCCAAAGAACATCCAAGAAGCATGTGAGGATAGCTCTTGGATAGTGGCAATGGAAGAAGAACTCATGCAATTCGAGAGAAATGAAGTTTGGGAGCTCGTTCCTCTTCCAAGTGGTCACCAAGTGATTGGGACCAAGTGGATCTTCAAGAACAATACTGATGAGAACGAGGTCATCACAAGGAACAAAGCAAGTTTAGTAGCTCAAGGCTACCTGCAAGAAGAATGTATCGATTTCGAAGAATCTTTTGCCCTCATAGCTAGATTAGAAGCTATTAGATTACTTTTATCTTTTGCATCTCATAAGAATTTCAAATTTTTTCAAATGGATATTAAAAGTGCATTTTAAATGGTATTGTTAATGAAGAAGTTTATGTTTCTCGACCACCCGGTTTCATACATGAAAAATTTCCAAACCATGTTTTCAAACTTAAGAAAGCGTTATATAGGTTGAGACAAGCTCCTAAAGCTTGGTATGATCGACTCAAAACCTTTCTTTTGGATTTAGGTTTTAAAATGGGTGAAGTTGATTCAACACTTTTTATTAAAGATTATGAAAATGACATCCTATTGATTCAAGTTTATGTAGACGATATTATATTTGGTTCTACTAACTTTAATCTTTGCCGAGAATTTTCTAAGTCTATGAAGGATGAATTCGAGATGAGCCATATGGGTGAGCTCAACTATTTCCTTGGACTGCAAATTTAGCAAATGAAGGATGGGACTTTCATACATCAAACCAAGTACACAGGGGAGCTTATCAAGCGATTCGGGATGGAATCGTCTTCAAGCAAAAGGACTCCCATGAGTACGGCAACCCATCTACACAAGGATGAGAACGGAAAAGATGTAGACGTTTGTCTATATCGAGGTATGATCGGTAGCTTACTCTATTTAACTGCTAGTAGGCCCGATATCATGTTTTCCGTATGTCTGTGTGCTAGATATCAAGCTAGACCTAAGTAGTCACACTTGATTGCGGTTAAACAAATTTTTCGTTACCTCAATCATTCACTAGATTATGGGTTACTTTATCCTAAATCTAGCACATATGAGTTAATCTCATATAGTGATGCCGACTTTGTCGGATGCAAATCCGATAGGAAGAGTACTAGTGGCACTTGCCATTTTCTAGGAAATTCCTTAGTTTCTTGGTTCTCCAAGAAACAAAACTCGGTATCATTGTCCACGACTGAAGCGGAATATATTGCCATGGGTCTTGCATATGCACAAGTTCTTTGGATGAGACACACTCTTAAGGACTATGGTGTCAATTGTGATACTTGCCCTATCATGGTTGATAACCAAAGTGCTATATGTCTTTTCAAGAATCCGGTACATCACTCCCGTACTAAACACATAGATGTGAGACATCATTTTATCAATGATCATGTAGCTAAGAAGGACATCATCTTAGAGTACATTGAAACCCAAAAACAAATCTCCGACATCTTCACTAAACCTCTTAAAGAAGATTCTTTTGTAAGGTTACGTGGAGAATTAGGGATTATGGGTGAATCTGAAATTTAGGAGTTCAACCTTCATGTTATATCATATTTGGACTCATATCATCATGGTACTTCTTTTTATAGATTATATGGTTCTCATATATTCGTTTTAACAGATGTTATTGAGATTTTGATGATTTCGTTAGTTTTTGGATTGTTTTAAGAGATTTGTGTGTTAATCGATTATATTTTGATATTGATTTCTTGATTAGATTTTTGTTAAAGTATAGGTCCTATGGTGAGTTGTATCTATCCTCTTGTTTTTTTAACCTCACTGTGCTTTTCTGGACCAGGACAGACGACTGTCAATCCTTCGACAGTCGACTGGCCTACTCTATTTTCTCATACAGTATACTGTATCTTTCGTACAGGCGACTGATGACGCCTTTACAGTCGACTGTCTAGTCGACAGGCGACTGCAGTTTGGTCATTAGGCGCATGTCCATATCTTCAGTGGTCTCTGTTTTAATATCATCAGATTTTTGAATCTCAGTCAGTCGACTGATGAGTAATATACAGTCGACTGTCTCTCCGACAGGTGACTGTGAGTTACCCAAAAGTCGACTGTCTGTCAACCTAAGCCCATTTTTATCCTTTCAACCAGTCGATTGATGATTGTTCATCAGTCGACTGTCACCTGTTGTGGCGGTTCGTTAACTTGATCTGAGCCGTCGATATCTTGATCCAACGACCCAGATTCTTTAGACCCTTCATATCTCATCGAGGGCCGTCGATTCGTTCGTATGTTTTCTCTCCCATCCGACTGAAAAACTCCCCCCCTTCGAACTCCACTGTCGATCACTCCTCCGTCGATTTTGAGTCGATTCAAACGATCTCTCCTCCTATCTTCCAATTGTTTGTTCAATAAACTCTACATCAGTCGATCGTCAAGTCTTAGTTATCATCTTCTTTCGTTTATCGACTCTTGCTTACTCTAGCTTCTATCGTTTGTACTTCATGGAACCTGTTAGTCCTCCGTCGTCAGATGAGTACTTGGATATCTCGTTTGGTGACCATATTCCCTCGGCAAATGTCGTTGAACCCTCCTCTTCACCAGCTGACCAACCACCCTCTACTCTACTGTCTGTTCCACTCGAGGATTTCCTCCTCGGTAGGCTGTGTGACCGTGTTTCCTTGATCGAAATGTGTGTATCCAACTTGGATCATAAGCTCTCGCTTCTCCTTGAGCTTCAGTACAAGTCTTTCCTTTTTCACGGCATCCCCATTCCGGCCGCTCTTCAGGACATGTTTCCACCTTCGGAGGATCTCCTAAGTCATCTGCTGTCCCTCCTCCTCCAGGTTTTGTGCCTTTGCCTTCTGAGGTTTTGACCCACGTGCATGCTCATGTGGATCTTCTGTTGCGGGTGCATCATCATCCAAGAGGAAGGCTCGTGCATACCCTACCCGTCGCTCCACCAGACTGATGTTCCGTCAATTTGGTTTCCCTTCAGACACATCAGTCATCCATATCGACTGATGCTGCTGTTGCTGCTCCGGGGACACTCACCCTTAGACCTAGATGTTTTGTTAGGGTTTAGTGTTTAAGTGCTTTTGTATGGATCATATAGTTTTTGTGTGCTGATGTTGTCTGTATGATGATGTATTTTGATCACACTTTGTGGATATACATGGTGTTTTGGATGTACTTTGTGCCCTTGTAACTTTGACCATATTTATATATGAAAATGCAGTTTCTTCATTCTATTTCACACATTGTATCATTGTCTATCTTATATGTGTGAATTTTGTGAAACTGTCTCCTTGTAGGCGATATCATTAATATGATGTGATTTGAGATGATTTTTATCATGTGGCTCGTAATGTTGATATTGGACGTTCATTCCTTTAGTCAGCTAAGTTTTAATGTGTTTTATGAGTTTTTGATTTGTATATCTTTAAACTATTATGATTGTTTTAGTTCTTATTTAGCACTATTGTTGTTGTTATTCTATTCCCACCTTTTGGATAATGCCATAGGGGGAGAGAAATAAACATATCATAATTATGTGCTAAGTTAATTCTAATTCAAAACTAACCTGGATCTAAGATTGAAGTTGCCTTAGATTCAAGGGGAGTAAGATACAATGAATATGGATTATAAAATCCTAGATTTCATGAATTCAAGCATATCATTCCATTCATACTTATCTTACTCATTTACTTCATTTGATATATAGATGCCCTAGTATTTATTGACTAACTTGATTGTCATCTACGTAGGGGGAGTAAGTTGCCTTTAAGCACAATTATTTATCTTTTTGTTTATATTTGTTTGTCATCATATAAAAGGGGAAGAATGTTGAGTATTAGACTTCTCCCTACTTGGTGTTAATGATGAGCAAACATAAATACTTGTGACTAATCCCATATTTGCAGTTAATCCATTGCCTAAGCATATCATGAAGATCAATTAGCAATGGATGACACTCAAAGATCAATGAAAGCAAAGGAAGTGGATTGGATGAACAAAGATGGTGATTGAAGCTCCTAAGAGACTTCAAGCTCATACGTTGGAAAGAAGAGAGAGTTCTACATATGTAATCATTTTCTCTTCTAGTATGTAGCTTAGAAGTAGAACTATGTTGGAGCGCACACACATCTTCATTTCAGTCTTAGGAAATCATTAAATCAACTTTCCTAAGACTCCATTTCATTTCCATTAAGAATGTGCATGTCATGATCTCAACAGTCGACTGATGAACCATTTACAGTCGCATGTCTTAAAACAGTCGACTGTGTTTTGTTCTACATTCACCTATTATGCACATGCTTAATTAGTTAATTTTTGGGCTTCTATGATTTAACTCTTTCCGGCGACTGCTGTACATTTCACAGGCGTCTGTCCAAGGGACAGTCGACTATGATTTGTTAATCAGTCGCATGTCTATATTCAGCCCAAGATCATTCTCAGTTTGATTTGGCCCGTCGACTGATGTTGTATTTACAGTCGCCTGTCCAAGGACCAGTCGACTATAAACGCTTCAACAGTCGCATGTCCATGATTCTTCTGCAGGACTTGCTCTCTGGAATAATTCGTATTCTAGTGCCAGTCGACTGTTGTTGTATTTGCAGTTGACTGTCCAATGGCACAGTCGACTATCGATGCTTCAACAGTCGTCTGTCTTTGAGCCTCTCTGCAGACTCATCTCTCTGGAAAATGTCAGGGTTTGTAATCAGTCGTCTGTAGAAGGAATTACAGTGGCCTGTTGGATTGACAGTCGACTGTCTTCTCTTCATCAGTCGCATGTCCTGTATTTCCAGACCTTCCTGAGACTTTCTCAACTTACCCAGATTACGGCCAGTCGCCTGTAGAAGGATTTACAATCGCATGTTGGTTTAACAGTCGACTGTCTACTCCTTATCAGTCGACTGTCCACGTGGTAAGTTACCGTTTGAATTCTCACCTACCCTCTGTCACAGTGAAGCAGTCGACTGTGTTTTGTTCAATAGTCGACTGTCGCATGCGCAGATTCTATCTGTTGAGCTTTTCTTCACGGATTTCAAAGGAGCTTTTTGTGGATTCTGTTTGAAGGGTTTGAGAAAACTATAAAGGCAGCCTCTACTGTTCCATTGAGATGTAACTTATTTTGTTAGCAACTCTCTCAAACATTCAAGATTTCATTCTTCCAAGATCAAAGCTCTCAAAATCCAAAAGCCCTAGAATCCAACCTTTCATCTCTTGCTCTCCAACCTAGAACCAAAGAGAAATCTTCTAGGCATTTGGTGCAGTCAAGAGAAAGGGTTTCCTCTCTTCAAGAGAGTCATTCAACACACAACACACTCTCCTTCAAGTTCTACTTCAAGGCATAGGTGATTGTAAATGTTGTTTATTTCAAATTTCATAACTTTTGTTATTTGATTTATTCTCGGGTTGTGAGACTGGTTTGCTTGCTCCCAAGTTATGAGAGTCAAGGACAATCGAGTGTATTTCGATTTCACTTGTAGGGTTGCTACAAGTGGGGTTTTTAAGGGAACCTCAAGTTGGGGTTCTAACTTGAGTATCCGATGGTATCCGGGTGTAAGGGACGTAGGATTACCGGGAACAAGTCGGGAAGCGACTTGGGTAATCCGAACCCTTGAAATATCCTTGCGTTTGCATTATTTCATTTTGGGGTTTACTTTTATTACACATTATTTGTTGGTTAGGAATTTAATTTGGTGTAACTATCTTTTTAAATTCCATAAACACTATTCAAACCCCCTTCTAGTGTTTTCCTCATAGCCAGGGACCTTACACCGTCCACATGATCACTCATGACGCATGATATTAAAAGCATCCCACCCTAACGATAGTCCTGAGTACTATCTTGGGATGTCTGAATTGATGATCAAACGTTGCAAGTATGTAAACTCCTGAACAAAATGTGAGGCTGCCCAATACTCTCAGAAAAAATTGGAAAAAGAAAAGTTTCAAGAATATTTTCGATACTAGTGCGGGCATTTTCAGTAAGGGGACCAAGAATCCCACAGAGTTGGCAGACTTTTTGGGGATTAAACTGTCGACTACTATCACTACTTATCTGGGATTACCTTTATCTTCAAAATATCCCAAGACACCCATGTTCAGCAGATTAGTAGACAAGTGTAAAAAAGGCTGTCATGTTAGACATCGTCTGCTCTCTCCATTTCAGGCCGCATTGAACTGGTTAGATCAGTTATTTATGGCATTGTATCCTTTTGGATGAAATCTTTTCGAATTCCCCGTACTATTTTGCATACCATCTCATCAGCATGCAGAAGATTCATCTGGGGTCCATCTTGCATTTGGGCATGCAAGGATATTTGCACCCCCAAAGAGGAGTGAGGGTTGGACTTAGGCTTCTATCGGAACTCAATATGGCATCTGGGGTTAGGTTTGACTTGGCGGTTATTGTCTAGTGAAGGGGTATGGGCAAACCATATGAAAGAGAGCTACGGGGGCCTCGACACTTTCTATACAACAACGGGAAAGCCCACACACTCGGGCACATGGAAATTTATGCTATAATGTAGGAATATCTCCCAAAAGCTTATCAAGAAAAAGGTTAGAGACGGTAGATCGACACTCTTTTGGCATGACAACTGGTTGCCGTGCGGCCCGCTCAAACACATATATGAAATTTCGGCTGGTGTAAGTCACAAGCAGGTGAGGGACTACTGGCATGATGCAGGCTCGGACTGGGCTGATGATGCGGCTTTGACATCCGTCAGGCCGTTGTTGCAACACATTACTCTAAATCGAGGGGAAGATGCATGGGCTTGGGGACCTGGGCATGATTTCAGTTTCCGTGAGGCTTGGGAAGGATCAAGAACTCGAGGTATTAACTTCCCATACTATAAACTAATTTGGTATAGCAAACATATCCCCAAAATGTCCCTGACTCTCCTAAGAGCTTTTAAAGGGAAATTGCTTACCAAAGACATTCTTAGTAAATGGGGGATAGGTACTTCCGGGAACTGCGTGCTGTGTGAAGGGAATAGTGAAGAGAGCATCAATCATTTATTCTTTGCTTCTGATTACTCATGCTATTTGTTACGCAGAAGTCTACTTAAACTAGGCGTGAGTGCAAAAATTCCACATACTATGACAGATGTTGGGAACTTCTATCTGAGCAAATTTGGGGAAAAGTGCATATTAAGCTTACTTGCAAAAACGGCCCTAGCTTCTTTGGTCTGGCATATCTGGTGGGAGAGGAACATGAGAATTTTTGACAACACTAGAAGAAGCAAGACCCAACTATTCGAAGACATTACAGCGGATATTAGGATCACTCTCAAAGATTAAGATTTAGATGATGAGGGGGCGGTAGAGGCTTTTTCAAATTGGGAATTCCGTGATGCAGGCTGAGATTTATCAATTTTGGATAATGATCTAGGACATGATTGATTTAGATTGATGGGAGAATAGGATTAGAAATTAATAGTAGAGAGTGACAGCGCTTGTGTCCTATCATCTCTCTATTATATCCTGATACCTTATTGCTTCCACTTTGTATTGCGTTGCACATAATTATTAATAAAGATCCATACTTACCTTTCACACACACACACACACACATATGAGGGATCAAATAACCTCCAAAAATAACCCCCAAGATAACCCCCTAGCAAAAAGTTTATGTCCCTCTATTTTTTCGGAAGATCCGAACAGTTCATCTTGATCTCCACCCTCTAAAACCCCGACCCACCAATTTTCAGCCCGATCTTATATGTTTGGCCCGTTCATCAACCATTCGCAAAAGTTCTGTTCATGCGAAACCGTTAAATTTGGGACGGATGGATGGACAAGCAAAACACATGGGATCGGGCTGAAAATTGGTGTGTCGGGGTTTTATAGGGTGGAGATCAAGATGAACGGTTCGGATCTTCCGATAAAATAGGGGGGCATAAACGTTTTGCTAGGGGGTTTTCTTGGGGGTTATTTTTGGGGTTATTTGATCCCTCCTCACACACACACACACACACACACACACACACACACACACACACACACACACACACACACACACACACACATCACTCCTCATCACATCACTGAACAACACTACAACTTATAAGCATGTCCCAAACTTAACTATAGATCCTACATTTTCGTTTGATTTCTACCCCGTAATCCTTGCCTTAAACAATCAATACTTTATACAAAGAAATCTCTGAAAGGAAAAATACTAACTATCCTCAACCAATACCTCTTGCAAATTTCCTCACTTCTTTGCTAATCATTTTTCATTAGGGCAGCAACATCTTCCCAGGAGATCTTTAATGTACAGTTTCCTCTATAACTGAGTTCTTCAAAAACTATACATTCTCATAAGTTGTCCTATCCGTAATATGTCATCCCTTGTTCATAGTATAACCTAACTCGTAGCTCTATAATTATGACATCATCCAACTCCAATCTTATTCTTATATCAAGCAATCGATATAACGATGCTCTACCAAAAACTAGATGACAACAAGTACAAATACGCCTAGCATACATCACCATTTACAATCAACAATTGTCTAGCTTCCAAATCTTTCTTCATCGTGACAATTCGTAAATTTATTCACCATAATTAACAAACTATTAAATCACATCTTATCATAACCTATTGTATCTTATTTTAAGCAATTTCAGATCAATCTATACAACTATCCATTCGTATCAACAAGTCGTATCATTTCTGATGTCTTTATCACCCTATATGTAGGATGGAGTCTTGTTTCTTTAAATACTTTATTCTTCATCATTGTCACCATAAATCATAATATACTTACATAGCTACTCGCAGCTGATACTAACCTGAGTTTCAAATCCGTAATGTAATCATCTTCATGTACCACTCCTACAATGAAACTCTATTGAAGCTGTTATATAAGGGTATCATCCTAATATGAAATATAAATCTTGAACACATCATTCTATTTATCACCTTGTAAATAGATTAATCTAAGTTCTTCGTGTTTAAAGTCAACTAATTACAACTACAACTTACAATATCTCAACTACACTTATCCGTAATTATAATCTCCTAATAATAATAACCACATCTAATATTCTAACAGTACAACGTATAACAAAAATTAACATTGCTGATGATGAAATTAAAAAAAAAAGAGGATAACATTTAAAAGGATGATAACGCAAATTTAAAACAAATCTCGCTAAAATTGTAATAAGTAAAGACACACACGAAAGTGATAATTAAGAAATAGTGTGATAAGTATATGTAATATGTAGAAATTAAGAGAAGTATATGAGTATGGATGATATAGGTTAGAAAATCATTTTAAGGTAGTAATTAAAGATTACGGCAAAGAAAGTTTCAAAATCAAAGAATGAATTTGAGTCAGCTGAAGAGTATGAGATCCAGGCATGTACTAAAGATTTTCAAGAAATTAAACTATGCGAGGAATTCAATGAAAAGGATATCAAAAGTAGAATCAAGATTGTAATGTGGAGGATTCGAAAGGATAATGATGACTGTCAGGAGGATCACGTGGATCGAGAGCAGGATTTAGAATTTGATGATCAAATGTGTATACGACTAGGAAAATGACTTTGTGAAAAACTACGATGGATTTCTATGGTCAGTAACGTAGAAAGTACTATTAAGGAAGATTAAAACTCAAGGGTATACTTATGTGGTTGACTAAGGATTAGAAACCTTAAGACTATGATTTCCTAATGAATCAGATTGGGGTAGGAAATTGAAAAAAAGGTGTCATTGAGAGTCAAGATTGTAATATTATCTATGCTGTTTCTAAGGTATTTTGCACGAGAATCGACCTGCATGGGCCACCACTATAACCTATCACGCCCCGCTTCCCATTATGCTTGGGAGCAAGGACGCAAGCGGGTCCGCGTGTGCAAGTAAGGAGGAGGTATTTTTGCTTTTCTTTCCTCCTTGACTTAACACAATAAGCGTCCGTGTGAAAACTTTGCAGGTACTTGCATGCATACTTAGAAACAGCGCAGGTAAGCAAAAATATTACTTTTATTCTTACAATCTCAACATCTCAAACTGGATTACAACAATGAATGAAAGGAAAAGTAGGTCTTATGACCCATACAACAAAAGTAAAAGAATACAATGATAACTCACAGATTTAACAACTCCTGGTCCTCGGGCTCAACTAACTCTAATAAGTCCTCCTGGTAAACTGGCTGATGATCTGACATACATTCCAAAAACAATGAATGTATGTCAGCAAGGGTCTGCAAGTGAAAGTGAGAAACCCAAAGCAAAGTGTACGAATAGAAATAAATTATGAAGCAGTAATGATTTTAAACAAGGTCTCAGCATAGTTTAAACATGGCAATTTAAAACATGGCGAAGTAAGGAACTACTAGCATTGCAGTTCTACAGCATTTTAAAAGTAAAGTAATGAGCATGACAGTTTATATAACATGGCAGGAAAGGAAAAGACAGCGCAAAAAGATAAACGTGGCATGGAAATGGCCGTAGCGTGTGCTACCGACTACAAGACAAGACAAAACAAGACCAGACGGTGTGTGTCAAGAGGGTTCATGCCTTACGGTTCGAGGGGGATCAACCCCTCTAAACCGTGCGACCGCTCAACCCTTCCCCAGCCCAAGTGCACAAAACAAGTCTGTACACGGGATCACTCACTCTGCTAGGTGAGTGCCCTATTGCACGCAGACTATGTATCCGTACAAGGGATCACTCTCTCTGTCTTGGAGAGTGTCGTATTGCCCGCAGGCTGTGTATCTGTACAAGGGATCACTCTCTCTGTCTTGGAGAGTGCCCTATTGCCTGCAGGCTGTGTATCCGTACAATGGATCACTCTCTCTGTCTTGGAGAGTGTCCTATTGCCCGCAGGCTGTGTATCCGTACAAGGGATCACTCTCTCTGTCTTGGAGAGTGCCCTATTGCCCGCAGGATGTGTATTCATACAAGGGACCACTCTCTCTGTCTTGGAGAGTGCCATATTTCCCGCAGGCTGTGTATCCGTACAAGAGATCACTCTCTCTGTCTTGGAGAGTGCCCTATTACCCGCACGTTGTATAATACAATCAAATGTGTTCAAAGCAGTTCAAGAGTTTCATGTCATCGTCAATTTTCCATTAATGAGTGTCCACACACACACGCACACATGCATTATCAATTCACTTATTAAAGGTCCACACACACACGCACAGAAAATGCATTTAAACATTAATACTCCAATAATTTGTGTAGGTTCGCACACTTGCCTGATTTGACGATTTCGGGTGTCCAGGTGGTCGTAATGGAAAATGTGTGTGTGAAAATAACGTGGAGCATCTGGTCATGTCAATTTTAGCATTTATCCTGAATTACGACACCCTAAAACAAATTAAACAAAGAATTTTAAAAGGGTTGTTTATTAAACCTGTAATCAACTATTTTTCGTTATTTATTCTTGAATTTTAAACATGCGATATTTTATGTCAAGGTGTCACAAATTAAGTATGGGTCGTCATGGTATTTTTAGTGTGCGTCATTTCATGGGTCAAATTCTTGTTATTCAGCATTAAGGGAAAAAGACGATTTAACATTTAAACTTCAATAATTCATAACAAATTGTACACTTATCTGATTTTGATGAACTTGGTGTCGTTGGGTTCGTCTTGACTAGCACTACGCTACCGTGAAGTCGGTTATCTGGTTTTATTAGACATATAACAGAGTTAGGTCTTTTACGACATATCAAATGTTAAAAAATAATCCATACGACGTCTAATAATCTGTTTTTATTAAGTTCTCTATCCTAGGGTGTGGGTTATAGCATGTTAAGGAATAGATCTACTAATCTTTGTCGCAGCGGTGTAACGGAACGTAGCGAGGGGCAACGACGACACGTACAACGTCTAACGGCGGCTACTGCTGAAAACTTGATGCGGCAGCGAGGGGTGGAGCGAACATCGCCGGTTGCGAGCTGTCGGAGGTTTGCAGGGTGGCCTGAACGCGGAGGGGGTGGCTGACAGCCTGCTGCAGGCTGGGGGAAGAGTCAATGGCCTGCGGCGGGGCGTGTACGTGCGGGAGGAGGAGCTGGCCGTGTGACTGAGCAACCAGCGAGTGTGAGGGAGGCCCGGGGTTGCGCGTGGAGTTTGAACGGACAAGTCTTGGGGTGCAAGCGGCCTTGGGGGCTGCTGGTGTTAGCGTGGGTCACCGGAAGGAGTTGCGCGCGTGGTGGAGGGCTGTGCGCGCTGCAGGCTGGGGGGATGTTCGGCGGTAGCCTGGAGGGTTTTGGCTCTCTCTCTGGCGATCTGGTGGTGGCAGGCGGCGGTTGAGGGTCGGTGGCAAGTGGGGATGGCCGTCGGAAAAGTACAGGAGGCGAGGGGAGAAGCACACGGGCTGGGTTGCGCGTGGGGTTGCTCGGAGTTGGGGTTCGGTGAGTTCAGGCGGCCTGGATGATGGGTTGTGGCTGCTGTTGGTAGTAGCTAGGGTTTGTGCGGGTTTTAAGGAGGGAAGGAGCAGCGCACACGAAGCTATCCTAGGGTTTGTTTTGTACATGCTAGGTTCTTTCGGGTTAGTATTTGTAGGCTCTTGAGGTTACATGTGTTTGGGTTTAAAGTATGCAGGGGTGGGCTCGGGTTGCACGTGAATATGGGCCTGGGTTTAGCTTAGGCTGGGTTTTAATAATTGTATGTGTTGTGTGAAAAGTTGGGGCCTATGGATTCTTTGCCCTAGGTGTAGTTTCATTTGTAGGGGTTTTAGGTTTCAATTTGAAGGGCTCCTAGAGTTCTCTTTTATTTCTCGTTAGGCTAGCATTAGTAAGCTGGGAGATATAGGCATGAAGTTGGGCTTGCATGTGGGGGCCCTGGGGTTGGGTGCCCTGGGTTCTAGTTTAAGAGGTGGGTTGTTTTATGTTTAGTTTTATCATGTATGGCTTGGGTTCGGCTGGTGGGGTAGAGGGTAGGGTTTTGAGAGTATAAGAGGAAAGATTTGACTAATTAAGAAAGATTTAAACTTAGGAGTAAATGGAAAGGACAAGGAGTTAAATTGCAATTAGAGAGACGGTTTAAAATGAGTAAAAGTCTCCTATCCAATTTGAAAGTAAAGTCGAATTTGAAATTTAAATTTTAAGTTGAATATTTAATGAAAAAAATATATAATGATAAATTTTAAAATAATAAAAGTTAATACGTACTTAAGGTGCGTAGCTAATACGAGTACGTAGTACGAATACGTAGTACGAATACGTAAAACGTATATGCATTAATTACAGAGACAGGAAAGTACAACAAATGATAGGATACGAATAAAATGTATTATCAAAATACCGGTTGTTACAAGCGCTACCTAGCACCTACCGTCCCAAAAAAACATCTATTCAGGAAGCAAGGGATTTATCGCAGATGAAAGTGGAAGCCTGATAGGGAACCAAATGTCCCATGAGCTAGAGCTGCAGAGCATTGAACTGAGAGAGAAAGATGAAATCAAGACTTCAAAGGCACTAGCCCTTCAAGCTAAGGAGGATGAAGATGGAGATGGGGAGGAGTCTTTTTCGGTGAGAAGCTTCAAGAAATATATCAGGACATGCAATGGGAGATCATAGACTTTAAAAAGGTTTAATCGCTCTAACAAGTTTAACTCTGCAAATAAATTTTTTGAGTAGACTACTACTGATCCAGTTATATGTTTTAAATGCAAAAAAACAGGGACATTTTATGAAGCAATGCCCTCAAGGAAAGAACAACGCTGCGGAGCAAAAGGGGAAATCTTTGGTGCTCACATGGGATATGGACAACGAGGATGAATCTCAAGAGGAAGTTGCACACTCCTCACTTTGCCTGATGGGAGAACTAGATGAGGTAAAATCTCTAACTAAAGCTCAACTTGTGACTACTTTTAAAGAAATGCAAGATGAAATTCAAAGTTTGGAATCAACTGTTGAGTTACTTGAATCCCATGTAGAGAAGTTTAAAAATGCTAATTTTGAATTTCAACAAGGCAATTATAATATGTCATTAGAAGTTGATGAAATTAAAGAGAAGCTTGTTGCATGTAATTCTACTATTAGCTCTTTGAAAAAGGGAAAATCTTGCATGCCTACTGAAACTGAATGTCTGAATTGCTCTACTTTGCTTAAAGATATTAGCATGTTTAAACAAAATATGGTTAAGCTAGAAGTTGAAAATGAATTGCTAAATGAGAAAATTTGCATGCTAATAAATGAAAACAAAGAGCTAGAAAAGAAGATGGCTAATCTTAAAAAGAGTGAGGAAGAGAACAAAAAGGCCTTCATTAGTAAATGTACCATGCTTGCTAATGAGAACATGTTTTTAAAGTCTAAATATCTGATCTTGAATTGTCTATTAAAAAATTTGGTGTTGGAAAGCATTCATTAGACATTATTCTAGGTAATCAGATATATGGAAATAACATGCGTGGTTTGGACTATGGAAATAAAATTGATGAGAGGCCTAGATTTAATAGAAAACATCAAATAGAAACTGGTGTAGGAAGAAGCATGTTTGCTAAATGTTATACATGTGGTGGTGTTGGTCATGCTTATTATAATTGCAAGTATAGGAATACCAACATCAAATTTAAGCAAATTTGGGTTCCAAAAAGTAAAGTGACTAACACTAGTGTACCTATTTGGATTCCTAGGTCACACATACCATGCTCTTCTTATGTGTAGGTACATGGCACGTCTAAGGGACAAAAGTGTGAGTGGTACTTAGACTCTGGCTGCTCAAGACACATGACAGATGAGAGAGAAAAGTTCATTTTCCTTGCAAAGCATGAAGGATGAAATGTTACTTTAGGGGACAATGAAAAATGCAGGGTAATTGGTAAAGGCGTCGTAGGTAACGACACCTTTCAGCTTATAGATGTCCTACTGGTTGAAAAGCTTAAACATAACCTCATTTCTATCAGTCAACTGTGTGACAAAGGTATGAAAGTTGAATTTGATGCAAACCTTTGTAGAATCATTGATAGCTCCACATGTGACACTATTATTATTGCAAAAAGAAAGAATAATGTTTATACTCTTAAGCTTGAAGAACTAACGGTTTCTAAATGCTTGCTTGTAGGTGAAGAAGAGGCCACACTTTGGCATAGACGATTAGCACATGCAAGCATGGGATTGATAAAGAAGCTGGAAAGCAAAAATCGGGTAAGAGGACTACCGCATCAAACATATGTGAATGGTAAGTTATGTATGGTATGCACAAAAGGTAAGCAAACTATATCTACTTTCTCTAGCAGTAATGAAGTTGCCACCACACGTATATTGGAATTGGTGCACATGGATTTATTTGGTCCCACAGACATTGATAGCCTAGGAGGTAAAAGGTATTGTTTAATATTGGTTGATGACTTCTCTAGATATACATGGGTCTACTTCCTAGCCAAAAAATCAGACTCGTTTGACAATTTTAAAAACTTTTGCATACAAGTTTCTAATGAGAAAAATTCTTCCATTATAAAAATTAGAAGCGATTATGGAGGTGAGTTTGAAAGAGCTATTTTTGAAAATTTCTGTCTTGAAAAAGGAATTTTACATGAATTCTCTTCTTCTAGAACACCTCAACAAAATGGGGTGGTCGAAAGAAAGAATCGCACATTAAAAGAGATGACTAGGAGTATGTTAAATGAATATAGTTTGCATGTGTCTTTTTGGGTTGAGGCCATTAATACTGCATGCCATATATGCAATAGAGTTATGCTTAGACCTATACTAAATAAAACTTCTTATGAACTATGGCATGGCCGCAATGGCCACACTCCCAAAGTTTCTCACTTTAGAGTATTTGGATGCAGGTGCTATATATTAAATATTGCAGATCAGCTTGGCATTATTGAATCCAAATCAGATGAGGGAGTGTTCGTGGGATATTCGGCAAGGAGCAGAGCATACAAGATTTACAATAAACGCACCCTTGCTATTGTTGAATCTATAAATGTAAAATTTGATGAATCTGATATAAATTCTTTGGATTGCAGGCAGAACAATGAAGAGGAAAATATAGAACAACAAAGCATTCCAAAGAATAATGAGGAGCAACCTGAAATACAAAAGGAAGCTGAAACTGACACGGCAGAAATTCAAGAAGAAGCAGTTACCAGAAGAGAGCTGAGGTTCAATCCAAACCACCCATCAGACTAAACTATAGGAGAGCCTACGGCGGGTATTCGCACACGTTCTTCTTTTAGAGATCTTTGTGCTCTATGTATTTATGGTAATTTTATTTCTGTAATAGAGCCTAAGACTATAGATATTGCTTTATAAGAGGAAAGTTGGGTTTTGGCCATTCAAGAGGAAGTAAATCAATATGTTAGGAATAATGTCTGGAAACTAGTGCCTAAACCCACTGATTATCCCGTGGTACTAAATGGGTGTTTAAAAACAACCATGATGAATCTGGTAATGTTATTAGAAACAATGCTAGGTTGGTAGCTAAAGGTTATAATCAAATTGAAGGAATTGATGTGGATGAGACTTTTGCACCAGTTGCTAGGCTTGAGTACATTAGAATTTTGTTAGCTTTTGCAAGTTATAAAGGGCTCAAACTGAAACAAATGGATGTAAAAAGTGCTTTTCTTAATGGCTACCTAAAAGAAGATGTTTTTGTTGAGCAACCCCCAGGTTTTGAAAGTCATATTTTTCCAAACCATGTTTATAAATTAGAAAAAGCTTTGTATGGTCTTAAGCAAGCTCCACGAGCTTGGTATGACCGTCTAAGCACATATTTGTTAGAAAATAATTTTAAAAAGGGGAGTGCTGCTAATACATTATTTTTGATGCATGAATCTGATGATTTTCTCATTGTGCAAATATATGTTGATGATATTATTTATGGTGCTACTAACGATCTTCTATGTCAAAAGTTTGAGAAAGTCATACAGGATCAGTTTGAGATGAGCCTTATGGGAGAGCTGAAATATTTTCTGGGGTTCCAAGTAAAGCAAGGAAAGAAAGACATCTTTCTATCTCAAACCAAATACATCAAGGAGATTCTGAAAAGTTTGGGATGGAGAAGTCTAAAGGAATTGGAACGCCGATGTGCCCCAACACAAAAATGGACAAGGATGAACAAGGAGTTGCAGTGGACCAAAAGCTATATCAAGGTATGATTGGTTCCTTGCTGTACTTGACTGCTTTTAGGTCTGATATAATGTTTGCAGTATGCTTGTGTGCATGCTTTCAATCAAACCCAAAAGAGTCCCATTTAAAAGCCATTAAAATGATCATTAGGTACCTAATCAGTACACCTACTTTAGGCCTTTGGTATCCTTCTAGTGGTAATTTTGATTTGGTGGGTTATTCTGATGCTGATTATGCGGGTAGTTTAACTTATAGAAAGAGCACTAGTGGCACTTGTTTTATGTTAGGACACTCTTTAGTTTCATGGTCTAGCCGTAAGCAAAATAGTGTTGCATTATCTATAAGAAAATGATGCAAACATTATCTGACTATGGACTAGCTCTTAAAAGAGTCACTCTTAGATGTGATAGCAAAAGTGCCATTGATCTTTTTAATAATACTGTAAACCACTCTCATACTAAACATATTGACGTAAAGCACTATTTTCTTATAGACCACCTCACTAAAGAGGATGTGTCTGTTGAGTTCGTTCCTACAGAATCACAACTTGCAGCATATTCACTAAACCTTTGGTTGAGGCTCGCTTTTGTCGCCTTCGTCTTGAGCTTGGTATTATTGATAAAAATTAGTACGAGATTTCATACTTTCTTGAGTGCTTGAACTTTTTCCTTGTTTGTATGCTAATAGTTGCATGGTTATGTGTGCATGATTTTCTTTGTTTTGTGTGACTGCATCTCATGTTTGCTTTAATACTTCATGCATAAAAACAAAAAAAATTATAAACTGAAAAAAAACCAAAACAAACAAACAATGGTGCTTAAATGTGAATCTTTCTCTTTGATTCATTAAAAGAATACTTCATGAATGATTTTCATATCCATGTAGAAATTGATGTATTATTGCTTTTGCTACATGCGCATGTTCATTGTTCTAAATATTCATGGCATGTTCAATGACTAAAAATAACTTGATTTCTACACCTACTACTTCACTTCCACATGTATTATTATTTTTATACATTTGGAGATATCGTTTATGAAGTATAGAAAGTGAATGAAGGAGGAAAACTTAACTGAAAATCTACGGGATATGATATACCTTTCCATGGATAAAAATTGAGCATTTTCAAAAAAATGATACTACAAGCATAAAAGTGAAATAGAAGTTTAATTACTCTGTATGAAAAATGGATACAATCCTTGGTAACGAGATTACCCACGAGTATCCAACATAAGCTTTATGGGTAAACTTTAGCGTTGGTGTATTTACTCGTCAACAATGCCACCCCCACATCTAAAAGTCCTTATATGCTATGTTTTGGGGTGTGGTACCTTTAACTCATTTCTAATGAGATGGGGAAAATCAATCCTAGGTGATAGAACGTTATATGGTAAATGTGGATTGGTTTTGGTTGCTTTCTTAATGATTCTCCCTATGTGCTTCAATTTTAATCATCACACATACACGTTGGTGTTGAATTCTTCGTTGTTTAATTTCATTGGATTATGACTTGATTATTCAATGACTGTATACATGCAAATGTTGGTAAAGGTTTATAATGCTCTCGTTTTGCATGGTCTATGTTTTTGACTTCCTGTTTTGACTTTTGATGATAACAAAGAGGGAGAAAAAAATTTGCGAAGATTTGAATTAAAAAAATTGGGAAGATTTGAATTGGTATTGTGCGCTTTGGTACTATGAAGTGGTATTTGGTATTAATGCTCATGAACATATATGAATGCTTGATTAACGGGGAGCATGAATATAGGGGGACCATGCATGTTGTTACCTTTGCACATCATTATATATCATTGCATGTCACCATCTATCATCACACTTTTACATAACCTATTTGGACCTTTATTGTGCAAATCTTATACTTAGTTTGTCATCATCAAAAGGGGGAGATTGTTGGTAGCAACGATTTATGAACTTTGTGTTTGATGATAACACACGAGCGTGAACGTTTTTAACGTGTGTGTTAAGTGTTTCAGGAATGGAGAGCATGTGACTAATTCATAAAGAGACTTGGTCAATGGGATGATGAATGAGTTGTTCATGTGGAAATGAGAAATAGTCAAAGGGTGTACCAAGTCATGTTCAAGCTTGAATGCACTACAAATCATCCTAACTATAGGACTCCTCTTTGTACATCTATCCTAAGCCATTAGATTATCCCCTAGCCAAATTCATCTTGATCCTTGGATGTGCCATAGCCGCAATTATTTTAAGAGCTCTTCCAATCAAAATTTCGGCGGCCTAAAATCCCAAGCTCAGGCCGCACAAAAATTCTCTTCAAATCCCCAAGATTAAAGACACAGCCGAAAAAACCTCTCGAAGCCAATGCCATTACAAATACCCCATGGCCGAAACCCTAAAAAAATCCTCTCACAGCCGCATTTTTAGACCTCATCTTCCAATAAACCTTATCAAATCCCCAAGAGAGCTATTCACAAAAAAGAAGGGAGAGCCGCATCTTTATTTTTCTCTCAATCAATAAAAAGTTCAAAGGGGCCAAATATTTTTTTCTCTCCTCTTGAACAAGCAGCCGCACAAAATTCTCATGCAAAAAATTCCTGATGTCTCACCTTTGAAAACAAAAAAAGGGAATATGCCGAAACTTTTTTTTGCAAAACTCTAAGAGCACAGGCCGCCGTAAGTTCCTTTCAACAATCTGATACCATCTTCATCAAAAATTAGAAAGGTGCCGCAACTTTTAAAAGGGTGGCGCAAGTTGCAATCTCAGGTGAGGTGCCGCAAGTTTCAATTTTGGGTGAAGGCTGCAAGTTTCAACCTTTGGTGAAGGGCGCAAGTTTCATCGAGAGGGGAGCCGAACTATTGAGGGGACATCAGAGTTTACTACTTGTCAGATTGATCTGACCACGCGCTAAACCACAGAGACATCAACGCCGTCACAACTGAGCGATTCTAAACTCTAAACTTTATTTTATTTGTGATTGTGACGTTGTGATCTTTGTAGAACTATTTTATTATATGTTTGGGGACTTGGCTAGCTGGGACTAGCCAAGAGAGAGCTTTACTAGGATTGTTATTGTTTGGGCGCTTTGGTGAGTGCATGCACTGAGAGCCAGGTGAGTGTAGAGTTGGTGCTCTAGCTACAGGTTGTACCAGTTAACTTTAATAATCTACTATTGCTTTTGGGGCTGGACGTAGGTCGTTGGGACGACCGAACCAGGGTATATCGCCTGTGCATGCTGTGACTGCTTTATTATAATTTGTGTCTGATTGATTGTGCTATAACTGCGTGTGATTTCTTATGTGTTACGCTAGAATTTTTATAAGCCTATTCACCCCCTTAGGCTTAGATCTAGATCCAACATGGGTGCGTCAGTGATACATAACATCCCAGTGATGACTGGGTCAAACGCTGGTGATTTGGAGCTGAATATATAATCTGAAGATCATGCCACATGCTTATCCTTACTTTGATGAGACAACGTTAAAGGCGAAAAGACAAAGCACACATCTCTAGAATTTTTGGATTCAGAAGCTGCTTAATGATGGTGATATTTGTGATTTGTATGTATCTTCGGAATGTTGTAAATAAGAGTGATGAAAAACGCCTAAAAGATCTAGAAGCCTAAGGGCTTGTACAAATCAAAGGGAGTTAGAGGGAATTTGTACTCTTTTTCCTTAGCTATGTTTTTCCACATGGTTTTCCATAGCCAAAATGTTTTAACGATGCAAATCCCAAGGTAAATCCCATTAACTCAGGATCCTAAAGTATCCACCCCTTGTGATACTCATATTATACTCAGAATCCCGAAGTATTCATGGACAGAGTTCACACTTATGGTTGGAAAAGGACGAGTGTTGTAAATAGATAAAAAGGAGTGAACAGATAAGGTTGTATCTATTTGAGAGATTGTATCTTATCCATGTATGAACTCTCACATCTATTATACAATTTATGAAGTTTGTCCTACGTGGCAGTTTTATCCTACGTGGCAGTTTTGTCCCAGTCATATTTTTGGTTCCTGACTGGGTCGCCACGTGGGGGTTGGGTGGGGTTCTGGACATGGCTTTGGGATGTGTTTTTGGTGATTTTTTTGCGTTTTAGTCACTGCTTTTCCTCTTTTTTCCACCGGCTCTCCTCTTACACACACACCCACGCTTTCTTCACTTTTACGACCGCTTATCTCCGCATTTGCGCCCGGGCGACGACTGCCTCCGTGCCCTCCGGGCACGGGTTATGCCTAGTCTCCTATAAATAAAGGCATGTTGTCTCCGTCGGAGACATGGTTCATAACAGGAGCACCGTTTTATCTTTTAAGTTTTTAAGGTTTGATTGGATTTTTTATGTGGATAGTTAATTATGCTCAAAAAGGGAACAAATACGCGGGTGCGTAATGTAGGAGGATATATGCCCATAAGGCGATTTATCCTAAGTATATGTCTTGTTCATACTGTATATGGTATCCATTATCCTAAGTATGAAATCGTTTGAATTAATATACTTAGATAATGTCCATAAACTTATAGGTAGGTCCTTACGTATCTAGATAAGCTCTCGATTATGAGTAGTAAGTGACCGAATAGAAACGTAAGTCTTAAACGGTTCGTGGTCATAGATGTGTCGAGAACTGGATATCGACACATCGGACAGACCACTGTGCCTTTGTCTTACCTTAGGGTAATGATGATCTCATAGTCATTAGACTTGGTGAAGTCGGAGATGAGACACATGTGCTCATTGGAGAATGAGTTCACTGAACGACCACCTTAGAGTTATTAAATGGTTAACTTTAACTAAACTGTCTATAATAATTCTAGGGTAATAATAGGTAAGCTAGTCCTTAAGACCTGAAGTCATCAGTACGAATCTGTGAGTGAACAGTGTAGCTTAGACCTATGATCTAGCTTCGAGGCTAGGCCTGCTGAAAGATCTTAGGTTGAGTTGCACCCGAAGCTCTCGAGGCGAGTAGATGACTAAGATGAGATTCGTCACTTCTGTTAAAGGGAAGTTAGTGTCACAGGCTCAGTACGGTCTTTGTGTTAATCCTCGGCCGGGCTACGTTGTAAGAAGTACAAAGTGAATACAACAAAGACCGCCGTATACTGACCATTGTTGTCTAATAGGGTTGATAGTAAACCATTCCCTAGGCCAACATGGACACAGTCTTGATGAAGGGACTATAGTTAATGGTATTCATCACTGAAACAGCCAAAGTAAACCCAATTGTGCTTTTGTCAAAGGGTCGATCATGTTATGATGATTCTGAAACAGGGACGACAGCTACTGCTAGTGGTGACCGTCGTCTAGGGGTTCCGAGCCCCAACCTGTAGTAAGGTCAGTCTATAGGGTCTCACATCGAGTAGCGTTCGTGTCTTAGTAATAGGAAGATTAATTAAGAGAGATTCATTTGATGATATTGAATAGTTAATATTCATAAAGCTTGTTGTGAAAATAAGTCGTAGAAGCAACATGGACAATGTTGCATTTGATGCAAACAAAGATTAAACGTGTCGTAAATTGGTTACGACAAATTTAGTAGGAACAAATATATTGGAAAGGGTTACCTGGCTGACGGGATCGTCCTGGTCTAAACACAGGTTCAAACCGCGTCCAAATCGGAGCTCAAACAAACCCAGAAACGCGAAAACAGTTCAAGGCAAAGTGGGTTAGACCCACTGGGCTAATAAGCCCATCCGCAAAGCAAACGAGCGCAGCCCGCTGGCTGCAGCGGGCCAGCGGCGCATGGCCCGCTGCAGCAGTGGGCGGGCGGCCTGCCTCCCTTGCCTTGGGCGGGAGCGCCCGCTAAGCCTAGCGGGAGCGCCCGCAACTTAAGTTATTCTAGGGTTTTTTGAAACCCCTAATGACGGCTACGCAAGTTGATTTTTTGCCCAACTTTGGGCAATTGTTTGAGTGGTCAAACGAAGTCGAAATTCGTCGCCGTTGGTTCCTACGCGTTCACCATTCGAAGCCCTTCGGATTGATAGCTTGTTTGGTCTCTATAGTTTAATGAGCGAAGAGAATTAATTCGTTGAAGTTTGCTTTAATGAAAAGCTTACTAAACTTCAATTAAGCTGATTTAGCTTAATTGAATTCTCTTCAAATTAGCAATTGTCCCACATTGCTCACAACGAAAGTAGGAGTGCCGACTCCCTATATAAATGGGGGTGCACTCTCTTCGTTGAAAAATGCACCAAGTCCTCGATCGAGTAGCTCCAGAATTTTAGAGCAAGCTCGATCGGCGACTTAACTATTCTCTCTCTCTCTCTCTCTCTCTCTCTCTCTCCCTCCCTCTCCTTCCTGTTCTCCGGAGTAGTTCTAACAAGACTACGAAGGGGGTTTGGATTCGGATCCAGATGTCTAAGACGCGTGTTTATACAAGTGAAACTTTCTACCGCGTGTGATCGGCTTAGAGGCAAAAGTCGGCTCGGGCGGATTGGTTCGAGGGTGCGAGGCGGCTCAGGCGGATCGAGTCAAAGCGGCTCGGCTACGAGGAGCATCAGAAGACGATGCGGTACATCTTGCCTGCTCCAGGGCCAAGATTCCAGGTATGTGGTTAAGCAATTTTAGTGTAGATTTAACTCTGTCGCTGTAGAATAGATCCCTCTTAGGGTGGAGTCGGGCTAGGATCTGGCCCCCTCAGAGCCTAGCTAAATTGTTTAGCTAGCCTAAAAGTTTTGTTTTTGTTTTTCCGCTGCGCTTTTATGCCCCAGTGGTCCGTCCGACTTAGGACGGACATAGATCCAAGCTCTGAGGGTCCGCCAAAACCCCAAGACGTAATATATTTCTCACTTATTTATTAAGCCATGACTTCAGGCGTATGCTTATATTCAAGGCTAGATTAAAAAAAATCTTTCCTTGTAAAAATAAAGGAGAGTACTCTTTTAAAGAGTTTAGCGGTGTTATGGAAAATTTCTGGTGTCCATATTTGATTATATAGATCATAGATCGTATATATCTATTTACCGCGAAGTGTGCATCTTTTATAAAGATAGCAGTCATAATTTTCGCATAAACCATCGTATTTGTTTTGTTTTGACATTTAATATGATTTGAACTTCAGGTTCAATTTTCAACAAATGTATGATATTTGAACTTGTTGAAATATTATGTAATCTGTTTGTGCCATAATATTTAATCTTAGTATGAGTATTAACATGAAAAACAGTTATATAAGAAAATAGACTAAGGTTTAACATGCAAACAAAATATTAAATCAATTTTGCATACAAACAATTAAGTTTTTGATCTAATAAGTTAGATTCATGCGTAAACAATCATCTATTTTATTCTAGATCACATAAAAAATTGAATTTTTAATATGTTATCAGATCTAGAAAAATATTTAGGCATATCCACTAAATCTGTCCGCCAGATCTAGCGAAGTTTGATGAGGGATGTCCGAAAAGGAACTCTCCATCGTCTCGCGAAGCTTTGCGTCGCGAAAAAAATTGACGGAGCGTCTGCCGGGCGCCTCCCTCTCACGAGCCGTCGCTTCTTCCATCGAGCGTTATCGTGCTGATAACGTAATGTGAAGTAGAAACAGGTTTGGAGAAGGTTGAGGCTAGGAAACCCATATCCCCCTTTATATAGTATTCATATTGGTTACTCATGTGGGCGGATACCCAATAGGTCCAATGAGTCCTATTCATATCAACAAACACTTTGGCCAAAAATCGACAGGTTAACCAAACACTCCGCTTTAGGCCCAAAATTTTTTAGGGCCGAGTTAGGGTGGCATGCAGGCCCGGCCCATTATCCTCGCCAAACCCGTCCATGTTCCCTCCCTCGAGATCATTTCTCAAAACCCAGACGACCCCAAGGTGTTTGTGGAAAAAAAGAAAAGGTCAGAAACCCTAACTGAATGCGGAATAAATCATGGGCGGCAATCCCGACGCTAAAGTGGGCGGCGCGATGCGACCACCTCGGCGGAGCCCCTCGCAGGGTCGTGATCGCGGCCGTCGGCGCCTTCGCAAAGATCGTTGCGAGCTTCCTCAACTCCACCGAGGCCCACAACCCCGAAACTCTACTCCGTCTCGTTCGGTCTCGGCCGCAGGGCCAGCCGCTGATCACCGTGAGTAACCACATGTCCACGTGAGTCTCCAGCCACTGATCTTTTACGGCAGTTAACTTGCATTGCGGCAAATTTTAGTTTTCGTTTGTTTGAATCTGTTCTCGTTAGGGCACAAATTGTAGAATACACAATTTTTATTTGGGAAATTCATATTTTTCATCTTGCATAAGCGAATTGAATTAAGATGCACATGTAAAAAAATCTGTATTTTGAGATTTTGTAAAATATACTCACTTGACCCTGAACAATGCGTCTCGAAAGTTAAACTTTCTTGGTGCCATCCTACATAATGTTAGTTTCATCTTATTATTATTCTTAAGCTTTTCATTGTCCAAACTGGTGTTTTCAAAGGTGTTATTGGGGCGTGTCCCGGGGCACAGCATACCCAAAATGCCACAAGGCAGCCGAATTAAGCGTAACTTTTGTTGGGCGTTTGCCCAAAGATGTGGGGAGAATGCTTGGAGGTTGGACTGCGTTTTTTGGTCTGCGTGTTAAAACTGCTTGCCCAGCAAATAATACATTTGGAGTCTGCATTTGATTTTGCTTGGTTCATTTTAAACCTTCATGGACAAGTAGCATGACTCGTATGCTGCTTTAAGAAAAAAGACAAAAAAATTTAACCCTAACGTTTCGTTTCCTAACAATGGCTGCTAGAGAGTAGAGAGGGGTAAAAAGAAGAGGAAAAAACCTAACACTAAGAAGTTGTGGCCGCGCTGTTGGGTCAATCGATTCGACTCGACGTTCTCCCGCATCTGGCGTCGAACCTACCAGGATTCTGCTGCTCCCTTTGTCTTCTTCTTCGGTGCCACAACCGACGACTGATGACTATATCAAACCGATCAACTGAAGGACCTCTCTTCCCATCTTCTTTCTCGTTTCTGGCCACCGTCGACTGATCGAACAACTGACGACCCCCTTCACTCTGACTTTGATCCCCTTCAATCGACGAGTTTGAGTCAAATTTGTGGTGATTAAATTTTATTGAGTTTAATTTTAAATATTTTATTTTGAAGTTTAATTAATATCTTGTTACTTTAATTTTGTTACTGCCATAATAGTTCAATTTTGATGTTCAATTTTAAATATTGTGAGAATTGTTACTATCTCACTGTGTCAACTTGTGAGAATTGTTACTGTGATTCTGTGAATGGCCTTGCATTTTGTGTGAATCGTGATTTATGAGTCAACGACTACTCTTTTTTGAAGATAATCCTGTAGCTTTTCACGACTCTTATTTGTGACTTTGTGATAAATTTTTGGTTGGGTTTGTGAGTGAAATATTAAAGTTGTTTTTCTTAGTTTATTCAAATGCTTTATATGAAAGGAAGTAATAGTTAGTTGTAGAGTTCTTAGTCATCGTGCTTAAGGAAAATTTTACTTCAGTTTGTTGGAATAATCAAGAAATTTTTCCGCCTAAAATCAATCAAAACACTTCCTAGGAATTAATTACCAATTCTCGATATTTAGTTTTGTGGGAATTTCTGCTTCATCTTGTTACTTTACATGGTATCCCTTACTATCTAACTTTGTTATACTTGTATTTCTAATTCCTTGTTTTAGTGAAATTAAAGTTCCATACTAAAATCTCGCAGATTTAACTTTAATTCTTGCCATGTGATTTTCATTGAATATTTTTTTCTTTTTTTAACAGTTGAGTTGAAGAAGGCAACAACGAAGTCTAACAAGCCATCCATCAAGTCTCTCTTTGACATGCTTTTCTTTTCTCAGTTGCCAATGCTGCAAAGTTTTGGTCAAACATTTATTAATGCTAACAAATATATACCACATTGGCAATATGTTTTCCCAAAAAAACTCGCATTGTTGTCTGTTATGTATTGAGAAGTTAGCAACACCAATCAAGAGATTGCTTTTGATTGTATTTTCGATATATTGGTATTCTGTTTTTCTCCATAACTTCAATATAATATAATATAATTTTGTTAACGTATTTGTGTAATTAAGAAGCGTGCAATACTGGTTAGTTTCATGTTTTGGTGGTTGGAGATATATCTTATACTTATCATGTCTTTAAAGTACCAATTATTTTTTAGACATTTATTTAACTAAAAATTGTTATGTTTGGCAGGAATCAAATTTTGATTTGTTATGGATTCAAATGAAGAAATCGAATCAAATGAGTCTAATAGTAGAAAACCGTTTACCTGGAAGTATGTCATAACTGATGCTAATGAGAAGCATTTTTAGTGTTTATTCTGTAAGCAGACTTGTATTGTGACAATTAATCGGCTTAAACATCATTTAGCCAGAAACTCATCAATGTATGATATCATGTCCTTATGTTACTAAAGAAGCTTTTGAGAAATGTAAGAAAGCATTGAATGAGTTAAAAGGTTTAAAAAGTTAAAAAAATACTGGCTTGATTGAGATTCGAATGACTGTTGTAGGGCAATCACAAGGAGAAGGAATATGTAGTGGGTATAGTGAAAGTTAAAGTATTGGAAGTGCACCACAACCTAGAGTAATAGGTCATATGGATAATTTTGCAACAACTCAAGCGTGGCAAACTACTTTAAATTCTAAGTGGAAAATAAAAGGAAGTAAAGATGTTAACAAATTGATAGGTCGCTTCTTTTTTCTAGTGACCTTACTTTTAATGTTATAAATAACACTTATTTCTAACTAATGTGTGGAGGAATTTCAAGGTATGAGCCTGGTTTTGTTCCCCAAGTATGCAAGATTTGAGGACTTGAATATTAAAAGATGAGGTACAAAATAGCAACAATATGATGGAAGAACATAAAAAATGCATGGAAAGAATATGGTTGTTCTATTATGTCTGATAGTTAGACTGATGGAAAAAGTATATGCTTGATAACGTTTTTGATTAATAGTCTATCTGGAACATGGTTTCTAATGCCCATTGATGCGTCTGATTCTAAAAAAATGGAGAACTTATATTCGGTTATCTTGACATAATACGAGAAGAAATCGGAGAGGAAAAGTTATGCAAGTTCTCATGGATAATGTGTTAAATTTTGTAAATGCTGGAAAAAGATTGATGGAAAAGAGAAAACACTTGTACTGGAGTCCTTGTGCTGCACATGTATAGATCTTATGTTGGAGGATATAGGAAATTTGAAATTTCATAAAACTGAACTTGCTAGAGCTAAACATGTGGTTAAATTCATTTATGGGCATACTTGTGTATTGAGTTTGATAAGAACTTTTACCAAAGATCATGAACTTTTAAGGCCTGCAATGACACGGGTTGCTACTGCATATCTTACTCTTTAAAGTGTTTATGGTAAAAAACAAGCACTTCAATTTATATTCAGTTCAGAGTGTTGGAATTCTTCTTGGGATAAACATGTTGAAGGTATGAAGGCTAAAGCTACGGTTCTACATGATACACAGTTTTAGGGTGAACTTTCTTATTGTATAAGAAGTGTACTTCCACTTTTGAGTATTTTAAAAGAAGTTGTTTCAGAAGTAAGATCAGCTATGAACTTTATGTATCATTTAATGAAATCCGCCAAGGAAAAAATTATCAAGAATTATAGAATGAGCAAACAAAAGTATGGTCCTATTTTGAACAAAATTAATGCAAGATGGACACCACAACTTCATCAACCAACCATTGCATGATGTAGGATATTATTTGAATCCTCCACTTATGCCATACGCCCCGGGGCTTTTGCTCTGCATGGGTGGACATGAAACGCCCTGCCCAATGCCTTCGCCTTGTAAAACACTGGCCTTGATTTCACGGCAATCCATTGAGTAGAGACTTTATAGATCAAGCCTGAACGACTTCAACTACAATTTGAAGGAAATTTTGTGCAATATGAATAAAATTTTCGGGACTTTATCATCGTATATTTCACAGTTAAGGTTTGGAGTCCATCTTGAAGACATAGTTGAGGATTTAAAATATCTTGTAGCATGCAATGGTTGATGAAGTTGTGGTGGCCATCTTGCATTAATTTTGTTCAAAATAGGACCATACTTTTGTTTGTTCATCTCATAATTCTTGATAATTTCTTCCTTGACAGATTTCATTAAATGATACATAAAGTTCATAGCTGGTTTTACTTCTGAATCAATTTCTCTTAAAATACTCATGAGTGGAAGTACACTTCTTATACAATGAGAAAGTTGACCCCAAAACTATGGATTATATAGAAACGTAGTTTTACCCATTATACCTTCAATATGTTTATCCCAAGAAGATGTATTTCAAACCTCTAAAAGTAACATATATTGAAGTGTTTGTTTTTGACCATAAACACTTTAAAGAGTAAGATATGCAGTAGCAAACCATGTCACTTTGAAGGGTAAGATCTGCTTTAGAAGTTCATGATCTTCGAGAAAATTTCTCATCAAACTCAACACCCAAGTATGCCCATAAATGAATTTAATCACCTGTTTAGCTCTAGCAAGTGTATTTTTTATAAACTTTCAAATTTCCAATATCCTCCAACATAAGATCTATACTATGTGCAGCATAAGGAGTCCAGTACAAGTGTTTTCTCTTTTTCATTAATCTTTTTCCAGCATTTACAAAATTTGACCCATTATTCATGAGAACTTGCGCAACATTTTACTCTCTGATTTCTACAACTACTATGTCAAGATAACTGAATATAAATTCTCTATTTTTTATAGAATTAGAAGCATCGACAGACATTAGAAACCACGTCCCAGATTGACTATTAATCAAAAAGTTTATCAAGCATATACTTTTTTCATCAATCCAACTATCAGACATAATAGAACAACCATATTCTTTCCATGCATTTTTATGTTCTTCCACCATATTATATTTTGTACCCCATTTTTTAAAATTCAAGTCCTCAAATCATGCATACTTGGGGAACAAAGCCATGCCATACTTTGCAATTCCTTTGCACATTGGTTGGAAATAAAGGTCATTTATAACATTAAAAGTAAGGCAACTAGAAAAAAGAAGCGACGTCAATTTGTTAACATTTTTTACTTTCTTTCTTTTTTCACTTAGAATTTAAAGTAGTTTGCCTCGGTTGAGTTGTTGCAAAATTATCCATAGGACTTCTCACTCTAGCTTGTGGTGCACTTCTAATACTTCCACTTTCACTACACACACTACCTATTTCTTCTCCTTGTGATTGCCCCCACATCAGTCCTTCGAATCTAAGTTAAGTCGGCATTTCTTTGCCTCTTTTAACCTTTTAATCCATTCAAGGCTTTGTTACATTCCTCAAAAGCTTCTTTAGTAACACATAAGGATATGATTTCATACCTTGATGAGTTTTGGCCAAATGATGTTTAAGCCGGTTAATTATCACAGTACAAGTCTGCTTACAGAATGAACACTTGAAATGCTTCTCATCAACATCAGTTATGACATACTTACATGCAAAATCTTTTCTACTATTAGACTCATTTGATTCGATTCCTTCATTTGAATCCATAATCAATCATAATTTGATTCCTGCTAACCATAACAATTTTTTGTTAAATAAATGAATACAAAAATGTAATTGGTGTTTCAAGGACATGATAAGTATAAGATATATCCCCAACCATCAAAATATGAAACCGAGCAGTATCTTATACTTCTTAATTACACAAATAGGTAATCAGAATTATATTAATATTAAATTGAAGTTATGTAGGAAAACAGAATGCCAATATATCGGCAATACAATCAAAAGCAATCTTTCGATTGGTGTTGCTAACTTCTCAATACATGACAGGCAACAAGACGATCTTTTTTGGGAAAAAACATATTACCAGTGTGGTAAATATTTGTTAGCATTAAAAAATGTTTGACCAGAATTTTACAGCATTAGCAACTGAGTAAAGAAAAACATACCAGAGAGAGACTTGATGGATGGCATGTTCTTTGTCGTCTTCTTCAACTTAGCTGTAAGAAAAAGAAAAAAGTTCAATAAAAAGCACATGGCAAGAATTTAAAGTTAAATTTGAGTGATTTTTAACTTCACCAAAACAGTGAATTAGAAATGCAAGTACAACAAAGTTAGACGGTATGTGATACCATGTAATGCTACACGATGAAGCAGAAATTCCCCACAAAGCTTAATAGCGAGAAGTAGCAGTTACTTTCTTTCCTATAAAACAGAATTTTCCTTAAGCACAATGACTAGGAACTCTAGAACTAACTACTATTACCTTTCTTATAAAGCATTTGAATCTAACTAAGAAAAACAACTTTAGTATTTCACTCACAAACCCAACCAAAAATTTATCACAAAAACATAAATAAGAGTTGGGAAAAGCTACACGATTAGTTTCAAAAAAGAGTAGTCGCAAACTCGTAAATCACGATTCACAGCAAATGCAAGGCCATTCAAAGAATTACAGTAACAATTCTCACAAGTTGACGCATTGTGACAGTTACAATTCTAATTGTATTTAAAATTGACCTTCAAAATTGAACTATTATGACAATAACAAGATTAAAGTTACACGATATTAATTAAACTTCAAAATAAAATATTTAAAAAGAAAATTTAAACTCAATTAAATTTAATCACCTCAAATTTGACTCAAACTCGGCGATTGAAGGGGGATCGGAGTCGGAGATTAAAGGCGATCGCCGATTGTTCGATCTGTCGGCGGCGGCCAGAAAGGAGAAAGAAGAGGGAGATAGAGGTCATTTGGTTGATCGTTTGGGCGCAATCGACGGTGGACGGTTGCAACACCGAAGAAGAAGACGAAGGGAGCAGCGAAATTCTGGGAGGTTCGATGCCAGATGCAGAGGAACATTGAGTCGAATCGATCGATGTGCAGCCACAACTTCTTAGGGTTAGGTTTTTTTCTCTTTTCCACCTCTCTGCTCTCTAGCAGCCATCGATTAGGAAATGTGACTTTATGGTTAGATTTTTTTCTCTTTTTTCTCTTGAAGTAGCCGGTGAATCACGTGAATGGACCATGTGGGATAAAAATGAACCGAACCCCAATCAAATGCAGGCTCCAACTGTATTATTTGATGGGCAGGCGCTTTTAACGCCCATACCAAAAAACGCGATCCAACGTCCGGGCGTTCGTCCCACATCTCTGGGCTAACGCCAAACAAAAGTTACGCTTAATTCGGCTGCCTCGGGACGTTGTGTGTATGCCTGATCCGGGGCAAGCACGTGGTGCCCCCCAATAACACCTTTGAAAACACTGATCAAGGCTTCAGGAAATCTAGATTTGGATGTTCCACTCTTTTACGTGACTTGATGTATCCTTTTACCGGTTATCAATCAACATCGATACAGCTTGATGTTATGACTATTCCCGAGTAGTTGGTCTGTATGTTTATTTGTCGTATTCAATGCGGTGGTCTTCCTTGTATATATTTTTGTTCTTTATACATTATCTATCTATACACTGTCACTGTTTGTTGCTAAGAAAAGAAGATAAGTTGGATCTGGGAACATTTGGCGGGAAAGAGCGAGCATTTGTGCATTTCTAAATGGTGAGAATATTGATGGTTTAACAGTTGGGCTTGTTGTATGGTCATGATGTCTTAGTATTTCGTATGAAATGTACATTTATTTATATGCTTGTATTCATTTGAACAGCCAAAGGACATTCTATCTTTCAAAGAAAAGAATCTACTAAAGTTCAGCATTATACAACAGGTTGGATGATCCACTTATGTGGGGATTCAGGGGGTTTCCTACTGGGGATGCAAAATTAGCAAGGTGGGTTCTAGCAGCAGAGGATATATGCTTCAAAAATTACATTTATTCGTACATATTTCGTCTAGGTAACACTCCCCTACTTCCAGTGGTGTTAAGAAATTTGCTTGTTTGTATTTTTGCGATCTTTAAGTCTATTTGAACCTTACGCTATATTACTTCTTTCATGCATCTAGCACATCAACTAATCTGGGATCTTGTTTCAGCATTGACAATAACATGGTTGATAAAAACTAATATCTATGTGATAATGTTGCTATAAAATTATTGGACAATGCGTTAAATTTCTAAAAGCGTATAAGCATTTCATAGTGTAAATGTTAAAACATAATTATGATGTTACTGAATGTAAAAAAAAATGTAAAGCTAGTGATTTTTCGGTCTTCAGGTAGATTGAATTCCACGTTCACTTGCATATAATAACACCTAGTGTTGTTTTATTTAGGAATCCTATGTACAAGTAATCTTTGTAGGAATTTCAAAAGAAATTGCTTTCTCATATTAGGAGATGTCTTACATGTGGGTTGTCATGATAATCTGTTTTTATCTTTGTTGCACTTGCACCTTTATTTCTACAGATATTTAGCTTCAAACACATAAAAAAGCTCACTTGTTTCTCAACAATTCAACTTATCGAGAGCGAGGGTTCAATTTTGTAACCAATATACTTTTCTCATCAATTTTGAAGAATGCAATGCAAGTACAGATATGTCTGCTTCAGATTAGCCTGATCTACAAGACAGCAAAAAAGAAAATTATCCAATTTAAACTGCCGAGGGTTTAGGGAGGGTATACTGTAACAGTAACATGCTAATATGAATACTGGTTGTCTTTTGTGCTGTTGCTTGTACATAGTATGGTCTGTTGTGTATGACTCTACACTTGTAGAGGGTTAATGTGTGGAAGCTTCTCACTTCGGATGGAAATGTATGACACTTTTACCTTGGTTGAAATCAGGTCAATGATAATGGTTTTCTTCTTGAAAATAAATATAGTCCTTGACTGAAAAATAATAATATATGAATACCGGAATTACACGGGTCATCTACTTGGAAGAGGGGGATAGGGGTTGTGATCATTGACAAATGTTCTAATACATGAAATTGCTGATCTTATTATCAAAAACTTGGAATAGAGGGCTGCTTTCCAGTCTCTCTGGTGCAAATGGGGTGGACTTCAGTATGGAGCTCTTGAATCTCTGAGAATTGGTTGCAGTTGCTTATTATGGATCACCGTCTTTAAGGCATTGGTGCAGACATGTGATGAAAGCATGAGGACAGCTGCAAGCTACTGTAATTATTAACCTACATAAATACTTCAATTGTCTGTTTGTGCAACATCTGAACCATCAATTATGCTCCAAACTAATTAGACACTTGCTGGGTATCTAATAATAAAAAACAGGAACTCAGTTTCTCTCTCAATATGGTTGCAACATAGATCCTTGATGAAATTTCTCTTGCAAGAAGCATCTAGGTTTTCTATAAGCTTTGCAACACATAATTTGCTAGATAGAAAAGCAAACTATTGTGGCGAAGTCTCTCCCACACACACACACACATACACACACATATATACTAGTCATAACCCGTGTCCGTGGGCACGGTTCATTTAAGATTTTCCCCAACGAAATTTTTGTTTCACAAAAATTATTAAAATTTAAAAGAACAACAAATTAGCGTAAAAATATTTAGCGGCACGGGCGCCTTCGGCGCGGAACAACAAATTAGTGTAAAAAAACTCCATATCTACAGGCACGGTCCATTTAAGATTTCCCCCCGCGAAATCTTTGTTCCCCAAAAAATTATTAAAATTTAAAGGAACAACAAATTAGCGTAAAAATATTTAGCGGTACGGGCGCCTTCGGCGCAGAACAACAAATTTGGCGCATACGACTTCGACACGAAACAACAAATTCGGCGCGGGCGGATGCATGACAACAGATTAGCATAAAAAAATTTAGCGGACGCCTATGGCACGGAACAACAAATTAGCATAAATAAATTTAGCGGGCGCTCTCGGGCACGGTTCATTTACGATATCCCCTCAAAATCTTTGTTCTCTCAAAGAATTATTCCCCCCTCCAAAATAAATTTAAACGAACTAAAAATTAGCGTCGGCGCAGGCGCTCTCGGGCACGATTTATTTAAGATATCCCCTCAAAATATTTGTTCTCCTCAAGAATTATTTTCAAAAATCTTTGTTCTTCTACTACTTTGTTTGGACCATTTTGTAACTTTTATGGTGTATATTTTCATTTGAGTACAGAGATGCATGACGGTCAGTATGGCATCAATCATCAGGTGTTAGACATCAAGGTAATGTCACTATGGCCATAAGAAGAATTTGACTTGAAGTTAGAAGGTCGGATAGTGGGTATATAGAGGTAGCCTTACTGCTATGCAGTTTAAGCTAATGTAGCCGTTGGGGAGGAGGAGAGAAAGGTTTTCTTTTTTCTTTTTTGGTGGTGGTTGTTAGGATGGGGTGTTGTTGCAATGAAATATTTTACAAAATAGGAAGAAGTAATAGCTGACAAGGTTTGGTACAGGGAATTGCAAAAACCTCAAGGATGTGTACAAGGAAAATAACCAAATTCACTTAATCCCAGAGTTGAAAGAGGTCTTCAGATACTGAAAATCATGCAGCTAGAAATGCCTGCAAAGTTTAACCGGATTCTGTGGTCCACAATATTAAAAACGATCATTTTGGGAAGGGCTTCACATTTAAGACATTGCAGGTCTAAATATCCATGGTTTTGTTATATAACTGATTTCGATGTTTAAATTTCATTAATGTGTACCCCTTCTAGCCTGCTTTTCATTAGTATGTTCATATATTTTTGGGATTTTAAAAAATTGCTCCTTATTAGATGAATTTGCTAGAGAACTCGCTACTCCCTGTATCGTAGTCAATTTTCCATCAGGCTAACCTTTAATGGCTCCTGCTCCCTCCCTCTCACGCATTCACATCTGCTATTGGTTGTTTTGGGCTCAGTAGTATTTATTATTTTGTCATATTTTATCTTTTTAGTTCTGTTATTGAATATCTCACAAGAATCCATCCTTTAGGTATTCTTGTGGTCAGGATTCTGTTTTCTAAGAGATTAGAAGTGCACAGGAAAATGCATACCAATCACAAGGGGCGGTGGAATTTATCAAGAACACATGAATGAAGCCCTTGAAGTCTTAAGAGGTGGAGGCTGGGTAATGCTTTTATCACTATAGTTTTTTTGATCCCCCATCTGATGCTTATTTCGCTGCATTCTTTATCTGATTACATGTTAAAGCATTTCTCATACCCATCATTACCTTTCAATGTGCAGTTGCATACATTTCCAGAGGGAAAAGTTTCACAAGTGAGTGCACCTATTCGACGGCTAAAGTGGGGAACTGCCAGTCTTATTGTCCGTGCACCCGTAACTCCAACGGTGCTACCAATAGTTCACTCTGGGTTTGAAAAGGTTTGGTCTGATGTGCTTCTTTATTTGGTTCTTTGTTTCTAGATTAAGTCACGTCTCACCTGATTTGTCTGTTTGTGTTTTATACAGAGTCTGAAAGCTTCACTAGCTTGTATGATTTTTGTCATATGATACATGATTTTGTATGTATGTTTACGTGATTTTGTATATGATTTTGTATAAGATACTCTGGGTCATATGATTTTGTATGTTTACGTATAAAATCATTCCATCGGTGTCTTATTTACACTGTCACCATACAGTGATAGTTGTGAACTATAGTTGGAGTTCACAATTTGTCTTTTAGTCTTGAATACTCTGCAAAAATGTACCCTTTCATTGTTTTATAATGGTTTGAACCGAAGCTTATCTACCTTTCTTATATGTGTAAATCTTGGAAATTGGACATTGAGATTTTCTTTATTAGGATTTTTTGTGCCAAAAAAGTTTTTTGAGTTTCAAGACACAGATTATTACATAGGTTTAGTGGAAACTAATAATTCTATTACTAGTATAATCTTTCATTCATGATGTTGAGATTTTGGATTTCTTGAAACCTATACAATCACTTCAAACAAAGCACAAATTTTGTTCAAATTTTAGGCAATTATAAAATATCATGAGTGAGTGTAAATATAAATGTAAATGATGTATGTGTGATTGAATGCTTGTTTCTTTGAGTGCCACTTTAAGGGGCACAAGTTGTTGCATAAATGCAATCTGCGGCGATGATGCCATTGTTTTGAGCACATTGGGTGCCACTAGCCAGCATTTTTTTGGTTTCCAAGTTTGGAGTCTGTTATTATAAGGTGTTTTTGTATATTGATTACTTGATATATTGTTTCTTTGCTTCTTGATTTGTGCCAAAGTAGATTCTTTTCGTTCTAAATGACATCATCTATCACTCCCCTTAGTATATGAATTATATTATTTTTTTTGGAAGAAAGTCTGGTTTTATGATTTTTTTCCTGCAAGAATACCCGGTTATTAATGCATTCTTTTTTGTTATTTTTGATGTCAAGTAACATACAACTGTAATATGGGAACACAAATCTATTAGTCAAAGTAGCTCTGAAAGCGGGCCGCGCCCGCTGCTCAGCGGGCCGCCCGCCCGCTCCGGGCGCGCCCAACTTGGGCGCGCCCATGTGCCTTGGCGGGCGCGCCCGCAACTTAAGTTTATTAGGTTTTTTTGGAAACCCTTTTGACGGCTACGAAAATTGACTTTTTGCCCATCTTTGGGCAATTGTTTGAGGGTCAAACGAAGTCGGAATTCGTCGCCGTTCGTTCCTACGTGTTCACCATTCGAAGCCCTTCGAAATGATAGTTTGTATCATCTCTAAAGCTCAATGGTGAAGGAGAATTAATTGGTTGAAGTTGGCCCTTTGTGAAAGGCTTACTAACTTCAATTAACTAAATTAATTCTCTTTTAATTTTGTTTTGTCCCACATTGCTCGTGACGAAAAGAGATGTGTCGACTCCCTATATAGATAGGGATGCACTCTCTTCATTGAAAAATGCACCAAGTCTTCGATCGAGTAGCTCCGAATCTTTGAGCAAGCTCGATCTACGACTTAAACTATTCTTCCTCTTTTCTTCATATTCTCACGACGGGTCCTAGCAATACTAAGGGGGGGTTTGGATTCGGATCCAGACGTCTAAGACGCGGGTCTGCTCAAGTGAAACTTTCTACCGCAAGTGATCGGCTCGGAGGCGGGTGTCGGCTCGGGTGGATCAGTTCGAAGGTGCAAGGCGGCTCGGATGAATCGAGTTAGGGTGCAAGACAGCTCGGCTACAAGGAGCGCAAGAAGTTGGTGCGGAACATCTTGCCTGCCCTAGGGCCAAGATTCCGGGTATGTTCTTTAAGCTTTTTAGTGTAATTTAATTTCGTCGCAGTAGGATAGATCCCTCTTGGGGTGGGCTGGACCCACCCCAAGTTGACATAGATCGGGCTAGGTTCTGGCTCTCTCAGTGCCTAGCTAAAATGTTTAGCTAGCTTGCTTTATTTCCGCTGCATTTTATGCCTCTGTGGCCCGTTCGACTTAGGATGAGCATAGATCTGAGCCTATGTGGCCTTCTGGTCAGCATGCTGAAGGGTTTTGGTGGATCCTCAGAGCTCAGATCTGTGCTCGTCCTAAGTCGGAAACCTTTTTACTTAGTCCGAGAAGCCCGGAGCTAAGTATATGGTTATCTCCCAATGACTTTAAGAATTAACTGATTAAATACTTCTATATATCTAAATCATATTTAGAATATATATGATAAGTATAACCAATTGAGAAGTGCTTAGATGGAACATACCAGTGTCAAGTTGGGTTTAACGAACGAGTCATATCAAGATGGGTTTAAGGAATCTTGATATTGACTTACTCAGTCAAACGTCCTACTTAGTACTTTTTCCTTAACTACATTTAATAACTCTTAAGAATCAAATGTAGTTTGAATCAAGAATAAATCTTAATATGCGTATAATTGTGATCATATACAATTATACGCTCCTGGAACTTATATTTAACTATCGACTGGCTATAATATTAAGTCAGCTACAAACAATCAAATTATTCAGAAGCTTTGCATGACAGCTCGAGAATTTATGCAACCAATTCAGATAGCCACATACACAGAAGTGAGTTATTTACAACAAATCACAATTTAAAATAAAGCACATTTTCCGAGATATTTATGCAAACAGTGGATTCATTAAAATGAATCTTGATTTGTTTATCAAAATAAACTTTGAGTGCTTAACACTCAATCATTGTTTTAACTAAAGCAAATGATACATTTTATTCAAAAAAAATAAGTATCGGTTGCTTCTTCTTCACATCTCTTGAAGTCCTCGCACGGCCCCAGCAGCAACGATTGCTTAGATGCTGATCGTCCTCGAAACTTCTTTCATCCTCTGCTTCGTATTAGCCACATGTATACATTACACAGATGTCTTAGTATCTCATATTATGTGACAAAGCATTTATGGAAATTATTATGCTTTATTAAAAGGAATTCATTGTACCTGAGGTAGAGGCATCAGTATGACCATTCTTCTTTTCTGCAAGGTAAACCTTGCAGTTCATCTTCCAATGGCCTATCTTATGGCAGTGAAAGCATTCGGATTTGGACGGAGCCCCCTTTGCCTTCTTCCTCTTTTTCACCTTGGCTGGTTGTGGGACCTGCATCTTCTTACCTTTGTCTTTCGGCTGGTCTGAAGAAGCGGAGCCAACAACCAACACAGTCGGTTTCTTCTCGATCTCCTCAAACTGCCTAAGCTTGTTGAGGAGACCAGGAAGATCCGTTTCAATACTGTTCATAATGAAGCTAGTAATGAAAGGTTTGAAGTCTGGGGTCAAAGACTTAAGGATGATGTCGACGGACATCTCATTGTACAGGACAATAAACCCAACTGGACGACATCTTTCACGTACCCGATCATTTTAATCACATGATCTTGCACGCGGCCCGTTTCCATCCTAGCTCCCCAGAGGTTGCTCGTGGCTTCAAATTTGGCAGCTCTTCACCGCTTGCCAAACAATTCCTCTGCATTGCAAAGCATGCTTTGAACATCCGGATGTTCATGCTTTCTCTGGAGATTGTTGTTCATTGAAGCCAGAGTAAGGCACATGGCCTTCTCGGCATCTCTCTGGTACTCCTTGTAGGATTTCTTCTCCTCAGACGTTGCATCTTCGTCCGGCTTTTCCAGATGGTCCTCGAACAGCACGTATCCAATCCCGGCTAGAGAAAGGACTAACTTAATGTTTCTAAGCCAATCCTTATAGTTTATTCCATCGAGCACAGTCCTCTCTATCATATACTTTAGACCTGAATCCATTCTGCAATTTAGTAGATATTTAGTCAGTATATGTTCGTTGTATAGTTTCAATGGATTTTAATAAAACTATATTCTCCCACTAAATTTATTAAAGCCATAATAATAAACAGTTTATTATCCAATAACATTTGTGGGAGAGGGATCCGACTACCCTGAGTCTGACAACCTTAAGTGTGTCTCAACAAGTTGTCCGACTCTGGAGTCGGTAGACGAACTCATCGTCAATCATATTAAATATGATTCCCTTTCGAATTTTACCCTTAGTCATTTGTGATCATGAGTGTGTTCATCCAAATCACAATGGCTAGCCTAGTCGGACCATTGTTTTCGCGTTTAGCCTGACTTGCCCCTGCGATCGGTGTATGCACGACACGTTGGTTTGGGTCAGGTCTTAGACTACATCTTTGGTTAGACTTACGTCGGCGCTCGGTGTATGCACGAGACGACGGTTTGGTTCAAGTCAAGATGTTATCAAGAAATCGGTTTCTATAAGATTGCTATGTCACACAGCTTGAGTGTAGCTCAACAACCGTAACACGGGTCTTACAGTTGACAACTCCTAAAACAAGGAGAGCTACGATTTATCTTGAATAATATTATAATCGTATTTGACTTAGATATAGTCGATGGACTTACATAGTCATGATTCGACTCCTTGCGGTCCAACGGACGCAGCCATGGAATTGACTAAGCCAGGACCACTTAACCCCTAGTCTAGATAGGGTGGTCCAGCAAACTTAGCCAAGCACATTGACCGACATTTTGATCCATTGAAGGAGGTTCATCAATTCTATGTTCGTCCATCGACTAAATAGCTTTTAATTAATGCCAGCTAATCTTTATCAACTAGTTGATCTTTTAAATTCGAAATTTTATTTTTATGGATTTGTTTGATGACTTTTATTAGATCCTTATCAACTATAAGGTTCGTTTTGTTCATCGTGCTACCCCAATTTTTATTAGGATTTAAATAAAACAATTACAACATTTTACAAGGTTAGTCATTTAATGATAATCATTATCGAAACAGTTTAAAATAATGATAGTCAATTAAAGGGACTACCCTAATCAGGAATTAGGTTTTGATGTCGTAATTGTTCATTAAAACGTAGCATGTCACAATATAAAATTTTATTTCATAAGATTTTAAATTAATGGCTAACCTAAAAGGTTCATGAATAATCTGATTATGCATCATGGCCAATAATGTCAACCAACTAGTTATCACATGAATTAGGGTTCAATAATGTCACATATCAAGAGAACATGCAAGTTAAAATTATCTACCACATAAATAATGAACTTGCTGATCTACAATTTAACACTTAAATTTAAAATTTAAAAATTTAAACATTTTATCACCTAAAATTTGGTTTATAAAAATTATCAAATAATTTTAAATACAAACCTAAGCTTTAAATTTAATGAAAACATATTAAGATTAAATTATCTCATAAAATAATCTTTAAAACTTTATGTAACTAAAAGAAATGATTTTTTAATTCCATATCATGAATTTTTTTCTTTATGTTACATATACTACAAAATAATTTTAAAACATTTTTAAAATCGTTTGAAATCAATTTTAAAACTTTCAGATAAAGTTAAAATCTTTCAAACTTTATGTAACTAAAAGAAGTTAATTTTTAATATCATCTTATGAAAGTAAAAATTTCTATTTATTTTACAAAAAAACATAGAAGTCAATTTTCGTAAAAGTCAATTTTCGTAGCCGTCAAAAGGGTTTCCAAAAAACCCTAATAAACTTAAGTTGCGGGCGCGGTTATGCGGTTATGCTTGTAGATCTTGATTTGCGGCGATTTTAAATTATTAAATTGCTTGTTTTTGAACATACTTATATTTTAACTTTATGTTAAAATTGGCTAAACAAATTTGTGTTTTAAAAATTGTTTTTATAACATGAAAATTTTTGGGGGACGTTTTAAATTTTATGTGATAAATTTAATAAGTCTTCTATGTTTAAATGTTTTAATTTTTTTATTTTATGAGATAAAATAATTTTAGTAAGCATTTAAAAAGTTTTTTTATGTAACATAAAGAGAAATTTTTACTTTCATAAGATGATATTAAAAATTAGCTTCTTCTAGTTACATAAAGTTTGAAAGCTTTTAACTTTATCTGAAAGTTTTAAAATTGATTTCAAACGATTTTAAAAATGTTTTAAAATTATTTTGTAGTATATGTAACATAAAGAATTTTTTTTCATGAGATGGAATTAAAAAATTCATTTTTTAGTTACATAAAGTTTTAAAGATTATTTTATGAGATAATTTAATCTTAAAATGTTTTCATTAAATTTAAAGCTTAGGTTTCTATTTAAAATTATTTGATTATTTTTTATAAACCAAATTTTATGTGATAAAATGTTTAATGTTTTAAATTTTAAATTTAAGTGTTAAATTGTGGATCAACAAGTTCATTATTTATGTGGTAGATAATTTTAACTTGCATGTTCTCTTGATATGTCACATTATTGAACTCCAATTCATGTGATAACTAGTTGGTTGACATTATTGGCCATGATGCATAATCAGATTATTCATGAACCTTTTAGGTTTGCCATTAATTTAAAATCTTATGAGATAGAATTTTATATTGTGACATGCTACGTTTTAATGAACAATTACGACATCAAAACCTAATTCTTGATTAGGGTAGTCCCTTTAATTAACTATCATTATTTTAAATTGTTTCGATAATGATTATCATTAAATGACTAATCTTGTAAAATGTTGTAATTGTTTTATTTAAATCCTAATAAAAATTGGGGTAGCACGATGAACAAAACGAATCTTATAGTTGATAAGGATCTAATATAAGTCATCAAACAAATCCATAAAAATTTCGAATTTTAAGGATCAACTAATAAGGATTAACTAGTATTAATTAAAAGCTATTTAGTTGATGGACGAACATAGAATTGATGAATCTCCTTCAATGGATCAAGATGTCGGTCAATGTGCTTGGCTAAGTTTGCTGGACCACCCTAGCTAGACTATGGGTTAAGTGGTCCTGACTTAGTCAGTTCCCTGGTCGCGTCCGCTGGACCGCAAGGAGTCGAATCATGACTGTGTAAGTCCATCGACTATACCTAAGTCAAACACGATAATCTTATTTAAGATAAATCATAGACCTCCTTGTTTTAGGAGTTGTCAACTGTAAGACCAGTGTTACGGTTGTTGAGCTACACTCAAGCTGTGACATGTCAATTTTATAGAAACCGATTTCTTGATAACATCTTGACTTGACCCAAACCGTTGTCTCGTGCATAAACCGAGCGCCGTCGTAAGTCTAACTAAAGATGTAGTCTAAAACTTGACCCAAACCGACTTGTCGTGCATACACTGAGCGCCGAGACAAGTCAGGGTAGACGCGAAAACAAGGGTCCGACTAGGCTAGTCATTGTGATTTGGATGAGCACACTTATGATCACAAATGACTAGGGGTAAAATTCGAAAGGGAATCATATTTAATATGATTGACGATGAGTTCGTCTACTGACTGCAGAGTTGGACAACTTGTTGAGACACACTCAAGGTTGTCAGACTCAGGGTAGTCGGATCCCTCTCCCATAAATGTTATTGTATAATAAACTGTTTATTATTATTGCTTTAATAAATTTAGTGGGAGAATATAGTTTTATTAAAATCCATTGAAACTATACAAAGAACATATACTGACTAAGTATCTACTAAATTGCAGAATGGATTCAGGTCTAAAGTATATGATAGAGAGGACTGTGCTCGATGGAATAAACTATAAGGATTGTCTTAGAAACATTAAGTTAGTCCTTTCTCTAGCCGGGATTGAATACGTGCTATTCGAGGACCCTCTGGAAAAGCCGGACGAAGATGCAACGTCTGAGGAGAAGAAATCCTACAAGGAGTACCAGAGAGATGCCGAGAAGGCTAGGTGCCTTACTCTGGCTTCAATGAACAACAATCTGCAGAGAAAGCATGAACATCTGGATGTTCAAAGCATGCTTTGCAATGCAGAGGAATTGTTTGGCAAGCGGTGAAGAGCTGCCAAATTTGAAGCCACGAGCAACCTCTGGGGAGCTAGGATGGAAACGGGCCGCATGCAAGATCATGTGATTAAAATGATCGGGTAAGTGGAAGATGCCGTCCAGTTGGGTTTATTGTCCTGGACAATGAGATGTCCGTCGACATCATCCTTAAGTCTTTGACCCCAGACTTCAAACCTTTCATTACTAGCTTCATTATGAACAGTATTGAAATGGATCTTTCCGGTCTCCTCAACAAGTTTAGGCAGTTTGAGGAGATCGAGAAGAAACCAACTGTGTTGGTTGTTGGCTCTGCTTCTTCAGACCGGCCGAAAGGCAAGGGTAAGAAGAGGCAGGTCCCACAACCAGCCAATGGGAATAAGAAGGCAAAGGGGGATCCGTCCAAATCCGAATGCTTTCACTGCTATAAGATAGGCTATTGGAAGATGAACTGCAAGGTTTACCTTACAGAAAAGAAGAATGAGCATACTGATGCCTCTATCTCAGTACAATGAATTCCTTTTAATAAAGCATAATAATTTCCATAAATGCTTTGTCACATAGTATGAGATACTAAGACATCTGTGTAATGTATACATGTGGCTAATACGAAGCAAAGGATGGAAGAAGTTCCGAGGACGGTCAGTATCTAAGCAATCGTTGCTGCTGGGGCCGTGCGAGGACTGTAAGAGATGTGAAGAAGAAGCAACCGATACTTATTTTTTATGAATAAAATGCATCGTTTGCTTTAGTTAAAACAATGATTGAGTGTTAAACACTCTAAGTTTATTTTGATAAACAAATCATGATTCATCTTAATGAATCCATTGTTTGAATAAATATCTCGGGAAATGTGCTTTATTTTTAAATTTTGATTTGTTGTAAATAACTCATTTCTATGGGTGTGGTTAACTAAGTTGGTTGCATAAATTCTCGAGATGTCATGCAGAGCTTCTGAATAATTTGATTGTTTGTAGCTGACTTAATATTATAGTCAGTTGATAGTTAAATATAAGTTCCAGGAGCGTGTAATTGTATATGATCACAATTATACACATATTAAGATTTATTTTTGATTCAAACTACATTTGATTCTCAAGAGTATTATTAAATGTAGTTAATGTAAAAGTACTAAGTAGGACGTTTGACTGAGTAAGTCAATATCAAGATTCCTTAAACCGATCTTGATATGACTCATTCGTCAAACCCAACCTGACACTGGTACGTTCCATCTAAGCACTTCTCAATTGGTTATGCTTATCACATATATTCTAAATATGATTTAGATATATATTAGAAGTATTTAATCGGTTAATTCTTAAAGTTAGTGGGAGATAACTCATATACTTAGCTCCGGGTTTCTCGGACTAAGTAAAAATGGTTTCCAACTTATTTGAATCATCTATGTAAGACACTGAATCAAAATAGTTTTGATTTAATCGAATATATAGAGACTTAAGGTGTCAATTATGTACTTGACATTTTGACACAAAATAATTGGAATGAGCTAAGACCGACTTATAGAAATATTAGACTTACATCAAGATTGTATGAGCTAATTGTTAGCTATACAAAGAAAAGAAAATTGATCCCAATCATTTTTCTAGGATCAACCTTGTGTGATCAAGAGCTGTATAAATAAAAATCCATTAAAATGCATTATAGATACTCGTTAGTAAATCCACTCCTAGGTTGACATATGTTAAGTCCAATGTGACTGATATGCTATAACGATATGAGATACATAGATAAATAAACTAAGTGTAAGTGGGAGATGTAGGAGGATATATGCCCATAAGACAATTTATCCTTAGTATACGTCTTGTTAAGATAATATATGGTATCCATTATCCTAAAGTATAAATTCGTTGAATCATATACTTAGATAATTTCCTTTGACTTATAGTTAGGTTCTTACGTATTCAGATATAGATCTCGATTATGAGTAGTAAGTGACCGGACAGAAACTTAAGTCTTAAACGGTTTGTGGTCATAGATGTGTCGAGAACTGGATATTGGCACATCGGACAGACCACTGTGTCTTTGTCTTACCTTAGGGTAATGATGATCTCATAGTCATTCGACTTGGTGAAGTCGGAGACGAGACACATGTCCTCATTGGAGAATGAGTTCACTGAACTACCAACTTAGAGTTATTAAATGGTTAACTTTAACTAAACTGTCTATAATAACTCTAGGGTGATGATAGGTAAGCTAGCCCTTAAGACCTGAAGTCATCAATACGAATCTGTGAGTGAACAGTGTAGCTTAGACCTATGATCTAGCTTCGAGGCTAGGCCTGCTGAAAGATCTTAGGTTGAGTTGCACCCGAAGCTCTCGAGGCGAGTAGATGACTAAGATGGGATTCGTCACTTCTGTTAAAGGGAAGTTAGTGTCACAGGCTCAGTACGATCTTTGTGTTAATCCTCGGCCGGGCTACGTTGTAAGATGTACAACGTGAATACAACAAAGACCGCCGTATACTGACCAATTTGTCTAATGAGGTTGACAGTAAACCGTACCCTAGGCCAACAGAGACACAGTCTTGACAAGGGAATATAGCTAACTGTATTCATCGCTGATACAGTCAGAGTGAACACGACGAAACTTGTCAATGGGTCGATCACGTTATGATGCTTCTAAAACAGGGACGACGCCTGCTGCTTGTGGTGACCGTCGTCTAAGGGGTTCGAGCCCCAACCTGTAGTAAGGTCAGGCTGTAGGGTCTCACACCGAGTAGTATTCGTGTCTTAGTAATAGGAAGATAAATAAGAGGAATTCATTCGATGAAATGGAATAGTTAAGTTAACAAGCTAGTTGTGAGACTGAGTCGTAGATAGGGACAATGTTGCATTCGATGCAAACAAGATTAAACGTCGTAAATTGGTTATGACAATATTTGTAGGAACAAAAGCATTGGAAATGGTTACCTGATTGACGGGATCGTCCCGGTCTAAACGCAGACTCAAACCGCGTCTAAAACGGAGCTCAAACGAGCCCGGAAACACAAAAACAGCTCAAAGGGGCCAAGTGTGTTAGACCCACTAAGGGCCCAAGCAAGGCAGCAGAATGGGTGGGACTCGCCGGCTCTGAAAGCGGGTGCACCCGCTTTTCTGAGCGGGCCGGCCCGCTGTGCGGGCCGCGCCCGCCCCTCCATTGCGGGTCGCCCGCATTGCGGGCCGCACCCGCCTAAGGGGCGGGGCGACTGCTCGTTGAGCGGGCGGGCGGCCCCGCTCCGCCCTATGACCCGGCCCGCCCATGCGGGCCGGGGGCATTGTTGCACCCATGCGGGCGCGCGCCCGCTAGGGAAGCGGGCGCGGGCAGGCCGGGGGCATTGCTGCGCCCTTGCGGGCGCGCGCCCGCAAGGGGAGCGGGCGCGCCTGCTTGCCTAGCGCGCCCGCAAGGGGAGCGGGCGTGCCTGCTCTCCTAGCGGGCGCGCTGCGCCCGCATTTTAACTTAAGCTGAAATAGGGTTTTTTGAAACCCTATGTGACGGCTACGAAAATCTGATTTTTGCCCATCTTTGGGCAATTGTTTGAGTGGTCAAACGAAGTCGGAATTCGTCACCGTTCATTCCTACACGTTCACCATTGAAGCCCTTCGAAATGATAACTTGTATCGTCTCCGAAGCTAGATGGTGAGGGAGAATTAATTGGTTGAAGATGGCCTTTGTGAAAGGCTTACTAATTTCAATTAACTAAATTATTCTCTTTTATTTGAGATTTGTCCCACATTGCTCGTGACGAAAAGAGAGGTGCCGACTCTCTATATAAATAGGGGTGCACTCTCTTCGTTGAAAAATGCACCAAGTCTTCGATCGAGTAGCTCCGAATCTTTGAGCAAGCTCGATCTACGATTTAAACTATTCTTCCTCTCTTCTTCTTATTCTCCCAACGGGTCCTGGCAAGACACGAGGGGGTTTGGATTTGGAGCCAGACGTCTAAGATGCGGGTCTGCTCAAGTGAAACCTTCTACCGCAAGTGATCGGCTCGGAGGCGGGTGTCGGCTCGGGTGGATCAGTTCGAAGGTGCAAAGCGGCTCGGGTGGATCGAGTCAAGGGTGCAAGGCGACTCGGCTACAAGGAGCGCAAGAAGTTGGTGCGGAACATCTTGCCTGCCCTAGGGCCATGATTCCGGGTATGTTCTTTAAGCTTTTTAGTGTAATTTAATTTCTTCGCAGTAGGATAAATCCCTCTTGGGGTGGGGTGGGTTGGACCCACCCCAAGTTGGCATAGATCGGGCTAGGTCCTGGCTCTCTCAGGGCTTAGCTAAAATGTTTAGCTAGCATGTTTTATTTTCCACTGCATTTTATGCCTCTGTGGTCCGTCCGACTTAGGATGACACAGATCTGAGCCCCGAGGGTCCACCAAAACCCTTCGGCGTGCTGACTAGAAGGCCACTTCGGTCTGGCTGACCTGTATGCTGGCTCAAACTCTAGTATATGAGCTGCGTGTTAGCTCCACGACCATCCATTTTTAATCTTCATTAATGCCTTCCTCATTCAGCAACATCAACATAATTCTGTAGGTAGATACGTCCACAATTGAGTTGTATTTTGTAGGTAGATGGTCCCATGTATATACTCAGCAGCAAAATTCTAGTCTGTTTTGCATCCTTTGATTTTTAGTTGCAGACACACAAATCGACCCCCCACCCCCAAATGCTCACTTGGACTGCCTACCAGAGATCCAGTACAAGGGGAGCTGAATACTCTTTACCTTTTCATATGAGTTTTTTTTCTTCATGGCCACGTTGGTCTTAATTCATTTTTCCAGTGGATAGTGATGTCTGACAACCGGTTGGGTTTGCTGCTTTCCTGGTTCTGATACTATTTACCCATGCATTTTAGGGTTTTTTTTACCATGTCCAATTCCGGCTTCCCTTTCAGGTTATGCCCGAGCATTCATTTTTTGGTAGGAGGCCGCCAGTCCCTCTATGGAACAAAGACGTCAAAATTGTTATCGGCGAACCAATACAGTTTGATATTGAAACGATGAGGCAGGAAGCCATGGCCGTGTCTCAAGAAGCACCTTCTCCCACGCTCGGATGGCCCAACCCTTCCCCCGATGGACTCAATGAAGCACAACAACGATGGCTCTACACCAGCATCTCCGATCGGATTTGGACCGCCATGGATAGACTGCGATGCTTCGGTTTAACCCTCGAGAAAGAGAAGGTGTAGTAACTTGGTGGTATATTTCACCTATATTCATTTTTGCCCCCCAGGGTGGTGTTCCCTTCATTCATGTCATTACAAATATCGAGGTATTTTTATACAAGGGTCAAATTAAACAAAATGAATATTCGTTGCCGTCCTCAACGTTGTATGTTTCTGGCACACATGTGCTGACATTATCGTCTGCTTTTTTAACAAAAAAATGATTTTTGATGAGGTTGGTTTGCCTTTTGAATGCCTTGATATTTGTGCCCCTGCACCGATGCTTTGGTTGAGTGTGTTATTCTCTTGAATTGTTGTTCGTAAGCTTGAAATTGTCCACATCTTCATTCTGCTTCTGGGTTAAAATTTTCAAACTACCAAAAACCTTTGTCGATTATGTTTAAACTGAGCTTTTAAATTTCATTGAATCTCCCAAGTCTTTCTATTACTCAATCTTCTAGTAATTTCTCCCTAAAAAATGTTGCTGACATACCGTGGCAAAAATTCAACTGCCCTCAAACTAGGGATGAGAATGAGCATGCCCAAAGCCTGATTGGGCTTTTATTTGGGCATGCCACATCATCATTCCTACTCACCCCTTCACTAATTTTTCTAGAATTAGTGAAGGGGTGAGTAGGAATGAAGATGTGGCATGCCCAAATGAAAGCCCAATCGGGCTTTGGGCATGCCCATTCTCATCCCTACCTCAAACCCTCATCCCTACCTCAAACCGAACATAGGTTAGAAAGAAATTTTTAGAAGTTGATGAAAGTTCAGAAAAAGTCATTGAATATTTTTTGTCGTTCAGAAAAATTTAACCTTAAATTTACCCTGAGAAAGTTTGTGCCATTAATTACTATAGTTTTTATAGAACCACAAAAATCATTACACATCTACGACTTTCCACGCTCCAATCGAATCTCAAGCAACTAAACCGAAGTTGTATTAGGGGTGGCAATTCGGGCTGGCCCGGCCTGATATTGACTTCGAGCATTTTGGTGTGGCTCGGGCACTGTCCAATAAAAATTCGGGCCGTTCGGTCCGGCTCAATAAGGTTGAAAAAAATTATATACATGAAAGATTGATCTCTCTTCAAAGTTCGTTATTTTATGGAGTAAGTACACTCCAATTAGATGTTCTTAAGAATTATATCTATGGAGGAGTTTTGAAATTCAAATTAAAGTAATTAACAAAAGGGAGTACCATCCTTGTTATAATTGAGGGGTGGTTTTGAGTTTGTCACATTTGGAAATATCACATCGTTACATGTGACAACTTCCTTACAACCAAAACCCAAAAAACCCAAAACCCCGACCCAACCCCCCAAAACACACCCAAACCCAAAACACCAAAATCACACCACCAATCAAAAAAAAAAAAAAAAAAACCAAAACCCCCCAAGACAATACACACAATAACCGTTATATGTTCGATGAAGTTGGTTTGTCTTTTGACTGCCTTGATATGTGTGCATATGTACTGTTAGTTTGGTTGGGTGTGCTATTCTCTTGAATTGTTGTTTGTACGCTTGAAATTGTCCACATCTTCATGTTATTTCTGGGTAAATTTTTTTTAAAATATCACAAACGGTTACATCATTGGGCCGGCCTCCGAAGGGGAGATGAATATTCCCATCTGAGTAAAGGAGCACGCAAAGGAGAAGTTGTTGCCCATTAAGCCCACGAAATCCACGTAGGAGACTAACCGCTTGCTCAGTCAAAGCCAGGTCATATTTTGACCGTTGAGCTTCCGAGCCTTAAGGAGATGATTAATAATGGGCTCATTAATGTCGGGGGTAAGTGGATACCGGTTAGGCCTATTCTTCAGGGGAGATCATGCCACCATAATGGAAGGCCATTCTTCGCCAACGACACAGAGGGGACACCTCCACTTATAAACCGTCTAAACGCCAACAGTACAAAGGACATACTCTAGAGGTACTGAATACTAGATACTCTGACAAGTTCTCTCTTTACTTTCCACTTACATATTTCTTCCTTTTTAACTCGGCAGGATAGTGCGCGGATGATCTTCCTTTAGGTCGATCCAGCTGTCGTGAGTCTCCTTAAGTCCCATATCGACTTAAGCTTCGGAGGAGATTTAAGTCGGAATCAAGATCTGATCCCCATGTCGATTGTCTGTGTTGCAGATAAATCGACGGTCGACTCAACAAGTATCTCGGAGGGTCGTTCGTAACAACCCATAGTTAGGTCGAACTTCAACCATGTAGCTCAGACTTGACTCTCACTGACCCGGGTTCTAGGCATTGCGTATCCCACTGAACAGCTGATGAAGGTCCACGTCACTAGAGGCGTCCTTGTCAGCTCGACCTCACTGTTTGACGTTTCATCCGTCAACAATTGGCATCGTATATGGAAAATCAGAGTCAACATCCCAAGCAACAACAATGTCGGCTCATCCCACCAACACTGGACCATTACTTAGCCACGACCTTGATGCCTCTCTCATCGAGGACGATGCCGGTTCTTCTTCGGAGGGGAGACCAGAGCCACCTCTGGTCATACAAGAGCAATTCAAAGCATTTTTACAGACGGTCAATGCCAGTTTCAAGGCATTGCCTACCGTCATAGAACGAACGACACAACAACCAATGCAAGCGGTCGTGGCTCACCCACCCCCCAATGCGACACTGGGTCCTGTGGGGCAACAATTTGCACCGAGGTTCCAGGGGGACGATGAGCAGAACTTAGAGCGGCAAGTCGATCCTCTGCTTAACACTACTTCCTCATCTCAGCTACGACCCAGGGTCGTCAATGTCGATGTAAATCATGGTGACCCGAGGAACGGTAACAACCGTTCTATCGAGCGGACACAAGTCTTGGGACCCTCCAACAACGGAAGAGCTTCTTGTCGCCCTACTCATAGCGAACTGGAGCAAGCAAAGAACCGCCACATTTAGGATAGTAGTCACAGTCCTCCCCAAAGGCCCACAACTAGGCAGAAGCGGAAAAGTCGAGGGGGCAACCCACCCACTCGAACTCTCCCAATCGTCCGAGAGGAGGTCCTATCAATTCTTTCAGCGCCTCCACTGGTCGGCAGACCCGACGTCGTGGCAAAGAACCACACCCTGCTTCTTTGGCTTCTGATCCGAGCGTGATCCTTTGAGGAGGAACATCACTTCAGCCCACCGATTGCCAAAGTCCAAACTGCCTCACCTGGCCCAATATAACGGTACATGCGACCCTCAAGAACACGTCTGAAAATACAAAGGCATGATGGAGTTACATGGGGCAGATGAACCATTCTTGTGCCACGCCTTCCACACAACTCTGACCAAGGCTGCGGATGAATGGTACAGCGGGTTACCCAATCACAACATTGGATCCTTTAAACACTTATCCTGAGCCTTCTGTCGGTAGTTCATGGCGGGATGTAGGCAGAAGCAAAAACCAGCTCACATGTTCCCTCTGGAGCAGGGAGAAGGAGAAACGCTGGGCTTTCTTCAAACGTTTCAACAATGAGAAGCTCAACGTCGAAGGTGCCACCAACGATACAGTCAGTGTAGCCCTCACACAAGGCATTCACTGTGAAGATCTGTTGAATTCACTGCACCAGCGACTGCCGCATGACCTCAACCACCTATTCAGCAGGGCGGAATGGTTCATGCTATTGGAGGGAAGCACTCACTACCCGAAAGAAGAACTCTTCCAAGCCCCCATACCGAAGCAAGTAGGGAAGCTCAACAGCCTGATAGTTCTCACTGAGAACCTAGGGACCAGCGACGACGAGATAGGAGCCCCAAAAGCTGGGCTTGCTCGACTGACGAGGCATTTACCAAGCTGAATGCCACCATGGCCGAAGTCATGGCCTACACAAAAAGCGAGGGACTCTTCAACTGACGTCCTCCTAAGCAGAAACATAGGTACGAGAATAGAGACGATCTTAAATTTTACAGGTACCCCAATGATAATGGCCACGACACAAATGATTGTTGGACTTTAAAGAGAGATATCCAAGCTCTGATCAAGCATGACCATCTAAAGAAGTTCGTCGACAATACACAGGCGTAGGAGGGAACCTTGAAGAAGAAAGACAAAGGAAAGGGGTCCATGCCTGACTCACCCATTACCAAGGTTGTCGACCGACTTGTGAGGAGGATCCAGTAGGTTGAAAGCTTATATGGTGCAAGGTGACTCCCTCAGCTTTAGATGAAATAAAACGCCTGTACGAATTTCAATTACTTAAAATTTCTTTTATGAGCCAAATGAATAAAATTTATTTCTGGCAGAAGTGCGCATTATCTTGATCTGATAACGTGTTTGACCAATGTGCCTTGCGAGGCCCGTTTTAACCTAAATTTCTCCAAGCACTTATGTCCACGACACTAGTACGCTTATGGGCTGCTCAGCTGTACGACTGGAGGATCAACCCTTTGCAAGTCGACCGAGCTATACGATCGGTGATGAACTCGTCAGACGTAAGTCGAGGGGCCACTCCCCTCACCACCAAACGATCCTTGTCAGACGTAAGTCGAGGGGTCACTCCCCTTGCCACTAAACTATTCCCATCGGATGATCCTCATTGGGCATGACTCAAAGGGCCATTCCCCTCATGGGCTAACCCCTCGAGTGCTGACCGGGCTATACAAACAAGGACGAGCTTTGTACGTTCGTAAACCGCAAGGCTATCCAACTGGAGGACCAACCCTCTGCGGGTCGACCGAGCTATACAAACGAAGGGGCACCCTTTTCACAAGTTGACCGAGCTGGTGGGGAGAACTTCATACAACCCAGAATGAGAAACTCTCAAACTAAGAGAAAGGCTCGTTGTTCAACATCTCACCCTCAACATTCTTCCTATGCGTAAGTCTAACCTGTTGAGGGGGAAAACAAATAATATGACAGCCTGCTGACAATAAGGTATTCCATGTCAGAACGAAAGTTTATTTCTTATCATAAATTTTCTGACTTTTGTTTCTGAAGAGCAAATAAAAGGGACTTTACGCCCCAATACAAGTGAGGGGCTTATGGGACCGCGGAGTCCTGAGGCTGATTTTCAGAAAGCATAGCTCATGTAGCTCCCTCAGCAAAAGTGGAGGCTCCCTGACGTATCGACAGCACATCTCTTGTAGCCCCTCAGCTGAAGTGACGTCTCCCTCGACCAAATTGGCAGCTCCCCGATCCGAAGCGTGGTCGATCTCTTCTGATGAGCCTTCGAGTTCATCGTCATCTGATGGCATTGTCAGCTGATCAAGATCACTCTCTAAAGTAGGGAACTGACGCTTGGTTTCCAGCCGACATCGCTCAAAGCCCGCCCTATATAACACGTCGAGAACACCAAGGCTGTCATTATACTCCTCTACGTCGTTCTTTGCAATTTTTAAAGGGTGGAGCCCTTGCAGGGTGACAAGCAACTGAGCATGTAGCTCGGCCTCTATTGTCTCCCACTTCTTTTCCCCTTCAAGCAGCCATTCCTTGACTTGCTTCTTCAAGGCGGCTTCTTCGAGCAGCAGCTCCTCGGCATACCTCCTCAAGGCGATCTCTTCAAGCAGCGGTTCCTCAGCCTGATTCTTCAAGGCGGCTTCTTCGAGCAGCCACTCCTCGGCTTGCCTCCTTAGGGCGATCTCCTCAAGCATTAGTTCTTCGGCTAGCTTCTTCATGGAAACTTCTTCAAGCGACCGCTATTTAGCTTCCCTCTTGAAAGTGGCCTCACCCTTACATTCGTCTGGACCTCTGCTAAATCTTGTTTAATGTCCTTGACTCGAGAGGCGAGCTCGACCATGCGAATCTTCGACCTCTTCAACTTCATTCTTGCTTGATCGATGGATTTTCGGGTCGAGGTAATCCGCTTTAATTTGCTGGATAAATTGGCCTCATAATTGGCCACAGCCAACGGGCTTCGTCATAACTCGGCGGCTGCTAAAGCTTCCTGTAAACAAAGAGGAGGTTTAATTTGATGCCCGACATTGATCAAAAGGGAGGGGAATTACTCACTTGGATGTTCTGTCAAACTACATAGGTGGCTAGCATTTCATGGTCGATCCTCTCTAGGATAGCCTTGTCTCGGGAAAGAGTCAAATTCTCAGCGAGCCGAGAAGCAGTCCCACAAATCAAGAAGACTGACTCGCCCTTTCCCACTGGGTAAGTGGGTTGATGAAGCCCTTCTTCAGGACACTCTACCTGAGCTCGAGACAGCCTATCTTCCAAGACAATCGACATATACTCAGGAGGAACATCGTTTGCCAGTGGCTCCTGAGATAGGAGGCAGCCCCATGGACATGAATCCTCATGTAGGCACGGCTCTTCTGACGGTGTCGGACATCTCAAGGACTCCTCTGGGGTTAGGGCCCGGGGTTGCTCAGGGGCCACGGTTAATGCTGCAGCGGCACTCGTACCTGATGAACTCGGGCTTGAAACGATGATCTTACTTATCTGCTTCTTTTTCTTGGCTTTGGCCTTTTCAACCTCGGCCATGATTCGGAGCTTTCTCTTCTTTGAATGCTGGCCCGACAGAGGGATATCTTGAGCAACCAGAGATGAACCCTCAACAGATCTATCTGAGCTGTCTTCGGGAGGAGTCACCTGACAGGGTGTCAAGTTTTCCTCAACCCCCTGAAGGGAAGCTTGGAGGGCCTCTTGGAGGTCAGGCTCAACTTGATATTCCTGTCCAATCATGCCTGCAAAAGAGGAAAAGGGGTCAAGGAAGAACAAGATTGGGCAGAGCACGAGGAAAAATTTAACCTTTTGCCCAGACGGTTCCACGCAATGTCTCATTGGACAGGAACGTGTTCATTGATCTATCCTTCCCGAAATTTCTAGCAAACACGCAACAACTTTTTTTTTCTTTGGTAAGGGGCCTTTCCTTGTTTGCAGCGAGCTTCGGACGTCCCCAATTAGTGAGAAAGGCCGCCAAGCTGGGGAACGTCACAAACATAAACTACTCCTTCCATCTTGGATTGGAGCTGGGGAGATCTTTAATCAATTGTCTTCCTCTCTGGGCGGTGATGAGATACCAGCTGAAGGTCGCAAGGGGGATTAATTTAAACGATTGAATAACGCCATGGTCAGTTGCACATCGCTCAACATACATAGCACGATGAAGCCAACCAGATTGGCCACTGAGTTTGGCATCAACTGGCAGAGGGAAATCTCCAATGTGTTTAGTACATGAACATGAAAGGGTACCTATGGAAGTGAAGTCCAAGTTGAAAAGCTCTTGTATACACTCCCACATCGCATTCACCAGAGTCACAAACCCTTGCATTTGCCCGAGATAATCAGACTCGGTATTGAGGCCGAACATACTTCATTTGAAGATCCAGGAGTTGATCAGCTGTTACTTGAGAAGCCTGGCTATCAACTACATCTGACATTACATGCTTCCCATCATCACCTTAAGGAACAGAAGCCGCATGACCGATGGAAGTGAGGAGCAAGATTTCTCCTTCTTCCTTGGCTTGTCCCGAAGGATCAACGCTCATTCCAGCCTCATCCACAATTGGAGCATCCTCGAGACGAGAGATTTGGGTTGAAGCCCACAAAGCTATTTTCATTTCATCCCATAGCTTAGCAGTTCTGGGTGGTGAAGAAGAAGCCATAGCTAGAACCTTTGAGGAGAATGGAGGACATGCGAAGTGACTCTTTTCAAATGCTCAAACAGTAAAGTTCGCCTCAACTCACCCTTATCCTTTTGTAAGTGGTATCCTATCACGGTTAAGACCGACCCTCTCATCTGAGGGCACGTGTCGGAGATCTATAGTCATCCATATCCTGAGCCTCACACAAATGTAACGGATGAATCAAAGGAGAGGAAATTTTGGAGCTCGAAATCAAATACTCCCGCTTCGAATGCCGTGCCTAATTATTGAGGTATCACATCACTCAATATCAATCGACGCTTTGTCTGAGTCCAAGTGATAGGGGCCATTGTTACAGCATTGGACCGCCCCTGAAGGGGAGATAAATATTCCCATCTGAGTAAAGGAGCCCACAAAGGAGAAGTTGTGGCCCATCAAGCCCACAAAATCCACGTGGGAGACTAACTGCTTGCTCATACAAAGCCAGGTCATATTTTGCCAGCTGAGCTTACGAGCTTTAAGGCGATGTTTAATAATGGGCTCATTAATGACGGGGTAAGTGGACGACGGTTATGCCTATTATTTAGGGACGATCATGCCACCATAATGGAAGGTCATTATTCGCCAACGACATAGAGGGGGCACCTTCACCTATAAATAGTCTAAACGCCAACAGACTCCAGATGTACTGAATACTAGGTACACTGACAACTTCTCTCTTTACTTTCCACTTACATATTTCTTCATCATTAACTTGGCGATAGTGCTCAGGCGATCTCCCTTTAGGTCGATCCAGCTGTCCCGAGTCTCCTTAAGTCTCATAATGACTTATGCATCGGAGGGGATTTGGGTGGGAACTCAGATCCGACCCCAAATAGTTTTCTGCGTAGTAGATAGATTGACGGTCGACTCTTCAAGTAGTTCGGAAGGTTGTTTGTAACGACCCAGAGTAAGGTCGAGCTTCATCCCTGTAGCTCGGACTTGACTCTCACTTACCCGGGTTCCAGCCACTGTGGGTCCCACTCAATAGCTGATGAAGGTCCACGTCACTAGAGGCGTTTTCGTCAGCTCCACCTCACTGTTTGACGATTTCATCCGCCAACACAAACTTTTTTCGATTATCTTTTAAACTGAGCTTTTAAATTTCATTGAATCTCCTAAACCTTCCTATTTCTCTATAATCTTCTAGTAATTTCTTCCAAAAAAATGGTATTGACATACCGTGGCAAAAATTTAACTGCCATGTAACCGAACTTAGTTTTGAAAGAAATTTTTAGAAGTAAATGATATTTTAGAAAAACATTGAAATTTTTTATTAGTTTAGAAAATTTAACCTTACATTTACCCTGAGAAAGTTTGTGCCATTAATTACTATAGTTTTTATTGAACCACACATCTAACAAGTCTTCAGATGTTACCGTGTTTGGAGGTTAATAACAACTGTTACCATTTGTTGTGGGAAAGATGGGAGGATTTTCCTTCGTACATGGTCTTGTTATCACTGAGTAGTATATTTTTGGTTCAAGAAGTACATCATTACATTTGATCAAATAAATCAAAGAATAAACAATATTTCCTGGCCAAGTTAGACATACAAAAACCATATGACAGAGTACGTACGTACTCGTATGACTTGGTTTTTTTTGGTTCATCGGAAAGCAGTAAACTGCGCTCGGTTCTACTATCGTATGTTGTTGTCCCAGTTGACTATCCACACCGTTACTAACTCAAACATTATCCATGGAATGCGATGATATAATTATCTTTGGAAAAGGCCACATTTACAAAAAGTGGATTCCATGGATATATAATTGAACCCCAACTCATAAGGATTCCATGGATACAACTAATGCAAGAAATGTACCCAAATGACGAAACATCGCAGGCTCTTGATTACATCAAGCAATTATCTGCCCGTATCAATTGGATTTCTATGTTCACACCAATCCTTGGCAACATGACATCCATCCGTATTTGGTTCAACCCATAGATTTGACCTAAGCCATTGTTTAGTATCCCTATAACTATCCTCAAAACATGGTCTCCAACACAATAGTGGATGCACTCCCAACGAATTCCATACCACCCTAATGTGGTAGAGAAGCTGTTGAGTATTGGACTTCTCCCTACTTGGTGTTAATGATGAGCAAACATAAATACTTGTGACTAATCCCCTATTTTGCAGTTAATCCATTGCCTAAGCTAATTATGAAGATCTACTAGCAATGGATGACTCACAAACGTCATTGAAGGCAAATGACATGGATTGGATGATCGTAGATGATGATTGAAGCTCCGTGAAGACTTCAAGCTCATACGATGGAAAGAAGAGATTTTTCGTCAATGTTATTTTTCTTTTATATCTTCTAGTATGTAGCCTAGAAGTAGAACTTTGATGGAGCACTCACACACATCTACATTCAGTCATAGGACTCCATTATATCAATTGTCCTTTGACTCCAATTCATTTCTCTATTGGTTGTGCAAGGATTGTATATAACAGTCGACTGATTAACAATTTACAGTCGACTGTCTCAAAAACAGTCGACTGCATTTTGTTCTACAGTCGCCTGTTATGCACAGACTTTTAAAATATAGTTTTTGGGCCTTGTCTGATTATCTCGCACATGCTACTGGTAAATGATACACAGGCACCTGTCCTTGTGACAGTCGACTGTGTTTTGTAAATCAGTCGACTGTCTATTCTTTGCCCTAACTATGTTTGATCTGACTTTTTCGGCCAGTCGACTAATACTGTATATACAGTCGACGGTCTCTTAGATCAGTTGACTGTTTATGCTGCAACAGTCGCCTGTCTGTGAGTCATTTCTTTGACTCAGCTCTTTGGAAATTTCTTAGGCTTTTGACAGTCGACTGTTTAAGGATATACAGTCACCTGTTCTGATTAACAGTCGACTATGTTCCTTGCATCAGTCGTCTGTCCTGTTACTTGTGAGATTTCCAGTATTTGTCCAACTGACCCATCTCTCGGCCAGTCGCCTGTCGAAGGAATTACAGTCGCCTGTTGATTTAACATTCGACTGTCTTTGCTTCATCAGTCGACTGTCCACGTGGTAAGTTACCGTTATGAATTCTCACCTACCCTTACTGACTGTGCAACAGTCGACTGTGGATTGTTCAACAGTCGACTGTCGCGAGTTCAGATTCTATCCGTTGAGACTTTTCTCACGGATTCCAATTGGGTTTTTGCCTAAATTGTTTTGTGGATTTGAGAAAGCTATATATAGAGCTTCTACTGTTCTATAGGAAGGTTACTCATTCATTGCAAAATCTCTCTAGCTTTCATTTCCAAAGATCAAAGCTCTCAAATCCAAAGCCCTAAGTATTTCTAAATCTTGTTCTCTTGCTCTCCAACCTAGAACCAAAGAGTGATCATCTAGGCATTTGGTGCAGTCAAGAGAAATGGCTTCTCCTCTCTTCCAAGAGAGTTCTTCAACACACATCACACTCCACCTTCAAGTTCTACTTCAAGGCATAGGGGTTTGTAAGTGTTGTTTTCATTATTTCATAACTTTCGTTATTTGAGTTTCGCTCTCGGTTGTGAGAGTGGTTTGCTTGCTCCCAAGTTGTGGGAGTCAAGGACATCGATTGTATTCGATTGCACTTGTAGGATTGCTACAAGTGGGTTTTTAAGGAAACCTCAAGTTAGGGTTCTAACTTGAGTATTCGGTGGTATCCGGGTGGAAGGGACGTAGGATTACCGGGAACAAGTCGGGAGTTGACTTGGGTAATCCGAACCCTAGAAATATAATTGTATTTGCAATTGTTTCTTATTTGGGTTTAATTCTATTTCTGCATTATTTGTTGGATTGCATTTTATTTGGCGTAAATTCCTTTTAAATTTGCATAAACACTATTCAACCCCCCTTCTAGTGTTTTCCCCATAGACAGGGTCCTTACAATTGGTATCAAAGCGCAAGGTTATATCTATGGCATCCAACAACAACAACGTTCCACCGCTGCCTTCATATAACAATCACGATCGTGATGGAGCGTCCACACTTTTTGAAGGTCAATCTACGGTGCGCCCTCCGCGTTTCAATGGTACGAATTTTAGCTATTGGAAATGCAGGATGGAGACGTTCCTTAGGAGTGCTTCTCTTTGGAGAACCCTCCACAAGGAATACATCGAGCCCACCGAAGTAGATTTCGACAAATGGACGTCTTCCAAGAAAACCGCCGAGGTCAACAACGCTAAGGCAATGAGCGCTCTTCATTATATGTTGGACCCAAATAAGTTCAACAAGATATGCACATGTAAGAGTGCATATCAAATTTGGAACCATCTCATCGTTACACACGAGAGTACGAATAAGGTAAAACTTTCAAAGTTATATGTTGCAGTGTAAAACTTCGATTTATTTCATATGCAGGACAATGAAAGCATTGCATCGATGTAAGGACGTTTTACCGACATCATCAATGAATTGGAAGCCCTTGGCCAAATATATTCCGAATCGGATAAGGTAAGGAAGATCATCATATGAATGACCTCTAAATGGGAAAGAAGAGCGATCGCCATCGAGGAGGTCAATGACTTGAAGAACTACACCATGGTGAATCTCATCGAGACTCTTATGTCTTACGAAGTAAGACGAGACAACCGATTGAAGATTCGAGCCATGATGAATCCTTCGGAGGCCAAGAAGAAAGCTTTGGCATTCAACGCCAGTTCATCATCCTTCGAAAGTGATGAATCCGAGAATGAGATGGATTTGGGTGAAATGGCCCAAATGGCGAAGAAGTTCCAACGCTTCTTCCGCAAAGGTAAATTTCCCTCCAACAAACGTTTTGAGTCTACTAATGCTACTTCCTCTCTTTGCTATAAATGTAATAAGCCAGGGCACATCAAGAGGGATTGCCCAATGCTAAAGAACAAAGAGAAATGGAAGGTACCGAAGTACCACAAGTCCGATAAGAACAAGAGAGACAAGAAGAAAGGACTTATAGGTACATTCGATGACTCAAGTGATGAATCATCGAGCGATTCCGATGATGAGAAGGGTGAGAGTGCCCACATGTGTTTCATGGCACTAGAAGACCCACTCTCCGATGAGAGTGATTTCGACATGGACGACACCGAGGTAACAATGGATGAACTTCGTATTGCTAATGAAGAACTATTTGCTAAATACCAATCTTTAATGCTTAGATACACTAGCTTAAATAAATTGAATATTAGCAAGTCATCCATTCCATGCATTATCAACAATGACACCATTGTTGATACTTTAACTCTTGAGAAAGCAAACTTAGCTTCTCAAAATGTCACTTTGAAAGATGAGGTAAACACCCTCAAATCTCAACTAGATCAAACACATCGTAAGGATAATAGTGATCTAGTTACACATCACACACAATTGGGTTTAGAGAATGATTCTCTTAAAACTCAAGTGCACGAGCTCAAAGCACGGGTGTCCACCTTGGATACCAACATTTCTTCTTTAAAGGAGAAATATGAGCTCATGTCCTCCCGTATTGTGAGATTCAATAAGGGAAAAGGACAATTGGATGATTTGCTTGCAAACCAATTTCCGGCCACACATCGTGTTGGTCTTGGGTTTGTGAAAGCGAATGCATCTAATGATCGCACCTCTTATAGTGGTGTCACTATAGATTTTGTGAGGCCTTCCTCCGGTGCATCCACAAGTGGTGTCAAAGACGCTATAGGTAGCAATCCTACCAAGAATGTCACCACTTCACCTTCTCTTCCTTTTGGCAAGAAACCCACTAAGTGTGGAAACCAAAAGTAAGGCCTTGCTTATATGTACACTAACACTCATCCACGTAAGAAACATCCTACTTCACAAGTGGATAATCATGACACATTCTATGCTCCGCACCCACGGACACATACACAACCACACATGAGAAATACTCATGTACGTGCTCCCATACACCCGTATGCTCATACGCATCATTCTTTCATGTATGCTCATCCTCCACATGACATGCATGATCCATATGCTTCATATAATATGCATGTTCTCAAGCATACATATCATCCTAGAATGTACAATGCATATCCTCCACCACATCTCTATGCTAGAAATCATGTTCCTAAGAAGCATGCACCACATAGAAATCCAACACATATGCATGCAACTAGGAAGAGGACTCCTAAGATTTACACTATTTGGGGTCCTAAGAACACTAGTCTTAATGATAGGAATGCTTATGTTGATTCCTATTTTCATGACGTGATTAGAAATAGTAACTATGTTGGGAAGCGGAAGTCCTCTTGGACTTGGCTTTCAAAGGGCTAATCCCCTTGGACCCAACAAACATTAGGTACCATACGCTTATGGTATATTATATAGGTACCCAAGAGAAAGAAGAAGAGTAATAAATGTCTTATTAGCTCTAAAGGAAAAGGATGGATTCTTGATAGCGGTTGCTCCAAACATATGACGGGAGATCCCTCGTTTCTCTCCGAAGTGATTAGCATCAAGGATGGTGCAACAGTCACTTTTGGATGTAATCAAAAGGGAACCATCATTGGAGTATGTATCATTGGTAATCCTTCCAAACCCTTATTTACTAATGTTTATCTTGTTAGTGGTTTGTGTCACAATCTCATTTCCATTAGTCAACTTTGTGACAAAGGTTACAAGGTTAACTTTGGAGAAGGATTGTGTACTATTGTTGATTGTGATTCAAATGTTTTATTTTCCGGTATTAGGTGTTAAAATATTTATTATTTGAGCTTGTCTAAAACCGTAGAACATTGCTTAGTTGCTAACACAAGTGAACAACTATTATGACATCGCCGTTTTGGTCATGTTCACTTCAAGCACTTATATAAGTTAGCTAAGCATGATCTAGTCAAAGGTTTTCCTAAGATTACTTTTAATAAGAAAAACTTTTGTGATTCATGTCAAAGAGGTAAACTAAGTAAATCTTCATTTAAGCTTAAAGAAGGGATTACTTCTAAGAGGCCCCTAGAACTTCTTCATCTAGATTTATTTGGGCAAACTAGAACCGCTTCTTTAGGTAATGCTCATTATGGATTAATTGTCGTTGACGAATTTTCTAGATTTACTTGGGTTTCATTCTTAACTAATAAGAATAAAGCTCATGAAGAGTTTACCAAATTTGCAAAGAAGATTCAGAATCTTTTAGGATCCACCATTATCACTATTCGTAGTGATCATGGAGGAGAATTTGAGAATGAGTCTTTTACTAAGTTTTGTGATGACTCCGGGATAACTCATAATTTTTCATTTCCTCGTGCACCACCACAAAATGGTGTTGTAGAAAGAAAGAATATGACTCTTATTGAGTGTGCTCGCACTATGCTCCATGATAGTCATTTAGGACTATAATTTTGGGCAGAGGCGGTGCACACGACATGTTATGTGCTCAATAGGATTCTAGTGAGACCTCGAATGAACAAAACTTGTTTTGAGTTGTTTTATGATAAAAAGCCTCAAGTAAAATACTTTCGTGTTTTTGGTTCAAAATATTTTATAAAGAACACATTTGGTAATTTAGACAAGTTTGAGCCAAGATCCGATGAAGGAATTTTTGTTGGATATTCCACACGTAGCAAAGTCGACCGGATATACAACAAAACTTCTTCAACGATTGAGGAATCACTTCACGTATTTTTTTATGAAGATTTTGATTTTTCTCATGTTGATGATGATAATGTAGATAATCTTTGTGATTCTCTTAATAATGTTAAGATTAATGATTCTATTGTTGAGACTAACACTTCTAACGAAGTTGTTGAAGTTGTTCCTAGTGATCCAGGTATACCCAAAGCTTATCTGACCGTTCGTAACCATCATCATAACCAAATTATTGGAGATATTGGTGTGGGTGTTCGAACGAGATCGAGAATTGAAGAATTCTCTCATTGCGCATTTGTATCTACCATTGAGCCAAAGAACATCCAAGAATCTTGTGAGGATAGCTCTTGGATAGTGGCAATGGAAGAAGAACTAATGCAATTCGAGAGAAACGAAGTTTGGGCGCTCGTACCTCTTCCAAGTGGTCACCAAGTCATTGGGACCAAATGGATCTTCAAGAACAAGACGGCTGAAAACGAGGTAATCAAATGGAACAAAGCAAGGTTAGTAGCTCATGGCTACCGGCAAGAGGAATGTATTGATTTCGAAGAATCTTTTGCCCCCGTAGCTAGATTAGAAGCTATTAGGTTGCTTTTATCTTTTGCATCCCATAAGAATTTTAAACTAGTTCAAATGGATGTTAAAAGTGCATTTTAAATGGGTTTGTCAATGAAAAAGTTTATGTTTCTCAACCTCCCGGTTTTATTCATGAAAAATTTTCAAACCATGTTTTCAAACTTAAGAAAGCGTTGTATGGGTTGAGAAAAGATCCTAGAGCTTGGTATGATCGACTTAAGACCTTTCTTTTGAATTTAGGTTTTAAAATGGGAGAAGTTGATTCTACATCTTCATTAAAGATTATGAAAATGACATTCTTTTGATTCAAGTTTATGTAGACGATATTATTTTCGGTTCTACTAACTTTAATCTTTGTCAAGAATTTTCCAAGTCTATGAAGGATGAGTTTGAGATGAGCCACATGGGAGAGCTCACCTACTTCCTTGGATTGCAAATTCGACAAATGGAGAATGTCACATTCATACATCAGACAAAGTACACATGTGAGATTATTAAGCGATTCGGGATGGAATCGTCTTCGAGCAAAAGGACTCCCATGAGTACTACTACTCATCTACAGAAGGATGAAAGCGGAAAAGATGTAGACGTTTGTCTATATCGAGGTATGATCGGTAGCTTACTTTACTTAACCACTAGTAGGCCCGATATAATGTTTTCCGTATGCCTTTGTGCTAGATATCAAGCAAGACCTAAGGAGTCACACTTGATTGCGGTTAAACGAATATTTCGTTATCTCAATCAATCTCTAGATTATGGGTTACTTTACCCTAAGTCTAGCACATATGAGTTAATCTCATATAGTGATGCCGACTTTGCCTGATGCAAATCCGACAGGAAAAGTACTAGTGGCACTTGCCATTTCTTAGGAAATTCCTTAGTTTCTTGGTTTTCTAAGAAACAGAATTCGGTGTTATTGTCCACGACTTAAACGGAATATATTGTCGCGGGTCTTGCATGTGCACAAGTTCTTTGGATGAGACACACTCTTAGTGACTATGGTGTCAATTGTGATACTTGCCCTATCATGGTTGATAACCAAAGTGCTATTTGTCTTTCCAAGAATCCGGTACACCACTCCCGTACCAAACACATAGACGTGAGACACCATTTTATCAATGATCATGTAACTAAGAAGGACATCATCTTAGAGTACATTGAAACCCAAAAACAAATTGCTGATATCTTCACTAAACCTCTTAAAGAAGATTCATTTGTGTGGTTGCGTGGAGAATTAGGAATTATGGGTGAATCTGAAATCTAGAAGCTCAATCTTTCTTGTTATAACTCCTTTTGAGCTCATATCATTTTGTTGCCTACCTTAATGAGCTTTATTATTTTTATATGTTAAGAAAGGCAATTGTGATTTAATTGATTTCATGAGTTTTTGATATTGATGGTAGTGATTTGTGTTTCAATGGAGATATTGTTTTTACATTGTTTTTACGATGTATTTGTGATTAGAGTATAGGTCCTAGGGTGAGTGTTCTTATTCTCTGGAATTCTATCTCACTGTGCATTTTTGGATCAGGACAGACGGCTGTATTTCCTCCTCCAGTCGACTGCCCAACTCTATCTCCTCAGTCTGAGATTTGATATCTTTCGCACAGCCGACTGATGACTGTTTTCCAGTCGACTGTTATTTTAACAGGCGACTGCATTTTAGTCATCAGGCGACTGTTCTGTCTGTCAAATTCTTACAGTGCTCTCTGTTATTTTTTGATGAACTGTATTAATTCTCGGCCAGCCGACTGTTGAGTATATGTCAGTCGACTGTCCAATGGACATGCGACTGCATGTTACTTACCAGTCGACTGCCCATCTTTCTGAGCCTTATTGTTATCACTTCATCCAGTCAACTTAATTTTGTTCATCAGTCGACTGTCTTCTGTTGAGACGGTTCATATGATTTGATCTGAGCCGCCGATTCATTGATTCAACGGCCCAGATTCATTCCTCAACTTTTATATTCGAGAAAACCCGATCATTTCCACACGTCCACTCTCTCTCATCCTCCTATCTCGTGAAATTTCCCTGTTAGGGTTCATCCACATTTGTGTCTTGCCCTAGCTTCGTGTGCGGCCATGACTCTTTTCGATCATTTCTTTCCTAATGTCTCTCTCGACTTCCTTGATGAGCCGGTACCTTCACCAAAGCCTGATCCGACTCCCTCCTCGCCTGCATCTTCTGGAGAACCTCTTATTTTCACTGTCGGTGAGCCCATCCCCTCTGTGCGTGCTGCTGAACACACTTCTCAGTCAGCTGAGCATCCTTCTAGGTCCCGTCTTTTCGTATCCCACGGGGAGTTTCTTCTTCGTCAGCTAGATGCTCGAGTCTCTGCTCTTGAAATTCTTTCCATATCTCTCGATGAGAAGCTCTCGCTTTTGCTTAAACTTCAGTTAAACTCTTTTAAGCATCATGGCTTTCCCATCCCTACCGAGCTTTAGGCTCTGTTTGCTTCATCTGAGGACACTTCTCCTGCTTGTGTTTCTCCTCCTCCTGGCTTCACGCCTAAACCCTATGTGGTTCAGACCTCCGGTGCCTAGACTCCACTTCATGTTCCTACTGAATCATCTGCTGTTCATGCTTCGTCTTCTAAGAGGAAGACTCTAGATTTTCCTACACGTCGCTCTGCTCGGCTCTTGTTCCGATCTTCTGGTCGCCCGTCGGACCCCTCTGTCATTCATATTGACTGAGGCTGCTGCTGCTGTTTTCTTGTTCACTCACATGAAGACCTAGATTGTGTTTTGTGTGGTCTGTTTCTGTTTGGGTTGAGTGATTCATCTGCTGATTTTGTTATATATGAAGTATGATGTGTATCTCTTTATATATGTATGGTGATGTACTTCACTGTCGTCATGATGATGTATTTTTTTGTTTTGATCATGATGTATCTTTTTTGTGATGGCCATGTAGATGTCCATCCGTTGATGTACTCATCTTTCTATATATCTATATATGATGTTACTGTTTCTCTTGTGTCACACTATGCTATTCTGCTTATCTTATCTGTGTGATGTATGATATGTTGTCTCCTTGTATGCTATACTCTCTCTGATGTGCTTTTGAGACAATATATGAATTTGGTATTCGATTTTCCATGCTATCTCTGGTATGATGAATTTTTGAAATCTCTTTTGAATATTTTTTGTGTGTATATCTAATGTTGATATTGGACTTCAATTCCATTACTCACATGTGTATATGATGTGATTTTATGAGTTTTTGATTCGATATATCTTTATACTCCTTGATTGTTGTTAGTTCGTATTTAGCACTATTGTTGTTGTTGTTATTTGCTCCCACCTTTATGGATAATGCCATAGGGGGAGAGAAATAAACATATAAGATTCATAATGGATGTGCTAAGCATGTTCTAACACTTGAATCTAAGATTTACGTTGCCTTAGATTCAGGGAGAGTAAGATTACAATGAATAGGGATTTTAATTCCTAGATTTCTTGAATTAAATTCATCCATATCTCACTCATTTTCTTCAATTGTTATGTAGATGCTCTAATATTTGTTGACTAACTTGATTGGCATCTATGTAGGGGGAGTAAGTTTTCATTATGCACAATTATTTATCTTTTTGTTTATGTTTGTTTGTCATCATCAAAAAGGGGGAGAATGTTGAGTATTGGACTTCTCCCTACTTGGTGTTAATGATGAGCAAACATAAATACTTGTGACTAATCCCCTATTTTGCAGTTAATCCATTGTCTAAGCTAATTATGAAGATCTACTAGCAATGGATGACTCACAAACGTCATTGAAGGCAAATGACATGGATTGGATGATCGTAGATGATGATTGAAGCTCCGTGAAGACTTCAAGCTCATACGATGGAAAGAAGAGATTATTCGTCAATGTTATTTTTCTTTTATCTCTTCTAGTATGTAGCTTAGAAGTAGAACTTTGATGGAGCACTCACACACATCTACATTCAGTCATAGGACTCCATTAGATCAATTGTCCTCTGACCCCAATTCATTTCTCTATTGGTTGTGCAAGGATTGTATATAACAGTCGACTACTTAACAGTTTACAGTTGCCTGTCTCAAAAACGGTCGACTGCATTTTGTTCTACAGTCGCCTGTTATGCACAGACTTTTAAAATATAGTTTTTGGGCCTTCTCTGATTATCTCGCACATGCTACTGGTAAATGATACACAGGTGCCTGTCCTTGTGACAGTCGACTGTGTTTTGTAAATCAGTCGCCTGTCTATCCTTTGCCCTAACTATGTTTGATCTGACTTTTTCTGTCAGTCGACTAATGCTGTATATACAGTCGACGGTCTCTTAGATCAGTCGACTGTCTATGCTGCAACAGTCGCCTGTCTGTGAGTCATTTCTTTGACTCAGCTCTCTGGAAATTTCTCAGGCTTTTGACTGTCGTCTGTTTAAGGATATACAGTCGCCTGTTCTGATTAACAGTCGACTGTGTTCCTTGCATCAGTCGTCTGTCCTGTTACTTGTGAGATTTCCAGTATTTGTCCAAATGACCCATCTCTCGGCCAGTCGCCTGTCAAAGGAATTACAGTCGCTTGTTGATTTAACAGTCGACTGTCTTTGCTTCATCAGTCGACTGTCCACGTGGTAAGGTACCGTTATGAATTCTCACCTACCCTTGCTGACTGTGCAACAGTCGACTGTCGCGAGTTCAGATTCTATCCGTTGAGACTTTTCTCACGGATTCCAATTGGGTTTTTGCCTAAACTGTTTTGTGGATTTGAGAAAGCTATATATAGAGCTTCTACTGTTCCATTGGAAGGTTACTCATTCATTGCAAAATCTCTCTAGCTTTCATTTCCAAAGATCAAAGCTCTCAAATCCAAAGCCCTAAGTATTTCTAAATCTTGTTCTCTTGCTCTCCAACTTAGAACCAAAGAGTGATCATCTAGGCATTTGGTGTAGTCAAGAGAAAGAGATTCTCCTCTCTTCCAAGAGAGTTCTTCAACACACATCACACTCCACCTTCAAGTTCTACTTCAAGGCATATGTGTTTGTAAGTGTTGTTTTCATTATTTCATAACTTTCGTTATTTGAGTTTTGCTCTCGGTTGTGAGAGTGGTTTGCTTGCTTCCAAGTTGTGGGAGTCAAGGACATTGATTATATTCGATTGCACTTGTAGGGTTGCTACAAGTGGGGTTTTAAGGAAACCTCAAGTTAGGGTTTTAACTTGAGTATCCGGTGGTATCCGGGTGGAAGGGACGTAGGATTACCGGGTACAAGTCGGGAGTTGACTTGGGTAATCCGAACCCTAAAAATATAATTGTGTTTGCAATTGTTTCTTATTTGGGTTTAATTCTATTTCCGTATTATTTGTTGGATTGCATTTTATTTGGCGTAAATTCCTTTTAAATTTGCATAAACACTATTCAACCCCCCTTCTAGTGTTTTTACCATAGACAGGGTCCTTACATAAGCTTGCATAAGCCATGTCCCACCTTCATGCTTGCCACTGCTATATCACACATCACTTTTGATGGTAACTCGTAAGATAGATTTTGCTAGATCCTGTTGAATATTGAGTCGCCTCTGGATATGTTTTGATGATGAGCAAACAATGTTTATGTGCTAATGAGTTGTGAATGAAGGATACAGAGTTTAATGTCAAGAAGAAGCCCATTTAAAACTTATGAAGCCAACAAGAGTTAAAGAGCTTAAAGTCAAGAAGAAGAAGCTCAATTATGACCCATGAAATGCAAAGAATTTAGGACAAGAGGATGTACATCATGGACTACATCAAGATTCAAATCTTTGTAATTTTGATGTATTTACTTATCTTTAGATTCTTGTTAAAGTCTGATTGAAGCTCATCACACACTTAGGAATATCCATAAAATGATTTAAAAATATTTTGAAATGTTTTCAAAATTATTTCCTTAGTTTTAAAGTTCAAAAACCATGTTTTATAGGCAACCTAATCGATCAGACAGATACCTAGTTGACTAAATTAAAACATAAAAACTAATGGATAGTAGTATGTCAGAGGTAGATGACTACATCATAAGAACTAGTCGACTAGTAAATCTGATATAGTCACCTAGAATATACAGAGATCAGACATCTTATTGACATGCCTGAGCTAGTCGACTAGTAGTCTTCACCTAGTCGACTAGTAGTCTTCACCTAGTCAACTAGCTGAGCAATTAGTCGACTTGGAAGTCTACTCTAATCGACTAGTACTAGCCGTTAGGCCTTTGCTGAAAATCCATAACTAGCCATTTGTGACCATTTTGGGGGGTAGTTTTGAGATTTCGTTTGACCTGTTTCATGGCATAGAAAATATGGTTTTATCTAAGGTATTTACCATCAAGTACAATCAAGTTTTATGAAAATTTTCTAAGAAAAACTAAGCTATAATCATTCTTGTTCTCAAAAGTCTCTAAGCTAAAAACCTCTTCTATTGGCAATTGTTTTTTTAAGTTTTCTTACAATCTTTGACCAAATTTCTTTTGATCTATAAGGATTTCATCTTTACTCTTATTGAGATCAAAGAAATCCATCCTTAGCATCACTTTGCACCATAAGCTTCAATCAAGGCTATATGATTCTTGTACTTCAACCAAGGAAAGTTTGTATTTCTCACTTTGTGGTTATGAGATTGGTTATGACAATCTTCGAGTATTAAGATGGTGTGTGTTGTAAAATCCTCAAGTGTCGAGGTGGTGATTGGTTGTAAAATCCTCAAGTGTTGAGGTGTTGTGAAAATCCTCTTGGTATAGAGGTGGTTGAAAATCCACATAGTTTTGAGGTGCTTGTAAATTCTCTCTTTTGAGAGGTTTATAGTGGATTAAATCTCAAGAGAGGTTGGAGACTGGATTAGGTCTGGAGTGACTGAACCGGGATAAAATTTTGTGTGTTTGCATTGTTCTCTCTTGTGCCTATCCTTGCAAGTTATTTCTATTCTGCTGCATCTTCATTGTTCTTTAATTTGCAAGTTTTAGTATTGTTGATTAAGAACAAGTATGGTACCTCTTATTAGTGGCTTAGGCAAAAAATTTGAGGGGAATTTTAAAAGATGTTCTTTTATTTCTTAAACGCTATTCATCACCCCCTCTAGTGTTTCTATTTGCTGTCACATGATCAAACATGTGGTATCAGAGCCTGCATGTCTAGATGTCATCAATAAGGAGAGAACCCATGGTTTGACTTGGCCAAAGCCCTAGCACCACACCTATATTTGATGGTACAAACTATTGGTCTTGGAAGAGAAGGATGTTGGTGTACATCCAAGTTATTAGCTAATACTATGGAGGATTCTTGTAAGAACCATATGTACACCTTACTACACCAATGGAAAGTTGGAACATGGAGTAGACGGAAGATGAATCAATAAACCACAAGGCATTGAATGTTTTATATTCTGGTATTACTAATTAGGTTTTTAAATGCGTTTTAGATGATCCATTTACCAACCAAATTTGGCACATATTGGAGGAGTATGCGAGGCAAGAAAATTGGACTCGTCCACCTGTGATCATCAATCAAGAAGACAACTATGAAGTGTGCCTCATGACATGACTCGATGATGAGGTAAAAGACTTCGACTCAGATAATGAGTTAGAAGATGATAGTAACTTAGAAGAGATATTTCAAGTTTTATATGATAAACATGAAAAACTCTTGGATGCGCATTCTAAACTTAAGAAAATAGATAAAAAAGTTCAAGAGATATTTCTTTAATCGAAAAACTTGAAAATAAAAATTTAAGGTTAATAGAACAAAATGATAAACTAAAAGAAGAACTAACTTCATTAAAAATGCAATGAGCCAAGATGACTTAATCCTAAAGAATAAAAAAAATTGAGGAAGAGAACCTTAAATTAAACATTGAAAATAAAAACTTGAAGAATGAAAATATCCAACTAAATAAGGAATGTAAACATTTAAATATTAGATTAAGTGAACTTAAAAAGGAAATAAACTCAATTAAAATTAAATATGAAGAATTATATAAGAATGTCGATAAATTTAATAGAGGAACGGAGAACTAAAATAATTTATTAACTTCAAAAATATTGAGCAACAATAAATATAGATTAGGGTATAACAAGTTTAATGAAAAACCTAATGGTAAGTTAAAACCTACCCATGCATTCATTTACACTGGGTTCACTAAAGAATCCAAGATTAAGAAACCTAATGCTCCAACCATTAACCAAGATAAACCCAACCAAAGTAAAGTTAATAAACCACAAATTAAGAAAAAGAAAACCATAAGAATATGTGTACTTAAACTAGGATCATCTAAAATGGTTAATGAATATGTTAAAATTTTTATAGAAACCGTTCACTTTTCAGAAAACTATAAATACATAAACAATTAATAGAACATTAAAGCCCAAATGGGTTTCGTTCTCAAAAGAATAGAAAATTCATAATTAACTTTGAGTAAGTTATCACAAACCTTAATTGAATATGTTGGGATATTGAGACCCATCTCTATGGATTTTGATGATGTACACAAGTGAAATGGGTACTACCATATTAATTTCAAGTGTGTGTATGATTAATGGATTATTTTATAGCCATGAAGATCGAATGCATCGAAAAGCTAAAAAGAAGGACTTAGAAGCCATGTTCGGGAAGTCTATCTTCAAGCCAAGAAATGAAGCAAAAGATGACACAACCAAGGACTCAAGATCAAAACTAAGTGGCTCAAGTCAAAGAAAGAAGAACAAGAGCTAGAGATGCATGTATGTGGTCTAGAATGTCAAAGCTAATGAATAGTCATTTCACACACACAAAAATTCTTGAAAAATAGTTTTTAAATGTATTTTAGGATATAAAATTTTAATATAATTTTTATAAAATATTTTCAAAGTATTTTCTATTAGAAAAACTTGAGTTTCCAGAAATAGCCGACTATCAGAAACAGATATCTGACTACTGGCAGGAAATTTTACCCAGAACTCTCTGGGGTTTAAATAGGTGACTATCCATTTTGAATAGCCGACTATCTGGGTAGATAGCCGACTATCAACCAAAATAGCCGACTATCTGGGTCAACTCTCAGCATTTTTGCAAAGTTGATTTTGAATTTTTCTAGCTGTTAACTAGCCATTTGAAGAGATTTTTGAGCTGATTTTGTGCTATTCTTTGCTCTATAAATAGCCAAGACTTCAGAGGTTTTTACATATCCATATTCTTCAAATTATAATGATTCTACAGCTCAAAATTCTTAAGCTCTCAAGTTTCTTTCAAAAAAATTTAGGCCATTGTTCTAATTTTCTTGTGCTAAAATTCTTTACTGATTTTTTATTCTTCTTGGACTAACTCAAACTTGGATTTATCTCCAAAGTTATAGTTTTTTTTGTTTTTGAGATTCAAATCTCAAGTTTTCATTTTTTTGATCTATGTGCTCTTCGCTTATATTCTTTCAAAGATCAAGTCTTGATTATTGATCTTTAAAGCCCAAGTGCACATATTTTAGAGAATCAATTTCAAGTTATTTCCTTCGATCAGTTTGTGCTTATTTATATCTTTTAAATTTGATCAAAAGGATTTTCGATTTCTCTTAGCCACGATATTCACATATATATTTATTGGCTATATGAATCTTGTGATATCGACTTTTTTATATTTTGTAAAGTTTTTGAAGAAGACTTGGAAGTTGTAATTCCCACGTGACGGGAAGGTGTTGTGTTATACTTTGGAAATTTCTAGTTGGGTTGTAACTAGATGTTGGAAATTCTTAACAAGTGGAGTTATGTGGTTGTACGAAGTCCTCTTCATTGTGTTAAGGCAAGGTTGATCTCAGGTTGAGAGTAAGTGGATTGGTTGCTGGACATAGGTCAAGATTGGGCCGAACCAAAGTAAAAGCTGTAGTGTTTGCACTGTGCCTAATTTTCTATCTCTCTTTCTGCATTGCTTGTAATATTTAATTTCCGCTGTGCACATTACATTCATTTCATTACCAGCTTATTATTATTTGTGTTGATTAAGTACAAATTGAGGTAACTCTCATTTGAGACTTATGCAACATAAAAGAAGGGTTTTATTGTTGCAAAGAGTTTTATAATTTTGTTAAGAACCGTATTCAACCCCCTCTTTTAGTGTTTTCTGCCATCCACAGGATCCCACACGTGGTATCAGAGTAAGGTTAAAAGCGATGGCATCAACATCACACCATTTAGATGTACTCAATACAATGCAACCACCATTGTTCAACGGGATAACTACGCTAGCTGGAAGATCTGAATGAGGACGCATCTACAATCCTTAGACATTAATGTGTGGACGATCACAAAGAACAATTATACACCACCTACGTAATCGGAAACTGACAAATGGTCAGCCGATGAAAAGAAGAACGGTAATCTAAATACCAAAGCAACGAATGCACTATTTTTTACTGTTACAGGTGCCGAGTTCAACTGAGTGTCTTAGTGTGAGACTGTACACCAAATCTGGCACACTCTTGACGCAAGTCACGAGGGAACAGAAAATGTAAAAGAATCAAGAATTAATATGTTAAATTCCAAATTTGAAAATTTTAAGATGGTAGAAGGCAAGAGTATTAGCAAAGTTAATACTTGTTTTACTAATAAGCTTGCAGGGTTAAGAAGAAAATTTCTGAATATGACCAGGTGATGAAAATAGTATGCTCACTAAGACCGGAATGGAAGGGAAAGACCATCGCCATCCGAGAAGCATATAATATGAAGACGATCACCTTGGAAGAGCTAATGGGAAATCTCATGGCTTATTAGATAGAGCATGAAGAAGACAAGAAGATTGAGTAAAAGCAAAAGAAGAAGAATTTGGCGTTTAGAGCAAATGAAGAGAGCTCCGAGTCAGACTACTCCGATATAGACGAGAGGGAGATTGCAATGATTTCGAGGAACGTCAAGAAATTCCTCCAAAGTAAGTACTCTAAAAGAAAGTCTCGTTTGACGAACAAAATTATCTGTTTTTGATGTAATAAACCCGGACACGTTCGGATAGACTGCCCATTGGAAAAGAACCATGACCAATGAAAATGCAAGAGGAAAGAGAAACAAAGAAGGAGAAGCCACAAAGAAAAAAGTTCAGAAACCCGAAGAAAAAGGAATTTGTGGCCTTCGATCAAAGTGATGTCTCGAGTTTCGATGAATCTTCGACATCATCCGAAGAAGAAGAAGAAAGGCAAGAACAAGTGCATATGTGTTTCATGGTGTCAACCTCCTCGAAGGTAAGAACTACTTCACCTCTTATTTCTCCGCATCATTATAGCGACAATAACCTACTTAGTAGCGATAGCGATAGCGATAGCGATAATGATTTTAATATACATGGTGCATATGAAAAACTTTGCAATGTTCGCGAAAAGCTTATTAGAGAAAAACTTTGCATATAAATTTGACAAAAGTTTTAGGACATGCACCAAGAAAAGGGAAGAGCTCGAAAAGAAAATGAACAATTGATTAATAGGAATAAAATGCTTTTGGACGAGGTCAATGGCTTAAAAGTTAGGATAGATGACCTTGATAAAATAGTGACCACCACAAAAGAGAAATATGACGATCTTTCAAAAATTATGGATAAGTTTAACAAAGGAAAAGGGAAGCTTGAGGATATTATTGATAAACAAAAAGCTTCGCGAAGTAGAACCGGCTTAGGATATGATCAATCTTACACTAAGCATGTAGACAAGCCTTTTAGGGATTTTAACTTGAAAAACAGGTTCATCATGATTTGGATCCCCAAAAATGGCACGAACAAGCTGAAGGAAAAGTATGCGAACGATTTTATGCAAAATGTTCATTTCAATAAAAACTACACATGTGCATGACGGAAGTACTAAACCATACTGGGTTTGGCTTCCATGAAAATTAAATGTTTATTATGTCTAATCCCTAATGAAAAGGGGTACCAAAATTTTTTTGGTTTACTTTTAGGTACCCACAACTAAAGGGATTAGCAAAGAACACTTCTCTCAGATATACATCGCTCACACGTATTAAAGAGAAGCAAAAGAAGCTAAAAATCCTAAGAATGGTATTTAAAATATCATAAATTGTTTGGACATGTTCTAAATTACATTTTTATATGTTAGAACATAATTTAATTATTTAGAAATATTTAGAAATTGTTTTGACTTGATTTGGACAAGTTTTAAGCCTCAAATCACTCAAACTTGCAGATAGCCGACTATCTGGGAGCTTCAGTAGCTCAAATCCTAGGCATTCTGCCAGTAGCCGACTATTGAAGAAAAATAGTCGATTATCAACTAAAAAATTGCTGATTGACATCCGACTATTAGGTTTGGATTTTAGGGGGTTTTCACACCCTAATGGGGTTTACCACATCTGTTGAATCATTGAGCCGGCACTCGAGATGACTCGACCGACGGATGACTAAGGGCCACGGGGCCCACGAGAGGAGCACAATATCGACTCGGTCAAAGCCCACTGGCCAGTCGACCATTGCATTCCTCTCACTCGAACGTGGGATTAAAGACGAGCCCGTAATTAGCTGGAACATGGGCAACATTCACTCCTATTAAAAGGGGAGGATCTTGGCACCATAATGGGTGACCGTTATCTTCCCAATGTCATTGAAGAGATCCAAAAGGTCTATAAATACAGTAAGGTTTCAATTCCCAAGGTATGAGATCTAATACATAGACTCTACTCTTTAAGCTGATATTTCTAACATTATAGAGCTTGCGACGTCAGATCTGGGACGAACCTCTGTGGGTCGATCTCAACTGCTCCAAGCGCACTCTCTTCCTCAAGTTCTCATACTAACTTAAGCATCGGAGGGGATTTGGGTCGGGACCAAGATTCAACCCCCTTAACGTATCTTTGTGGTGTAGTTCGAAAGGCCTCCATCTTCCACGAGGGTCGCTTCTGAGCTTCCCAAACTCGAACAATAGACGTACATGCTGTTCGAGGGTCGATCGAGCACCACATCCCAGTCAACTTCCATCATCTAACCCTGGTTCTACCAACCTAGGGTCCCACCTCACTCACAGACAAGGCTCCGATTCAGCACTAAGGGTCCATGTCAGCTGGACAACTGTCTCGGTCATTTTTGGCCCGAACGGTTTGGCGCTGTCTGTGGGAAAGGTTAACCAACTTGACATCCCGAAGCCAATGAAGAGCTATGTCAGCTGGACCCATCATTACCAGACCGATCCAAGGTCCAAAGGAGAAGCAAAAGACGAATAGTGTCCAGGTGGAGGATGCCACAGATTCCACCTCACCATTAAAGCGACTTGGGAAGGCCCCTAAAGAGCCTAAGGTGACCCAGAAGCAGTTCGACCAGTTTTCAGAACGGTTCGACAAGAGTCTCGGTGTTTTGGTGACCCTGATACGCCAAAGCATGGGAGATCCACCACTTGTGAGCGGGTAGATACCCCCTCCAACTCTGACACTGACTAGAGGCGTATCTGCACTAAGGGATCAAGCAGATCCGAGAGCGGATCGGCAAGAGATCAAACTACACTATACAACCCCCACGTATCAGCAAAACGACAAAGGGGGGATTGACTATCTGGCCTTCAGTTTCCAGGCTGAACCTGGTCCCTCCAACTATAATGAAGCGACCTGCCATATCCTGGACCAGGTAAACCCCAGGTTATAACCCTCTCAATCTTGCAGGTGGATATGAGAGGAGAGACGAGATCCTGAACCAATATTTGGGAGCAACATACGAACAAGGTGGAGAAGGGCGATTAGTATTCATCCAATTCACACTTTGGCAGACCCTGCTAAAGGAAAACATCATTTCCTCACATTCTCTCCCAAAGTTCAAACTTCCCGCCTTGCTAGTATACGACGGCAGAGACGACCCATGGTCGCACATCCGTAAGTACTTGAACGTGATGCTGCTTCACAGGGCCGATGAGCCATACCTATACCGAGCTTTCCATGCCACCTTATTTAAGAGGGCAGAAGGCTGGTACGAAGGATTTCCCGATGACTGCATCGGCTCATTCGACGAACTGGCCGACATGTTCTGCAAACAATTTATTGTGGGTCGTCGTTTGAAGAAGAAGTCTTCCCACCTCTTCTCGCTCAAACAGGGCAAAAATGAGTTGATCCGAGCCTTTGTCCAAAGATTCAATGACGAGAGGCTCGACGTAGAGGAGATGCTGGATGTAATTGTCATAGTGGCGCTCACTCAAGAGGTGCAGAACAACCATCTGCAGAGGGCGCTCTACTAGTTCCCCCTAATAATCTCGCAGAAATGTTCAATATCATGGATTGGTTCACCATCTTCGAAGAAGCATAAGAACTAACTAGATCCGCCAGGAAAGGTACTCACACCCGTCGTGGAGGCACCTGGTGGGAGAAACCAACTCAGGTGACCCTTGCCAAGAGTCTCGAGACAAGAGACCTAGAGAGAGGAGCCATCAGAGCAAGGAACGCCCTACCTGTGCAAAGCCTAACACCCCCAAGACGGAGGTTCTCACTTATGTCCCATGAAAAGAACTGGTAAAAGAACCTGCCAAGAGAGGCAAGTACGAGAAGAGGGACGACCTCAAATTCTGCAAGTACCACAATGACTATAGGCATGATACCAATGACTGTTGTGTTGGGATTTTCAAGGTCCCTTAGGGCAGATATTCTAGCCCGTCCTAAGCTGGAAGAACAAAAATATAAAAGAAGCAGCAGAAAAATATTATTAAACTCTTTTAATAAAAGCTACCCTAAGGAAACATGCTCCCTAGCCAGGATTATCTACTGACTCGGGTTGGGTCTGACCAACCCGAGAAAGGTCTAGCTACTGCAAAACATGAAAGGCATAATAAAAAATACTCACCTGGAATCTTGCCTTGGTACAGGGAAGATGTACCGCACCGTCTTCTTGCACCGCACCTCGAGCTGAGCCGCTTTCCAAACCGCACCGCGCCTCCGAGCCGATCACTTGTCGAATAAAGTTTCACTTGAGCAGACCCAGCCAGAGATTTCTGGATCAGATCCAAACCTACTCGCTGTCTTGCTAGGACCTGATTGGAGGATAGAAAGAACTAAAGAGAAAGAATGATTAAATCTAGATCACGCGTGCTCAAAAATCAGGAGCTTCATGAATGGTGGACTTGGTGCAATTTTTCTCTTGGGTGTCCACCCCTATTTATATAGGGAGCTAGACCACTTGCTCGTCTCACGAGAAATGTGGGACTAATAAATCAAAGAGAGATTTAATTTAAGTTAGTAACCCTTTCTTAAAGGCCTGACTTTAACTAATTAAGTCTCCCTCACCATTGAGCTTTAAAGACGATACTACCTATCATTTTGAAGAGCTTTGAATGGTGAAGGCGTAGGAACAAACGACGATGAAATCCGACTTCGTTTGACCTCTCAAACAATTGCTCAAAGTTGAGCAAAAGTCACACATTTCGTAGCCGTCAAGGGTTTCAAAAAAACCTAGCCAAAACAACTTAAGTTGCGGGTGCGCCTGCTAAGCTAGCGTGCATGCCTGCCAAAGGCAATGTGCACGCTCACATTGGGCACGCCCGGAGCGGGCACCTAGCCCGCTGAACCAGCGGGCCATACCCGTTTCTCTTGCGGGTGGACCCGTTTGTCCAAGTGGGTCTAACCCACATTTGCCTTGTGCTGGTTTTGCATTTCAGGGCTCGTTTGAGCTCCGTTTCCAATGCAGTTTGTTCCTGTGGATTCCACAAGAATTCCTCTTCGATCCCAAATGTTTTAATCTCACAACTAACTTGTGAACTCAATAATTCTATTTCATCGAATGCATTCCTCTTTACGTTCTTCCTATTACTAAGACGTGAATACTACTCGGTGTGCGACCCTACAGCCTGACCCTACTACAGGTTGAGACTCGAAGTCCCTAGACGACAGTAACCATGAGCAGCAGGTGTCGTCCCTGTTTCAGAATCATACTTACGTGATTGACTTGTCGGCAAAAGTGCCGTCGGAATCACACTGATTGTGTCCGTGATGAATTCCGCAGTTTCAGTCCCTTCGTCTTAACTATGTCACTTGCCTAGCCTACGGTATGGAACTCTATCAACCCTCTAGCAGTGGTCAGTATCTATCGGTCTCTGGTACATTCATATTGTACATCCTACAACATACCTTGGCCAAGGTTTTACCGAGAGCCGTACTAAGCATGCGACACTAACTTCCCATTAACAGAAGAGATGAATCCTCTCTTGATCACTACTCAACTCGTACGCTTCAAGGGTCACCCAGCTTAAGATCTTTTAGCAGGCTTTGCCTCGAAGCTAGATCATAGACCTAAGTGACACTGTTCATGCACAGCTTCGTACAATGATCTCAAGTCCTAAGGGCCAACTTGCCTATCATCACTAGAGTTATTAATGACAGTTAGTTAATGTTTAACCATGTGATAACTCTTTATTTGGGTCGTTCAGTGGAGTCATTCTCTAATGAGCACCTGTGTCTTGTCTCCGACTTCATCAAGTCGCATGATTATGAGACCAACAAGGCAGAGACACAATGGTCTATCCGATGTGCTGATATCCCTATCCCAACACATCTACGACCACGAACTCTTTTAAGACTCAAGATCCCATCGGTCAGACATTTCTCATAATCACGATCTCTATCTCGAAACATGTATGACCTAACTTTGAGTTTAGAGAAATTATCTAAGCAATATATAAATAGAAAATTACTCAGACAATTTTGTACCACAAAGCATACTTTCATTTATGAACAAGATGTTTACAAAGATAAATAGCCTCGAGGGCAAACATCTCTCTACATTTCCCACTTGCACTCTGGCCCATTTATCTTGGTATCTCATACCACATTTACACACTAGTCTCTCTAGACGATCGCGTGCCAGCGCCTTCGTGAATGGATATGCTAAGTTGTCTTCTAAACAGACTCTAATGAGTTCTATATCTTTCCTCTTCTCAATATCCCGTATCAGGTGATACTTCCGAAGAATGTGTCTGGATCTCTTGTGGAATCTTGGTTCTTCAACCAGGCTGATGGTTGCATTATTTTCGCATTACAGCAGTATTGGATCTTCAATTGCAGGTACCATTCCCAGCTGGTTTATGAACTTCCTCATCCAGACTGCTTCTTATGCCACATCATTGGCCGCTATGTATTCGGACTCCATCGTGGATTCTGCAACAGTATCTTGTTTGGAACTCCTCCAACTGACTGCTCCTCCGTTGAGAGTGAAAACATATCCAGAGATAGATTTGCTACCATCTATATCACTCTAGAAGCTGGAATCTGTGAAGCCTTAAACCTTGAGCTCTTCACTTCCATAAATCAAGACCAAGTCTTTAGTCCTTCTTAAGTACTTAAGAATTGTCTTGACTGCTCTCCAGTGTTCTTCTCCAGGGTTAGACTAATATCGACTTACTGTACCTAGTGCATAAGGGACATCGTGTCTGGTACAGATCATGGAATACATGACAGATCCTACTACCGAAGCATATGTGATCTTACTCATGCGTTCCTTTTCCAAGTCAGTTTTTGGAGACATCTCATTGGAAAGGTTTATTCCATGATTGGCTGGTATTAAACCACCCTTACTATTTTTCATGATAAACCGTGTTAGCACGATGTCAATGTACCTGGTTTGGGAGAGGCCTAGCATCCGTTTAGATCTATCTCTATAGATCTTTATAGCTGATATGTAGGATGCTTCTCCCAAGTCTTTCATGGAGAAGTTAGTTGATAGCCATTCTTTTACAGACTTCAACATCTCTATGTTGTTACCTATTATCAGAATATCATCCACGTACAGAACGAGGATAACTAAAGAATTATTACCGGTCCTTTTATAGATGCATGGATCATCCTCATTTCTGACAAAACCAAACTCTTTGATTGTCTTGTCAAAACGAATGTTTCAACTTCTTGAAGCCTTCTTTAGTCCATAGATGGACCTATGCAGTCTACACGCTTTTTCTTTACTTCCACTAACTTCGAAACCTTCTGGCTGAGTCATGTAAATCTGCTCTTCAAAATCACCGTTTAGAAACGCAAATTTTACATCCATCATCCAGATTTCGTAGTCATAGTGGGTAGCAATAGTGAGAACAAACCGAATAGACTTGAGCATGGCGACTGGTGAGAAAGTCTCTTCATAATCTATTCCTAGAATCTGACGATAACCTTTCACAACCAGCCGAGCCTTGTACGTTTCTATCTTTCCATCTGCATCAATCTTCTTCTTGAAGATCCATTTACAGCCAATAGGAGTGCTTCCTTTGGGCACATTTTCTAAGGTCCATACCTTATTCACGTGCATGGAACCTATTTCAGATATCATTGCATCTAGCCATTTATCAGTCTCTACTCTTTATGGCATCCTGGAAGCTAATAGGATCATCATCTAATATGATGCTATCCTCAATCCCTCCGTCTACGAGAAAACCGTAGTACCTATCAGGGACTCGAGGAATCCTATCAGACCTCCTAATGACTGGTTGAGAGATATCATGTTCTGATTCTCCCACTGGTTCCGACACTTGTTCTTGTGTAAATACTTCTTACAAACATTCGTCCAGATCAATCACATTGCCAGTTGATTCCTTCATAAGGAACTCCTTTTCTAAAAAGGTGGCATGTCTAGAGACAACAATTTTTTGTTGCACTGGATGGTAAAAGATATATCCTAACAAATGTCTCGGGTACCCAATAAATTTACATAGAATAGATCTATCTTCTAGTTTGTCTGGATTGTGCCTTCTGACATATGCAGGACAACCCCACACCCTTAAGTGATAAAGGCTGGTTTTCTTGCTAGTCCATATCTGATATGGTGTTATTGGCACTGTCATGCCCCGTTCTCAAAACGACAGAAGCGAGACGCGACTAAGGTCTGCTTGGGCCGGAGCCGTGAGGCTCGGACCCAATAAGCGTCTATAGGGTTACCATTTAATATTACAGGATCTTGTATTTTTAAAATTCGGAACAACAGAAAGTTCAGAAAGAAATTTGCATTCATTTATATAAAGAGATAATATCCAGCGAGTACAAAAGTCTAAAAAGAAGCCCAGCATGGCAACAACTACAGAAAGAAAGTAAACTAAAAGTAGTAACCTCTGAAAGGCAGCGACGAAAAAGACCCATGTGTCTGGTCCTCGTTAAGAACGTGCTCCGAGTCGTCGTCCTCTGGCTCCAAGTACTCAGGTACGTCCAACTCGTCCACGTACTCTGGCTCAACACCTGACGTACATCACCTAAGAGAAAAGGAACTGTATGTCAGGTAAAGTCTACAAGGAAGGGTTAGACTCTACTATAAGTGTAAGGTAATTAAGAGCAACATTTTACTGGTTGATTAACATTCTGTTGTTATGACATGACAGTTATACTATGCAGAAAGTAAAGCGGTGTAAGAAAGTAAAACGTGACAGACAGTAGCCGTAGCGTCTGCTACCGGCTACGGGACTAAGCTAGACGGGACAGGACAAGACAAGACATGTGTGACTCAAAGGGTTCACGCCTTACGGTTTGAGGGGAAACAGACCCTCTCCCCATGTGACCGCTCAACCCTACCCCAAATCCAAGTGCTCAAGACAAGACAAGACAAGACAAGGGATCACCCACTCGCTCGGTGAGTGCCCTATTCACCTGCAGGCTTATCCATTACCAATCGTGACAATGGATCACTCTCTCTAGCTTGGAGAGTGCCCTATTCGTCCGCAGGCTTATCCATTTCCAATCATGACAAGGGATCACTCTCTCTAGCTTGGAGAGTGCCCTATTCGCCCGTAGGCTTATGCAATACATGACATGACATGGCAAGACGAGAATAGATAAGAGTTACATGACATGACAAAACTTGATGAGAGTTATTCATTCTAGGGTGTCCACACGCACGCACACACAGATAAAACCTATGGTAGCAGTTGTTGTCGTTGTTGATTCTAGGGGGTCCACACGCACGCACACACAGGAAAACCCTAAGGTGTTAGTTGTTGTTGTTGTGCTTAGACTTCGTCGTCAAGTCTAAGCTGTCAAGGGGGGTCTCGGACGCTATCATTTCATGTTCGGTTCTCTTTAAATGTTCTTTAACTTCCTAAGAAGGAGAAGGCCTAAACATGGCCGTAAGAACACAAGTGTAAACACATGCATGCGGTGGCGAGTGCGTCATCTGTCTGCAGCGTCCCATCGAAGCGGTGCATCAGCGAGGGTCTGTCTGAAACGGGTCAACGGCGGTGTCAGGACACATTTTTCACCATTCCTATTAGAGTTCATTTCTAGGTTCAACGAGGCTATCCTAGCAGTCCAAGTCACGTTTTGTTTTGGTTCAGCCTAATCGACGATCTATCCTATGTGCACAGATATTCAGTCCTTCGTCGATGTCTAATATTTTGCAATGTTTTAAAGGAGCATAAATGAAATTTAGTTATTGTTGACGATTTTTAGATTAGGTTTTCGATTTGCTACAGTGGGGGTTCTTACTACGTGTTAGAGGACTAACCTTTTGATGTCGATCAAAAAGTGGATGTCGAGTCTGAACAGCGATTGATCGGTGTCGTCTGCAATGTCTTGGCTGTGGTAGCATAGCGAGAAACTTCTGGATAGCGAGGTGGAGGCACGAACAGTGAGCAAGCGGCACTCTCTCTCCCGTTGCGGGTAGAGCAACGGATCTTCACGATGGCGACAACGTCGGGAAAAAACACGCGAGTTCGGTGACACGCGTGAACTCCTAGGATCCAAGGGGGCTGTTGAGGATTGAAGAAGGTTAGTGGGGGTTTCTCGGCCCGGTGGGTACCTGACGGCGTCTGAGCACGGCGGTGGGCGGCCGTGAGAAGACGATGAGGACATATTCGTGCAACGGTCGTTGTCACATTTCGCAACGAAAAAGCAGCGATCAGAGGAGTCAAAGAGGACTTGCAGTAGTTAAATGGGTTCAAGGAGGATCTGATGGTGGTGGAGTATTCGTCGGAAGTGGTCGGAGATAGCTGGGCATCGGCGTTGAAGGGCATCGCACAGATCTGTCAAACACAGCCGCTAGGGTTTAGTTTCAACGAGTTTTTGAGGAGTTAGAGATGAGAGAAGAGAGTAAGGGGAGTTGCAGATGATAGGTGGTTCGAGAGGAGTCCAACGGTGGTAGGGTGGCCGTCGGTGATGGCCGGAGGTGGCCGGGCGCGGCGTTTTTTCGGCGATGGACAAATCTGTCCAAAATGCCGTTTGTGTTGTGTTTGAGAGTGTTTTGAGGGAGATAGAGAGTAGAGGAAAAGGGGAGAATGGTTGCATATGATAGAGGGGTAAAAGGGGAGTCAAGTGGAGGCATCGGCGGCCGGAGGGGGCAGCCGGAGTGTTGGTGGCGGCCATTTTCCGGCGATCACGCACAGCAGCAATGAAATCCGGCCTAGGCTTTGTATTTAGGGTTTTAGATGTCTTTTGAGAGGGGAGAAGGGAGGAGAAGGAGTTGGTGGAGGTGGCCGGAGTAGGGGGCGCTGGAGGTGGCCGGTGGCGGTGGGGAGATGGCGTAAAATGGAGAGGATGTCGGCTAGCAATGGGTTGTGCGTGGGCTTGTAGGGTTTCGGCCTGTTGGTTTCTAAAATAGAGGAGGGTTTGCTAAAGTTGTTTTAAAGAGGGTATAATTTAGGGGGTGACTAGGAGAGAGGGTGAGTGAGGGGGTGTACAAAGAGATGAAAAGCTGGGTGAGGGTAATGACATCAAATCCCTTTCATGATACATACAAATCTCATTAAGATTTGGATTAGCAAATTTGAATTTTGAATTGATTAGGCTTAATGGGCTTGATTTTGATTAGTGAATTGATTGAGCTAGGGGTGCCAGAAAATTACGAAAAAATATCGGGACGATCGTGACGAAGAGAGGCTCGGGGGTACGATGGTCAATCATGTATTTGGTCCACGAAAAACGAACAAAAAAAATAAAAGATCTGGCAACCAAGTCTAAAGCTACGACGACTCTGCAATCAAACTTGATTTGTGGGAGAACGACCCGTGAAATGACATTCACTAAAAATCCCACAAATAACTACTCTTTCACATGATCACAACGACATATCACATCGCATAGTCTGGATCCAAGAAGAGACAAAAAAATAAATAAATAAATACGCACACGAAAGAGTCGTACGCGTTGAAAATACTAGCGGTCGAAAAACGGCCGTTACATTCTACCCACCTTAGAAATGATTCCGCCCTCGGAATCTCTTATAATAATAATAATAATAATATCTATAAACACTTATGCCTACAACTCCCATATTCCACATAATGATCTCTAATCCTATAACTTTAATCAGCGTCCCTCAAATAATCCATCATAACTCGTCTATCACTGAATAAAGCTATAACTAGAACCACATCCTAGCACCTAACTATAAACCCACGTTACCGTCTACAGATCAATAATCATCTCGTCCTCAAAATATATATTCTCCATCATATCGTCTCATAAATTTCCTCCATAATCAATGAACCGTCGAACTACATCTATCCTTACCCTATCATCTAATCTCCTAATCATATAAAATCATTCTTCCTAACTATCCATTAATCTCAACATGTCATGTTACTTCCAATGTCTTCTCACCCCAACCTATAGTCAAATCTTGATGCTTTAAGTGCTCTACTCATTCTCATGATCACCCTAACTCATACTATCCCATCCTAGCTACTCCTATCTATCACTCGTCCAAGTTTCAGACCGATTAAGTACACATCTCCCCGTATATAATTTCACCCAACCAGGGTTTTCCATTGAGTCCGTCACACATTGGTATTTTAAATAAGTCTTGGACACCTCGTTCTTTTCATCCGAAAGAAATCTAATCTAATATCTTTGTCATTCAAAATCAACTAATCACCGATACAACATATCTCATCTCACTCTAAGCCTACCCGCAAACATAACCCTATAACAATAATAGCTAGTACTAACAATATCATAACAATAAAAAATAACACTCCCGAAGAGGGAAAGGAAAGAAAGGAAGTTTAAGGCCAATGACATATTTTAAAACATTTGGAAAAACGTGTGGAGTTGCGGTATTGGTTGGGAAAGATATGGGGTTGTGATTTTAGTGAGCTAGTTTCAAAACTTTAAAGATTGGATTTAAAAGAAAACGAAAAGGTTTTGATACAATCACATGCAGCAAAAAATAAGCTAAACTATAATATGAAAAACTAAGTATATAGAATTACCTGTAATGACACTATCCATGATTTTGGTTGAATATTGCATATTTAACTCCTCATTTAGCCCTATTTTTTGCTTATATGATGCTTAATTGGTCCTAATACGTTCGTATTTTGTATATCTTCATTTATTAGAGAAATCACCTTATTTGAGCACAAAACAGTAATTAACTAAGTATTTCTACACTTTGTAATTTTTCATGGCTAAATATCGATCTCACGATTCCAACGACTATTTATTTGTATTTTTTTGAGATCTGTGCTAATTACTGTGTATTTTTGAATGCAGAATACCAATTTAATGAAGAAATACACTCAAAATACGAGAAATACGGTTGCCCGCAAATCAAATGCTAACACCTGGCAGAATCAGACGTGTCCCGCCTTCATCCTACGGCCAAGACTTACGGGGAGACGCGGCGCACTAGTGACCGTTGAATCACGATCCAACGGATCTCACCTTCACCCCGATTACTGCTGAAGGGCAGGAGACGTGGCGCCTCTAGAGTCGTTCGATCGCGATCGAATGGAGGACGATGAATGCAAGAAGTAGGTGACGTGGACGTGCGAGCACCGTTGGATGCTGATCCAACGGTTGAGATGAAAACGACATCAAATCAAAAGCGGGTTGAAGCAGCAGCTTACGTGGCTCGATCTGAACCGTTCCGCTTCGATCGGAAGGTGTACAATCAGCCCGCATCGGATGCGGATGAGAATGGGAAGCGGTAGACGTGGCATCATCACGTCCGTTGGATCTTAATCTAACTGTTCCTCTCGACTCCGAGTTGGGTTCGAATCAAACGAAGCGGGGCGGATCCATTGGCCACGTGTTGATACTATGCTTAATCCTGCATGGATGTGCAGCTGAAATTTGCTCCGGGGAATCGGATCGGGTTCGAGTGCGAACGGATGCGGGTTTGGACCCGATAAACCCCCCAAAACCTGCAATGGTATTATTTAAGCGTATTCTAGGGTTTTTGGGGGAGGCTGGCGTATTTTGGGGCTTTTGGAGAGGCTACTGTGCATATTTCTCCAAGGAAAAATTCTGATAAATTCCAGAGGCTATTCTTCTTATTTTCAGGGAGTTTTGATATCTATATTGGAGATTTGGTGATAAATTCTTGAATTTATATCCCGTATTTTGTGCTTTATTGTATTTCGATACTTGAACGATATATTCATCTATGAATTCTAATTTTTCTTGCACCATGATTAGCTAATATCCTTGTGCTATGGTTGTGATGTAATTAGGAGTATGTAATCGCTAAATTTCATGTCTTTAGACTTATTATCATGTTAAAATTGCTCGTAACGTTGATTTCTGTATCATATTTGTTGGGTATTCTTCATTGTCGATATCTTTGATGTTCCCTATGGCTAGGCTCTGATAAGGCTAGCTACTTTATGTTCTCTAATCAGGACATATCATTGCGCTTATCGTTTAATAAAATCAATGTTGCTAGTGATACGTATACGGCTATTTTGACTAGTTTTTATCGATTCATCTTCCGACGTCTTCACGCCTTGACCGGGTGAAGCGTTGTGTGATATTAAAAGACATAATATTTTCAGCGATTATAGACTCCTAATGAAGTCACAACCGTAGCATATTCATCTCGTTTAGGATGCCGTAATCATTGATTTTGATATCTTTTCGCCGTATTTGAATTGTATAATTGCGTATTTTGTCAATTTCTATATATATCTTGTTTGGGTATGTTATGCGAAGACGTGTGCATGCTTGAATCGAATCTGATCTTTGCGGACTTATTTGTGATGTGTGTTTATTTACCTTAAGAAATTGACGTTATACGTGATTGATTCTTTGGCACATTTTTATACGCTTGATCGCCATATTTTCCGACGTTCTCGTTCCCTGACCGAACGAAACGTTGAGTTATAGAAAAGGTATTAACAATCATTGATTGTGCACACCCTAACGAAATCATACCGGAGTCACCGTAAATATCGTAGGATTTTCTTTTGTTATTCTAAACTCTTGATCCTATATCTTTATATTTTTAGGTGGTTGATTATTATCGTTTTAGTACTCTTTACAAACTGAAGTTCGTGGTTTTACAGGTCAGTTGTCCCGTGGATTCGATACCTGGACTCACAAGGATATTACTTGTTCGATCTCCTACACTTGGGAGTAACGCTCGCATTATTTGAGACCAGGCACGTTTTTGGCGCCGTTGCCGGGGATAACGGTACTTGCAAGCTACAATTTCAGGTCGTTTGGAGGAACATTCTGTGAGATCCTTCCATCTTATAGTTTAGGATTTTTCTTAGGTTTTTATTTTGTTTCCTCTTTATAAAAAAATTCAAAAAAAATGGAGCATATGGAATACATGAATTTTTATCGCACAAACACGAGGCATGATGCAGAGTACAATAATGCACACAAACATAGGATGGAGAAGCTCAAGATCGTTGGCTTTAATCAGACAGATTATGAAACTTTCTTTCAGGCCTGGAGGAGGTTCACAAACATAGTATCGAGCTATCCGCAGCATGAGTACACAAAGAAAGAGCTTATGGAGACCTTCCTAGATGGACTACGACCACAGCAGCAGGAATTCTTGGGAGTCATGACGCCGACAGAGGCGTGGAATTACATGGAGTCTTTACAAGAGAATGATCAAATCATGAATGAGACTTCAGAGCATGATTCAACAGAGCCTTCAAGCCTTGATCAAGGAGAGCAAAGTGTAGACGTACCTTTGCAACACTTGAAAGAGGAAGTTCAATTGCTCATTCAGACACATGAGGCTACATCCCATCAATTCCAAGAGAACTTTCTTGCTCGGAGTCGGCAGATTCAGAAATCCATTGAAAATCTTACTCTGATTGCCACTTGCTTAGAAGAAAGTAATGCCTTTGAAATTCAATTTTCAGAGTCTAATGTGAGTTTATCTTCTATTGCAGGTATACCGAGCGAGCCATGCCACGATGAAGTCACGAATGAAAACATTGACATGGCAGGAAGTGTGTGCAAAAGAGAGGACGAGCTAGCAATTTTGGATGAACAGGAGGAGGAGATAGCTAGGGACATAGGTTTAGAGATTATCGCTATGGAGCCCAAACCATTCCCGCCCCTAGTGTTTTTCCAAAATCATTTACCCCTCTCTCCAATGACTGAGCATCAAACCGAGAGTAGTGCATATCTTTCAGGGAGTAGTCGTCAACATGCTTTAATTTATTTCACCTATTTTGATGACTACATATGGAATCTTTTTGTTGAAAGGAATTTTAAATTAATTTGGACTGACATAACTCATCTCTTGTAGGACATTGGTATATAGCTTATAGAGATGCTTGGAGTTGTGTTGCTGGGGTCCAATTTGGCTTTTGGAGGAAGGATACTTGCCGAGGAGCGCAAGGAGCAAATTGAACAACTTCCTCCACCATCAAAGATTCGTGATCCGCCATTTGATCACGATGTGTTCTTTCCAGTAGCGTAGATTTTTATATGCTTTCTAGGATGCTTGATTTAAATAAACTCGTACCCCTTTCGACATTGAGGACAATGTCCATCTTTAGTTCGGGGGTGTGTATGAGACCTTAGGATTTTTTTTAAAAAAACAAGGCAAAAGAAAAGAATAAATCACCCAATCTCATCTTTTAAAACTCCTTCACACTCCATACGCGGATGATTATGCATTGATTGAGTTCTAAAAATTGTTTATGGCTTGAGTTAATTATTTTTCCTTCAGGGAATTACTCGTTAATATGCTATTCATGAAAATTTTCAATTGCCATGATTAATATCTCGAAATAGTTTGAATTTATTTCATGCATGCTAATTGACCGGCGCCCCGTTTACGGTATGGGCGCGGTGTCGTTTTACCGCAAGTGCACGGTTAGTGTAGGGTGCGGGTTTATCGAACTCAGGGAGGTGGATGGCTTGAGTGGCTACTATCCTCGCCTAGGTTGTGTGCTAGCTACGCGGATAATGTGGGTGGAAGTGTAGAAATAAAAGAAAGAAATGAAAAGACACGAAAGGAATCCCCGCTAACACGGGCTAGAGCACTCATGACACTTGGCATTTGACTTGACCCAGGGTAAGACATTGCCCCAAAAGGTGGTACCTAGCGTCCATGGCCCGATATTCCAGTCGGTGCCAAGCACGCTATGCCTACCCGGTTCCGGACGGTGGACATTCCCATGTCCATTAACACCCTCCGCAACCGGGAGCATTAAGGCCACAATGATATCTCCCAACATTTCGTCCAAGCCGTTCCCACGCGCGAGGACTCGATGTCAACACTAGGGGCGTGAGCTATGGCTAGGGAGTCAACCGCCAAGTTTATTCCCCCTTGGCCCGACGGTCAGAGGCGGTCTTTTTCCCGCCAATGACAATGAAACGCCCCCGCGTAACCCTAATGGCCAAATAGGTCAAATGTGATTTCTAGCAATACATCGAAGCGGATCTTGACTGGACAAGCACCGGACCCCAACCCCCAACACAACTAGTGTGTTGCCGTACGAATTGGACCCAGATTGCTAGAAATCTCCATTGACACATTTCATCGAACACATGCCATGTAACCAAGTCAAATGAAACAACCCAAGCATCAATCCTACCCTAACCCGTATTAGGGTTCATCAACACTACTCCATGGTGAGAAACATAAAGACAAGCAAAACAAACAACATACAAACATTCACCATTGAGCAAAATGAAAACAACACAATACAATAGAAAATGAGAGAAGAAAAATACTTATCTTGATTCGAATCCAACAATCCGGTACAAGATTTATTGAGCAAAGACCTAATCTAATCTACCCTAAGCCTCCCAACAAAGGGGCTGAAAAAGCCCTAAAAACTAGAGGAGATTCCCCCCAAGTCGTGCCCCCAACCTCTATTTATAAACCCCTCAAAAACCCTCTTGGGTCGGGTTCAGAACTGTCAAAAAAGGCCCACCCGATTGGGTGGAAACTCACCCAATCGGGTGGAATAAACAGAGAGCTCAGATTCGCAGAAACAGATCTCACCCGGTCGGTTGACAAGTCAACCGATCGGGTGAAATGAAATTCCAGACTGCAGCCAGTTTCAGCACATAGCTGCGCTCAGAAAATTCCAGAAAAATCTAGAAAAATCGTATTTGGGCATGCGACCTATCGTTGGAAAGCTAACGACGATGCCGACGCTATAAAAATAAGAGATCACCCAAAATCCTTCTGGAATGATAACAGATCTTCAATGAATGAGCAGCGGTGCGCGAAAGGGGATGAAAAGGCCACCCGATCGGTTGAAATGTGAACCGATCGGGGTGAGCGGCTTGTTGCTTCGGCCGTCGCCTTCGGGAGCATCAACCGGGCGCAGAGGAGAGTGGGTGGCGTGATCGGGTCGTCCTTCGGAGGAATCGGCTACAGATGAACCGATCGGGTGAAGGTCACCCGATCGGTTGGAATTCAGCTCCATTTTCCCGAGAACTCTGTTGGGATGAACCGGTCGGCGAACCAATCGGTTGACCTTACGCTTCGCTCCAGCTTCAGTCCGGGTCGGACACGCATGCATCACCCGATCGGTTGGCTGTGCCCAACCGATCGGGTGGGGGCTGAAAAGTGGCAATCTTGGTCATTTGACCCCCTGGATCACGCGTGACTCCTCCCGTTGCTCCGGGGACTCAGAATATCGTCGTTTTATGTCCCAAATGCTGTAAATTCATGCAAATATACAAAAAACATGGAAAAGTGAAAGAAAACAAGAAAATACAAGAAAACACGAGAAAACGAATAAAAGACGGCGGAAAATACGGAGAAACACGGAAGAAAACATGCGCAAATATATGAAATATAAACGCACGTCAAAATCCCCCAAGCTGAACTCTTCCTCGTCCTCGAGGAAGACGAGTGAGAGTAGGAGCTCGGAGGGAGAAAATAGAGAGAAAGATAGAAAAAGAAAACTCTATATCCTAGATCGCCCGTCAGGGCCAACAAAGTCAAAAACGACACACCAAGCAAGCAAACACCAAATCACATCACTAAACTAAGGAATACGAGTCCAGACAAATGCCGTGGGCCCACGCGGTGAAGCGCGAGTGAGTGTGGTCGTGTGTTAGCAGACGGTGTCACTATCTACATTGTGCAATAAAGCGCGATATACACAAATCCAGGAAACGACCCAAATACCGATTCGAATTTGAAATTGCGGTGAATATTAGCTCAAGCATGCATGAGAAGAGTATAAGAATAGAAGCGTATCATGCATCGGGGACTCCACAACTAGGGTTAAGGAAATCACACCACTATAGCCGAGATACTAGCTAAAAAGTTCCCACGCCAAGTGTTTTCGAAAACGATGGGGGTTGAGATGATGTGGAGTAGAACACTCGGTGCAAATTCTCGCCTTCCCTTTATTATCGACAAGTAGGAAAAAATATTCACACTTGAAATTTTTGGGTTTTGGGTATTTGTATTTTTTTTTGAATTTTGGGCTATACAAAATTTTTCTTTTCTTTTCTTTTTGGGTTTTTCTTTTCTTTTCTCTTTTTTTTTTGGATTTTTGGGCTTTTGGCTATACACATGTGTACTCTCCCAAGTGGGAGAACGGTACACGACGAGGGGATTTGCACCAAGTAAAACAAAAAAGAAATCGGAATCTAAACACTTGGGCAAAGGAAACTATTTTCGCTAATCAGAGCATAGGCTAAACGGGTTATCCTAGTCCTTGTTTGTGGAATCCCAACACATGCGAATTGAAATATACGATATAAATATAGCATGCGTATAGAAGCAGATAGTAGAAGCAAATACCGCATATTCAATATCGAAGCATGATAATCTAGGGGTCAACCAAGGGTAGGTATATAAATCAAAATCACAAAGTAGAAGCACACCAAATGCTAGTCACGACACATGACTCACAAGAAAGCTAAGTGGACCCACGATGCATGAAATGCAAGAGGACTCGGCTTCCTGAGGTTAGTGAATGTGATTCTCGAAGCCGTGCTAGGTGTGTGTGTGTGATTTTGTGGCAATTCATCATATGGGGTCATCTCTAGGAGAGAGAGAACAAAAGAAGAAAATAAAAAGAAAAAGAAAAAGACGGAGAAAAACGACTCAAATAGCGAAGAAAAAGAGACAAATGACGCACGAAGTGCGACTCCCCCAAGCTAAAACTTGCATTGTCCTCAATGCAATAGTAGTGAATACGGGAGGGCAATGAAAATGGGGGGGAGTAACGCACCGACACAAAAAATGAAAAACACGAAAAACACATGAGCGAAACTAAAAAAAAGAAAAAGAAACACTCAAATAAAAGATATAAAACACGACAAAAGAACTTATAGACACAGACACACAACAACGACACGCAAAAACATGCACACAAAAATCGATTTCCCCCAAGCTGAACATGACAATGCTAGCAAAATGATATGATCAATGGGGATGTAGAGATATGCTAGGGGGAAAATCGGAAAAGAAAGAAATCAAAATGCAGGAGAGACAGTGTGCTCATTCTCCTCGGAAGAGGAAAAGGGTGAAATGATAGAAGGGCACGACATGAAGGGTAATTAAGATGCAAAAGCAAATCCTAGATACGCTCCCCTCGCTAAAGAGAGGAGACGAGATTATTCAAACCTAAACTAGAAAGCAGTAAATTTTTACACTACTGGATTAGGATACACATGAGCATAGGCGGATCCAAGATCTGAAGTGGGGCAGGTATCTTCTCTAACTGCTCCTTCTGTGGCTCTGCCAGAAGCGATGTGCCACGTGTGCCAATGGACCCAAGTAATGCACCTCCAAGCATCCCTCGTAGGTGTCCACCTGTAACCTGCAAAGGACGAGGTGCATTAGTCCATGGCAAAAAATCTTTCCCCAAAATAAAAGTATCCCAGAGATAATCGTCAAAATAAGATGGAAAAATAGTAAAAGTGTGACAAATACTCCCTGAGAATGGGTCGCTATCCTCTGTACTAGCGACGACCAAATCCTCGCTCTCCATGAGAAGTGGCTCTCCAGGTGGTGACGCACCGCAGCATACCTCAAGGGAAGTAGATCCTGTGTCCTGCGAGAGATATGGCATGTCAAAAATATATGAGTCTAAAGAAATAGGACGTGAAAAGCGAGACTCAAATGTGGAGTGAGAGTGAGTATGAAAATCTCCCTGAATAGGGGCAATATGCTCAAGTAGATGCTCAGCCGCAGAAGAAGTGGAGTGTGACGGTAGAGGTAGATGTGGCTCGGGCTCCATGAAGTGGATGATCGTATCCAAGCCCTCATGCACATCCTCCTCGACGATATGCTCATGCTCCTCCATCTGCCCGATGTCCTGAATGACATCCTCATGGTTGACCACCGACCAAGGAGGAAGCTGTGACAGAGATGGCTCTGGAGGTGGATGTGGAGCGGACCCCTCGTATGTGGTCGTGGTGTCCTCGTCCTCACGCACATCCTCCTCGCCGGTATGCATAATCTCTGTAAACTCCTCAGTGCTCTCATAGGACTCATGTGGGGTATCCAAATCAAGACAAGAAATCTCTCCCACAGATCCTAGATAAATCTCCCCATCCTCACTATCATCATCAAAAAATGCTTCGTCATCCAAGTGGTAGTGATGGAAAAATGGGGTATCGGCTTGAGATGTGTCTATGGTGGCCGATGGCATGGTGGTCTCAACCATGAAAGTGGGTGTATCCTCTCCTTCATCCCCTCTCCTCGGTGTCGGCTCGGTGATTGGTACCATTAAGTTTTGTAATATTTGTCCTTGGTTAAACATGGCACTTTCAAGGAGAGACACGAGGCTTGATTCTTCTTGCGTTTGTGGAGGGGTATAAGGTTGAGAAAATGGATGGGAGGTGTTTGGGCTAAGGTTGTGGGAAAATGTTTGGCCTTGGAGTGGGGGGAGGCTCTCGAGCGTAAATGGGCAATCATAATACACATGCCCCGCCATCCCACAAGTCTCACAAACCACAACCGAATAAGGATCGTATCCTCCCATCTGAGCATCGAAATTTGATCTCCACATAATTACACCAAAGATACCTGGACAACAAAAATAAGAAAACTAGAGAGGAGCGTCAATAGTACAAGAAAATAATAAAAAGATAATATAATGGTGGGGGGAAAATTTCTTGGTTATTGAATATATTTTTTTTAAAAAAAAGAATTTTTTTTTGTTTTTATGCATAGTCTAACGAACCCAAGCTAAGCTAATATCAAACCGAACGCCTCCCCGGCAACGGCGCCAAAAACTTGACCGGCGCCCCGTTTACGGTATGGGCGCGGTGTCGTTTTACCGCAAGTGCACGGTTAGTGTAGGGTGCGGGTTTATCGAACTCAGGGAGGTGGATGGCTTGAGTGGCTACTAGCCTCGCCTAGGTTGTGTGCTAGCTACGCGGATAATGTGGGTGGAAGTGTAGAAATAAAAGAAAGAAATGAAAAGACACGAAAGGAATCCCCTCTAACACGGGCTAGAGCACTCATGACACTTGGCATTTGACTTGACCCAGGATGAGACATTGCCCCAAAAGGTGGTACCTAGCGTCCATGGCCCGATATTTCGGTCGGTGCCAAGCACGCTAGGCCTACCCGGTTCTGGACGGTGGGCATTCCCATGTCCATTAACACCCTCCGCAACCGGGAGCATTAAGGCCACAATGATATCTCCCAACATTTCGTCCAAGCCGTTCCCACGTGCGAGGACTCGATGTCAACACTAGGGGCGTGAGCTATGGCTAGGGAGTCAACCGCCAAGTTTATTCCCCCTTGGCCCGACGGTCAGAGGCGGTCTTTTTCCCGCCAATGACAATGAAACGCCCCCGCGTAACCCTAATGGCCAAATAGGTCAAATGTGATTTCTAGCAATACATCGAAGCGGATCTTGACTGGACAAGCACCGGACCCCAACCCCCAACACAACTAGTGTGTTGCCGTACGAATTGGACCCAGATTGCTAGAAATCTCCATTGACACATTTCATCGAACACATGCCATGTAACCAAGTCAAATGAAACAACCCAAGCATCAATCCTAACCTAACTCGTATTAGGGTTCATCAACACTACTCCATGGTGAGAAACATAAAGACAAGCAAAACAAACAACATACAAACATTCACCATTGAGCAAAATGAAAACAACACAATACAATAGAAAATGAGAGAAGAAAAATACTTATCTTGATTCGAATCCAACAATCCGGTATAAGATTTATTGAGCAAAGAACTAATCTAATCTACCCTAAGCCTCCTAACAAAGGGGCTGAAAAAGCCCTAAAAACTAGAGGAGATTCCCCCCAAGTCGTGCCCCCAACCTCTATTTATAAACCCCTCAAAAACCCTCTTGGGTCGGGTTCAGAACTGTCAAAAAAGGCCCACCCGATCGGGTGGAAACTCACCCAATCGGGTGGAATAAACAGAGAGCTCAGATTCGTAGAAACAGATCTCACCCGGTCGGTTGACAAGTCAACCGATCGGGTGAAATGAAATTCCAAACTGCAGCCAGTTTCAGCACATAGCTGCGCTCAGAAAATTCCAGAAAAATCTAGAAAAATCGGATTTGGGCATGCGACCTATCGTTGGAAAGCTAACGACGATTCTGACGCTAGAAAAATAAGAGATCACCCAAAATCCTTCTGGAATGATAGCATATCTTCAATGAATGAGCAGCGATGCACGAAAGGGGACAAAAAGGCCACCCGATCGGTTGAAATGTCAACCGATCGGGTGAGCGGCTTGTTGCTTCGGCCGTCGCCTTCGGGAGCATCAACCGGGCGCAGAGGAGAGTGGGTGGCGTGATCGGGTCGTCCTTCGGAGGAATCGGCTACAGATGAACCGATCGGGTGAAGGTCACCCGATCGGTTGGAATTCAGCTCCATTTTCCCGAGAACTCTGTTGGGATGAACCGGTCGGCGAACCGATCGGTTGACCTTACGCTTCGCTCCAGCTTCAGTCCGGGTCGGACACGCATGCATCACCCGATCGGTTGGCTGTGTCCAACCGATCGGGTGGGGGCTGAAAAGTGGCAATCTTGGTCGTTTGACCCCCTGGATCACGCGTGACTCCTCCCGTTGCTCCGGGGACTCAGAATATCGTCGTTTTATGTCCCAAATGCTGTAAATTCATGCAAATATAAAAAAAACATGGAAAAGTGAAAGAAAACAAGAAAATACAAGAAAACATGAGAAAACGAATAAAAGACGGCGGAAAATACGGAGAAACACGGAAGAAAACATGCACAAATATATGAAATATAAACGCACGTCACTAATGTGATGAAAAAGCTTAAGTATACACGATTTATTAGAAAAGTCTTCAAGTTGAAGAGGAATTTGGCCTTTTTTATTAATGTTTATGTTCGAAGAATGGGTGTTGAGTTGCTTATGAAAAAAATTGCAGAAAAAAATGATGAATAAGTGTGTCACTAAAATAAATAACTTGGTTGGCTCGAGTAGTACAGTCCGAGGGGTCATTTTTGGCCTAATGCCCTATTATCGTCTGATTTGGGAGACATTGACCGGAAACTCACTCATTTGATGGAGCGATCCAAGTTATACATTTTTCTGCAAATGTTGCTTTATGCGCGTTACGCGGAACTAATAAAAGAAAGAAAAAGAAAAAGAAAAAGAAAAAAATGGTGAATAAATAATGCAACTTCAATACCCATGTTTTGAATGATCGTTTTGAGATGCAAATTCCTTGAAAACAAGAAAACTAGAATATAACGACGTGTTATACTTTCGCTTGCGCAAAACGATGCGTGCATGTTATTTATTCAAATTAAATTAGAGAAAATTTCATGTGATTGATCTTGTGCATGAATTGTGTATATTGATGGTCAAGATCATGTTGGAAAGCGTGTTATTGAGCCATGCCATAAGCGATTGATAGAATTTATTGTCTTTATTAATCATTCGACTTTATCGCTCTTTTTGCTATAGACTAGCAAATCGCTAGTTGGGGGGTGTGATTCGGGTTGAATATTGCATATTTAACCCCACATTTAGCCCTATTTTGTGCTTATATGATGCTTAATTGGTCTCTAATACGTTCGTATTCTGTATATCTTCATTTATTAGAGAAATCACCTTATTTGAGCACAAAACAGTAATTAACTGAGTATTTCTGCACTTTGTATATTTTTCATGGCTAGATCTCGATCTCACGATTCAAACGACTATTTATTTGTATTTTTCAGAGATTTGTGCTAATTACTGTGTATTTTTGAATGCAGAATACCAATTTAATGAAGAAATATGCTCAAAATACGAGAAATACGGTTGCCCGCAAATCAAATGCTGACACGTGGCAGAATCAGACGCGTCCTGCCTTCATCCTGGGCCAAGACTTACAGGGAGACGTGGCGCTCTAGTGACCATTGGATCACGATCCAACGGATCTCACCTTCACCCCGATTGCTGCTGAAGGGCGGGAGACTTGGCGCCTCTACAGTCGTTTGATCGTGATCGAACAGAGGACGATGAATGCAAGAAGCGGGCAACGCAGACATGCGAGCACCGTTGAATGCTAATCCAACGGTCGAGATGAAAGCGACGGCGAATCGAAAGCGGGCTGAAGGAGCAGCTTACGTGGCTCGATCTGAGCCATTTCACTTCGATTGGACAATGTACAATCATCTCGCATCGGATGCAGATGAGAATAGGAAGCGGTAGACGTGGCATCATCATGTCCGTTGGATCTTAATCGAACGGTTCCTCTCGACTCCGAGTTGGGTTCGAATCAAACGAAGCGGGGCAGATCCATTGGCCACATGTCAATACTAGGCTTAATCCCGCATGGATGTGCAGCTGAAATTTGCTCCGGGCGAGCGGATCAGGTTCGAGTGCTAATGGATGTGGGTTTGGACATGATAAACCCCCAAAAATCCGCAATGGTATTATTTAAGTGTATTCTAGGGTTTTTGGGGGAGGCTGGCATATTTTGGGGCTTTTGGAGAGGCTACTGTGCGTATTTCTCCGGGGAAAAATTCTGATAAATTCCAGAGACTATTCTTCTTATTTCCAGGGAGTTTTCATGTCTATATTGGAGATTTGGTGATAAATTCTTGAACTTATACCCCGTATTTGGTGCTTTTTCATTGTATTTCGATACTTGAACGATATATTCATCTATGAAATCTGATTTTTCTTGCACCATAATTAGCTAATCTCCTTGTGCTATGGTTGTGATGTAATTAGGAGTATGTAATCGCTAAATTTCATGTTTTAGCCTTATTATCATGTTAAAATTGTTCGTAACGTTGATTTCTACATCGTATTTGTTGGGTATTCTTCATTGTCGATATCTTTGATGTTCCCTATGGCTAGGCCCTGATAAGGCTAGCTACTTTATGTTCTCTAATCAGGACATATCATTGTGCTTATCGTTTAATGAAATCAATGTTGCTAGTGATACGTATACAGCTATTTTGACTGGTTTTTATCGATTCATCTTCCGACGTCTTGACACTTTGATCGGTGAAGCGTTGTGTGATATTAAAAGACATAATATTTTCAGCGATTATAAACTCCTAATAAAGTCACAACCATAGCACATTCATCTTGTTTAGGGTGCCGTAATCATTGATTTTGATATCTTTTCGCCCTATTTGAATTGTATAATTGCGTATTTCGTCAATATATATATATATTTTCTTTGGGTATGTTATGCGGAGACGTGTGCATGCTTGAATCGAATCTGATCTTTTTGGACTTATTCGTGTTGTGTGTTTATTTTCCTTAAGAAATTGACGTTATACGAGATTGATTCTTTGGCACATTTTTATACGCTTGATCGCCATATTTTCCGACGTTCTCGTGCCCTGACCGGACGAAACGTTGAGTTATAGAAAAGGTATTAACAATCATTGATTGCACACACCCTAACGAAATCATACCGGAGTCACCGTAAATATCGTAGGATTTTCTTTTGTTATTCTAAACTCTTGATCCTATATCTTTATATTTTTAGGTGGTTGATTATTATCGTTTTAGTACACTTTACAAACTGAAGTTCGTGGTTTTACAGGTCAGTTGTCCTGTGGATTCGATACCTGGTCTCACCAGGATATTACTTGTTCGATCTCCTGCACTTAGGAGTAACGCTCGCATCATTTGAGACGTGGCAATCCACACATATATGAATACCATCATTCAGACAACCTCATATATATAATACAAACCACACTGAGTATACCACATGACGCCAGAGACAATCATTAAGATCCTAAGGGTAGCACACTCATACATGTCCACACAATCTACCTATATACATGCACCACGACGACATCACAAAAACCAAAGGGCCCACTTCTAAACTAGAGTTGACACATGCAACTATAAGCACTAATGTCTACACAACAGAAAGGAAGCCGAAACCAAAAGTGTACCGAAATAAGATTGGAAGGAACACGTTCAAATAAGGCGAGATAAACAGATAGATGGTTGGGTAGGACAAAAATATTGCTCAAAATAATTAAATAGATGAAAGAAGAATTTCGTGTAAAATATGGTACCATATACATTTATACTAAACAAACATGCAGAAGTAGTGAGCAGATGGTAGAATATTACAACTCGGAAAAGAGTTAGACGAATGAATAAAGAGTAGGGTGAGGTAGTGATTATTTTGCAAATGTAAGTAGATTTATACAAAGATTCTTTTGAAGTATGAGCACGATGAACATGGAACTGATATATATACAAAAAAATTTTGAAGTTCTATTTATCTTAGAAAATATTCTGAAAGTACGTATGGTAAGTGGTTAAATAAAGTTCGTAGTTTAGAAAAAAGAATAATATATATTGAATTATCAAAATGGTAACAAGGTTTTAAAACTGAAACCCAAAAGATATTGGTTAGTAATATTTACAAGATAGAAATTTAAAAATTACGACCAAGAAGAATTCAAAATCTAAGAAAGAATTTTAACTCTGACAGAAAAGCAAGGAATTTAAATATATAATAAGGTGTTTTCAAAGAAGTTAAACCGAGCGAAGAGTTTAATGAGGAATTTCGAAAAGACTTTTAAAGGAAACATGATTTGCAATGGGGGAGATTCGAAGAATTTACGATAATCATCATGAAGCGTTCACGTGAACGGAATGCAAAGAGTATGATCACATGATGAATAAGCCTAAGATATGATTCATGAAAACTACGAAGGAAATCTACGGCTGATAACACAGAAGTGTAATGATTAGGAAGATGTTAGAAATCAGGGGGTTTTAATTATCGGGCCGTCTAAAGATCAGGAAAACTCAGCACTATGCCTTCCTAATGATCTAGACTGCAATAGAAATCTCAGGGAAAGGTTCCTTGGAGAATCAAGATTACGTTCTGCTTGGCACGAAATTGATGGACCCGAGCGAACGACTAAAAGAAGGACCCCTAACATGGTCAGAACCGGGCGAGAGGCCACTAGGGTATCCTATGCCAAGTATGACTAAATCTTAACCAAGGCGCCTGACTATCAAACCTGGACGTCTATCTAAGTCTTCCTACTATCTAGGATAAAGAAAACCTAATTTAGACTTGTACATGTTAAACTGGATGTAATAAATGAATGCGGTACTCCTATTGTTCCGAAATTTTTTCACGACCTGCATGGGCCACCACTAAAACCTGTCACGCCCCGCTTCCCAAAACGACAGAAGCGAGACGTGACTAAGGTTCGCTTGGGTCGGAGCCGTGAGGCTCGGACCCAATAATCGTCTGTAGGGTTACCATTTAATATTACAGGATCTTGCATTTTTAAAATTCGGAACAAAAGAAAGTACAGAAAGAAAGTTGCATTCATTTATATAAAGAGATAATATCCAGCGAGTACAAAAGTCTAAAAAGAAGCCTAGCATGGCAACAACTACAGAAAGAAAGTAAACTAAAAGTAGTAACCTCTGAAAGGCAGCGACGGAAAAGACCCCTGCATCTGGTCCTCGTCAGGAACGTGCTCCGAGTCGTCGTCCTCTGGCTCCAAGTACTCAGGTACATCCGGCTCGTCCACGTACTCTGGCTTAACACCTGGCGTACAATACCCAAGAGAAAAGGAACTGTACGTCAGTTAAAGTCTACAAGGAAGGGTTAGACTCTACTGCAAGTGTAAGGAAATTAAGAGCAACATTTTACTGGTTGATTAACATGCTGTTGTTATGACATGACAGTTATATTATGCAGAAAGTAAAGCGGTGCAAGAAAGTAAAACGTGACAGACAGTAGCCGTAGCATGTGATACCGGCTACGAGACTAAGCTCGACGGGACAGGACAAGACAAGGCAAGACATGTGTGACTCGAAGGGTTCACGCCTTACGGTTTGAGAATGACCAGACCCTCTCCCCGTGCGACCGCTCAACCCTACCCCAAACCCAAGTGCTGAAGACAAGACAAGACAAGGGATCATCCACTCACTCGGTGAGTGCCCTATTCGCCCGCAGGCTTATCCATTACCAATCGTGACAGGGGATCACTCTCTCTAGCTTGGGCAGTGCACTATTCGTCCGCATGCTTATCCATTTCCATCATGACAAGGGATCACCCTCACTAGTTTAGAGAGTGCTCTATTCGCCTGCATGCTTATGCAATACATGACATGACATGACAAGACGAGAATAAATGAGAGTTACATGACACGACAAAACTGGATGAGAGTTGTTCATTCTAGGGTGTCCACACGCACGCACACACAGATAAAACCTATGGTAGAAGTTGTCGTCGTTGTTGATTCTAGGGGGTCCACAACATGCAAACATAGGAAAACCCTAAGGTGTCAGTTGTTGTTGTTGTGCTTAGACTTCGTCGTCAAGTCTAAGCTGTCAAGGGGGTCCCGGACTCTATCATTTCACGTACGGTTCTCTTTAAATGTTCTTTAACTTCCTAAGAAGGGGACGGCCTAAACATGGCCGTAAGAACACAAGTGTAAATACTTGCCTGCGGTGGCGAGTGCGTCGTCTGTCCGGAGCGTCCCGTCGAAGCGGTGCGTCAGCGAGGGTCCGTCTGAAACGGGTCAACGGCGGTGTCAGGACACGTTTTTCACCATTCCTATTAGAGTTCATTTCTAGGTCAACGGGGCTATCCTAGCAGTCCAAGTCATGTTTTTTGTTTTATTTCAGCCTAATCGATGATCTATCCTATGTGCACAGATATTCAGTTCTTCGTCGATGTCTAATATTTTGCAACGTTTTAAAGGAGCAAAAATGAAATTTAGTTATTGCTGACGATTTTTAGATTAGGTTTTCGATTTGCTCTAGTGGGGTTCTTACTACGCGTTAGAGGACTAACCTTTTGACGTTGATTGAAAAGCGGATGTCGGGTCTAAACGGCAATGGATCGACATCATCTGCAACATCTCGGCCACAGGTAGCACAGTGAGACACTTCCAGATAGTGAGGTGGAGGCATGAACAATGAGCAAGAGGCGCTCTCTCTCCCGTTGGGGGTAGCACAACAGATCTTCACGATGGTGGCAACGTCGGGGAAAAACATGCGAGTTCGGTGACACGTGTGAACTCCTAGGATCCAAGGGGGCTGTCGGGGATTGAAGAAGGTCAGTGGGGGTTGCTCGGCCTGGTGGGTGGCCGACGGAGTCTGAGCACAGCGGTGGGCTGCCGTGAAAAGATGATGAGGACAGATTCGTGCAACGGTTGTTGTCGCGCATCGCAGTAGAAAAGCAGCGATCAGAGGAGTCAAAGAGGACTTGAAATAGTTAAAGGGGTTCAACAGAGATCTAATGGTGGTGGAGTGGTCACCAGAAGTGGTCGAAGATGGCCGGGCGTCCACGTTGAAGGGCAGCGCACAGATCTGTCAAAAACAGCCGCTAGGGTTTGGTTTCAACGAGTTTTTGAGGAGTTAGAGATAAGGGAAGAGAGTAAAGGGAGTTACAGATGATAGGAGAGTGCGAGAGGAGTCCAACAGCGGTAGGGTGGCCCTCGGCGGTGGCTGGAGGTGGCCGGGCGCGGCGTTTTTCCGGCGATGGACAGATCTGTCCAAACTGCCGTCTGTGTTGTGTTTGAGAGTGTTTTGAGGGAGATAGAGAGTAGAAGCAAGGGGGATAAGGATTTCAGATGATAGAGGGGTCAAAGGGAAGTCAAGTGGAGGCGTCGGCAGCTGGAGGGGGCGACGGCGGCTGTTTTCCAGCGATCGCGCACAGCAGCAATGAAATCTGGCCTGGGCATTGTATTTAGGGTTTTAGATGTCTTTTGAGAGGGGAGAAGGGAGGAGAAGGAGGTGGTGGAGGTAGCCGGAGTAGGGGGGCACTGGAGATGGCCGGCGGCGGCGGGGAGATGGCGTAAAATAGAGAGGATGGTGGCTAGCAATGGGTTGTACGTGGGCTTGTAGGGTTTCGGCCTGGTGGTTTCTAAAATAGAGGAGGGTTTGCTAAAGTTGTTTTAAAGAGGGTATAATTTAGGGGGTGACTAGGGGAGAGGGTGAGTGAGGGGGTGTATAAAGAGATGAAAAGCTGGGTGAGGGTAATGGCAGCAAATCCCTTTCTTGATACGTATAAATCTCAGTAAGATTTGGATTAGCAAATTTGAATTTTGAATTGATTAGGCTTAATGGGCTTAATTTTGATTAGTGAATTGATTGGGCTAGGGGTGCCGAAAAATTACAAAAAAAATATCGGGACGACCGTGACGAAGAGAGGCTTGGGAGTACGATGGTCAATCATGCATTTGGTCCACGAAAAATGAACAAAAAATATAAAAGATCCGACAACCAAGTCTAAAGCTACGACGACTCTACAATCAAACCTGATTTGTGGGAGAACGACCCGTGAAATGACGTTCACTAAACATCCCACAAATAACTACTCTTCCACATGATCACAACGACATATCACATCGCATAGTCTGGATCCAAGAAGTGACAAAAAAATAAATAAATAAATACACACACGAAAGAGTCGTACACGTTGAAAATACTAACTGTCGAAAAGCGGCCGTTACAGGCACAGACCTTGATGGAACCTTATTGAGAATATATATAGCAGTTTCTAGGGCATAGTCCCAGAGGGAAGTTGTTAACTCAGCTTCACTTATCATGGATCACACCGTGTCTAACAAGGTGCAGTTCCTTCTCTCTGACACACCGTTACGTTGAGGTGTGTAAGGAGGTGTGACCTGAGAGAGAATTCCATTCTCTTTTAAATATGCAAGGAATTTATGGCTCAAGTATTCTCCTCATCGATCTGATCGAAGGACAGTGATACTTTTGCCAGTCTGTTTTTCAATTACGATACTCTTTGAATCACTCAAAGGTTTCGGACTTGTGTTTCATCAAGAACACATGTCCAAAATTAGAATGATCATCAGTAAATGTAACGAAATATGAAGTCCTCCTTTGGCAAAATGTAGACATGGGTCCTCATACATCAGAATGTACTAGACCCAAGAGTTCAATAACTCTCTCCCCTTGATTTGCAAAAGGAGTTTTGGCCATTTTACCTTTGAGGCAAGACTCGCAAGTGTCGAATGAATCATAATTCGAGAGGCCCAAGAGCCCCTCTTTATGTAACTTGCTGAGTCTCTTCTCTCCGATATGGCCTAGTCTACAGTGCCAAAGGTAGGTTTCATTAAAACCCGATTCCTTACGTTTTCTTGTATTAATGTTTAATACAACTTTATTACTCAAAGTGTATACACCATTGTTTAGTGTCCTAAAACCTAGCAACTTACCATCAAAGAAAATGTTCATAACATTTTTGTTAATAGCAAAATTATAACATTCTCTAGCCAAAGCTGAGACTGACATAATATTGCATAGGAAGTTTGAGATATAGTAACATTACTTCAAAAGCAAGTTAGCTCCACTAGCTAATGTGTGTTTTAGATCTCCCACGGCTACAACATCAACATTTGCTGCGTTGCTGAGCACCCGAAACCTACACCTAGATTCCAACCGACGGTGTCATAGTCGCCAGGAGTGGTATGGCCCCTAGGTGTCAATTCTGGGCTCTATCCGCAAGCAGACGGTGTCAAATTATAGTATAAAGGATGTCAGATCCCACAGGGACGGTGACAGTGTATTTGAGTTCTCAGCTTACATTTATATCTTGAAGTGAGATAGCTATCGGGTTGAGAGAATTGGTTGTGGTGTTGTTGTTGATTTAATGATAAAAAGGTCTAGGGTATTAGGGATCACCGCTAAGACCGTTGGAGATCGACGTTGTAATAGAATCCTTACGTTGCATTAGGGTTAGGGGATTAATATCCCAATTCGTACCACTCTCGTTAGAATTGCGAGGTATTTTGGTGGCTCTCGTTGAGGCAATAGTGGTAGCGGTCAACGTAGCGATATAGTTCGTCGGTTGATCTCTTTAAGGCACGAGCCGGGCATGGTCATGAGCCTTGGTTGGATCCATCGATTTCCCTATTTAAATCCTAGGGACACCCCTTAAGCACATCAATTCCACAGACCGTGGGCATGATCTCAGTATGGGTTATCCCAGGGATTCGGTAGGATCGACCGAAATACTCCCCTTTATTCCAAATTCAACCTAGGGATTCAGATCTACATCTCCCCCTAGGGTCTTAGGGCTAACCCATCAACCCTAGCAGAAACTACTCACTCATGACGATATTGACGAATAAAAATACAATTTTTGAGAGAGAAAACATTATAGAAAATCGATAGAATGAAGATCGAGCAACTTACGTGCCAGAGATGAAGAAAAATAGTGAGCAATAGATCCAAAGAAAAACCAAGATTCCCAAACGCAAGAATAACAAATAAACTTCCAAAAATTCAATCCAATAATCTCCCAGAGTTTTAATCTAGATCTAACAAGTTTTTCTCTCAAATCTCCCGTCCAAAATAATTCCAAAACTAACCAAAGAATTGACTCCCCGAAACGCTGTCGCAGCTCCCTACTTCACTCCCTCAAGCGCATAACAGACGGCTCGAAAACTTTCAAAAATGGCCTTCAGCATCGTCGACCGAGTCAGTGACTCGGTTGAGCAGTAGCTTGCTCGGTCGGTTTCTCGGAGAGCAGCCGTCGTGCTCGGTCGAGCACGTCAAGAACTCCTCCAAAAATCATCACTCTGTCTGCTCGGCCCGAGTCAGCTCTGCTCGGTCGACCAGACAGCTGACTCGGGCGCCAAAGGAGCTGCTTAGGCCATGCAAGGGAACAGTTGAGCATCAGAATTAAGGGCTGCTCGACCGAGCACCATGAGTGCTCGGTCCGAGCAGGCTACGTATCTGCACTTTTCTTGATTTTGCATCTGCTCAACCGAGCAGCTGCTCTGCTCGATCGAGTCATCTGGGAAACTCTTTGCTGAAGCTTCTGAATCTTCTCCTCTCCTCTTGCTCTCTCATCCACTCCTTCCATGGCTCCCAAAACTCGACGAACTCCTGTAGAGGTTCGCCAACGAGCTCACGGGTGCGTCGGATGTGTTCATACCCAGATCGGGTCCCAAATCGCTCCAAAATCCTTGAAAATTCATAAAACACACCCAAACTCAAATATAACATTAGAAATGCGATATCGTAGGACAATACGAGATTTGAATGCAAAAATGGTATGGAATGCGATGTCATGATGCTATGAAAAAGATGTAAAATATGGACACATCAAAATCCTTCAAGCTTACCTCTTACCCGTCCTCGAGGAAGACGAATACTAGGTACGCTGGGAGAAAAACAAAAAGAAATAAAAAACAAAAATAAGAATAGAAGAGAATGGAAATGGGTGGAGGGTGCTAAGGTTATTCAATCAGATCTCATGCCTAAGCAGTATATCACGATGCTCCGAATTGTAAAAATACATGCTAATGGTATTTTCAAGTTTTACAGATCATATGTATAGCATGCAATATAGACAAAAGATAGGGATATACTAAAATAATGCCATCAACTCATATCAATCTCATGCAGTCCATAGAGTCTAGTATAAAAGGAGTTGGCAATACGCTTTTCAATCACAGATACACATGGAGCATATAGAAATCACACAACATGTAGTAGAGAATGGAAAGAATCATGCTATTCAATTAATCATTTCGAGTCACGAAAAATCTCCAAAAACTAAAGTGTTTCATAAAGTTTAAGTATTATCAAATCTCCCCATTATGCACCGTCTCCACTCTAATGTCATACTCACTCATGTAATCAGTTGGTTCACCCCCCAAGCTTAGCATGAGGCATCACATCTAGGAATAGGATATGGAATTTTTTGTCTTTTTTCCAGTATATGTGATAGCTTTTAATGAAAGTATAAAAAACATTTTATTCCTTTATTTTATTTCTTTTTCTTTTCTTTTTCAAACATATATATACATTTTTTTCTTTTTTCTTTTTTCTTTTTTTTATTTCATTTCATTTAGAAGCTATACTTTTTTTACTTTTTCTTTTTGGGATATTTGGAAAGTAAGATGCGGTAAGGGTAGCTATAGGGGTGAAACCAACTGATATGTAGAGAACTATAAAGATATGTGGAGAAGGAAAATAATAAATCTCTCGGTTCACTCATAAGAGGTGCACAACGGTTTAATAAGATAATACTCTAACTAAACTCATAACTAGCATGGATATTTTCATTCATCTAGATGAACACTGAAAAAGCATGTAGTAATAGGCACAATGACATCAAGCATGCAAACATAAGTGAATAAGATATAAAGCAGATGCTCCAAGTGTTCTAGTGATGCGTGAACCTAGGTGCATTACCCAACATAGCGCATACTAGATACTATTTCATGCATTTGATTTTCAACTCATTTCATGCATTAAATCAGATAGATCGACAAAAGAATATGCACGCATATAGAAAGTAAAACTGAAACTATCCTAATAGCATGTCATCAGATAGTAAGCATCATGAGTAACTACTAAGGGCTACGAGAAGTATCATCATGTAGAGCATTCTTAGCATAAAAAGAAAAGAGGGAAATGAAAAGAGGGATGCATGCATGGTAAAAACATAAAACGTGATGCAGAATGAGAAAAAAAAGATAAAGTAGTGAAAAGGGGTGGAAAAATAAACTAAAAAGCTGAAAAGGGAGGAAAATGTAAAAGAAAAATAAAGCGGTAGCGCTCATCCCCCAAGCTAAACCCAACAGTGTCCTCACTGTTGAGAAAACACTGGTAGGCAGGAGATGATGCTAAATACGGTGGGTGGGTGGGGGGATGATGATATGATAAAAATTGTGCAAAAAGAAGTAAAAACATGACATGATGCAATGATGAAGAAAAATGATGCATGTATGGGTCCTCCCCTAAGCTATCTAAGATCAGGACCCCGAACAGACAGATGGGCACAATAAAGTATGAGGGAGGCAAAGATGGGTAGGGACAACATCAAGCATAGGCACCACCCTCTGGGGATGGTGGTGGGTCCCTCTGTTGTGGACCAGGTAATGTGGGAGGATCTGGCTGGGGCTCAACAGGTGGGTCATCTTGCCAGTGCCTAATAAGGTTGCGAAAGAAGGGGAGGTCCTGCTCGATGGGCTGTTGAGTGGTGCCGCCCCCTGACCTAAAAGTAGGAGCATGGCGACGAACTGGTCGCCATGGTCAGTGTCTTGGAAGGTAACGATATATGCTACGTCACCGATATAAAGAGGCTCAGGGGGGAGTGGGGCGGTGGGTGGCAGAGATGCAGTAGTGGATGATTCGCCAACAGTGTGATTTTGAGTGGGCGAGCATGTACGACAGGTACACCGAGGAGGCCTAGGGTTTGTTGTGCTGGTGTTAGTGGGTCTAGCATGGCGTGGAGGCATTTTGCTGGCGTAATAAAAGCGTGCGGTGGTGCGTAAAGTGTATAGGGGAAAAAGTACCGACAAGAATGAGACGACATTGTGATCGGTCACGTGACTGCCGCTGATTGGGAGTGTCCACCAAGCTGCTCC